>CM062807.1:195094951-195623378 GCA_031772625.1 Pinus tabuliformis | reverse complement strand
TAACCGTGGCTATTTGTTGAGGAATCCCTAGACTCGGCCAACCTCCTGAAGACGTCCTAGGCCATTATGAAGGAGTGAAAGTCCTTGTAACTCCTAGCAGTAAAGTAGGGTCACCTGAAGAAGGAGAGTCTTCGTTGTTGAGTTCATCCTGATTATACCAAAGTCTAGAAACAGGTTATAATCCTGAAGCTGTTTTGGTTTCCGAGCTTGCTGGTAGTTTTTCATCTACTAGTGATATAGGCGAAGAACCCGAGATATCTGAACCTTTACTCCAACATCAGGGTTAGTCTCTCCAACTTCTAGTGCTCCTAATTCACCTAGGGTAGAAAGAGTCATCACCGAAAATCTTCCTTCTGGTTTGATAGCTATTGAAGAGCTTGCTCCAGAAGAAGAAATGCATCCCTATCCCTGAAGATCAACCTACTATTGATCTAAGTGAGCGTGAATCCATTTTTTACAGTCCACCTAGAAGTACTACTTGGTATCTTTCTTTAACTAATTATTTGGACAACTCAGTGTCGAGTTTTTCACCACCTCGTGTTTCTTATCCACCTAGAGGTATTTATACTCCGTAAATATTCAGTCAGGTCGTCCCATGTTTACTCAATCGCCTGAATCTTTTTGTACGGCGGTCCTTCTATTCCCGCAGGGTATCAGTCCTTTGTCTGGTACTTTTTCGGGAGCATCTCCTCAACCCATTGAACAAAGGATGTTCACTGGAAGCAATGGTGCAAAGCCGTTGAGTGTAGAAGACATTCTTATGATGTCAGGTTCTATTCCCGCTTCTCAACCTCAAGGTGCCAGTAACTGCCTAGGGGCAGCCTCAATTAACGCCTGGGGGGTAACCTCAAGGTACACAATTTGCATCTGGGGGGCAACCTCAAGGACAGTACGTGCCTACGGTACATTACATTCCCCAAGGTCAACCCCAGACTCAATATGTACCCCATGGTCAACCCCAGTACCAATTATACCTCAAGGTCAACCCCAGTATCAGTACATGCCTCAAGGGTATCTGCCCCAAGGTCAGTACTCGAGTCAAGGTTTCCAACCACCCCAAGGTCAATCTTATGTTCAAGGTACAGGAAATGTACCTTTCACTTATCAATCCTACCCTCAACCCCGTTATGGATCTCAATATCCTCAACCTGTTATGGGTCAATACCCCAGAATAAACATAGTGTGGGATCCATCGCAAGGTCAACAAGTGTTGCAACCAAATGTACAATTGCCATCTCAAACTAACAACCCTTAGTTTCTGGTTCACACCCAGCAACCAGTCCAGTCTAATATTCAAACTTCTATACCTTCGGTAGTTTCTCAGTCTGGGCCTATTTCGCCTCGTACTCCATCTCAAACGACTGCTGAAACTCTGCCGCAACATCTGTTCCATCACCACACTTACTTTTGAGTATTGACACTCCGGTTTCTACTATCCCTGTAACTACTCCTCAGACATCTTTACCATCGTCTGGATCCACGATTCAAACTACGGTTCAGATGCCTGTAGGACAACCTGGTTTAAGTACGGTTGTCACAAGTCAACCACAATTCACTTATCAACCGTACCAGGGACAGTACCAATTCGGTCCTACTGTCCAGCAGCCAGTTTACCAGTATCAACCATATCCTGGGTACACTTATCAACAACCACAACAACCCCAGTACGGTCCGGTTAATCTGGTTTTCCAGGAGGATACAATATCCCGAATGCGATTCCTATTACTAGTTATCCTGGATATCCTCCTCCTGGGGCTGGTATAGTGACCCAGAGTTTTAGGGATCCTAATCGGCAGCTACCGTTTATCGCAACTTTGGATTTACCAAACTTGTCGTGCCTAACGAACGATCCAATTAATTATCTTCCGTTTTGGCCGCCAATGCCGAATAAGTTGCCCAGTGACATTCCAAGTTCGAGGGTAAGTCTGGAGAGGGCCCGTCGAATCATGTGATGACTTACCACCTCTGGTGTGCCTCAAATTCCATCTCGGATGATTCGATCCGCTTACGTCTTTTCAGCGCACTCTCATTGGTCTCGCGGCCAAGTGGTACATTGAGTTACCACGGGCCTCTTTTTATAATTTTAGCCAGTTAGCTACTTCGTTTTTAACTCATTTTCAATTGCCGGTCAAATATGATAATGGCACAGAGTTACTAACTTCATTAAAACAATCGACATCCACTTATATTTCTGATCATATTCATGAATGGAGACATCGAAGGCGGTTAGTGAAAGTTTTTATTCCGGACCAGATCTTAGCTGAATGGTTTGTTAAATCATTGTTACCGAAGATTACTGAAGACGTAGCTAAGGCCGGATTAGTTACTGAGGAGCAAGTGATTGCTCAAGCGCAATACCTTGACTTAGTTTACCCTCAGTCAGGTACGTTACACGAAAAGATCCCAGATCTTCCAAAGTCAAATCAAATCGCTGCTGCTCCCTCAGGGTCTCATGCTGCTGATGGCATGATTGGTACGGTGAATACTAAAAGTAAGAAGAAATCCTCAAAGAATTCTTCTCCTATTATAACCTTACCAGACTCCTCGACAGGAGATTCTTCTGCTGATCTCTCTGCCGATATTCACGCTGTAGAGTCATCTACGGCGAAATCAAAATCCGGTGGGAAGAAGAAAGGTAAGAAGAAGAATAAAGCAGACAAAACTCCAAAAGAGAAAACTGAAAAGGCGGAATCTAATGATGAAAAGCGCAAGCCTCGTTATCCATGTCTTATTTGTGAAGAAGAACACTTTACAAGAGACTACCCTCATCGAGCAGAGGTTGCGAAGATCGTCAAAGGTTCCCAAATTCCTGCTGTCTTGAAGGATCCATTTCCAAAAGATAGCAAAATGATAGGTTCTTTCTCGAGTGCCACTGAAGAACCCATTTTGATGATGTCCCATGTAAGGATTGCGACTCGATCGCAAGATTATGGTAGTAAAAGTCCTGTTGATGGCAAAGAAGCAGAATCTTCTCATTCTAATCCATCAACCTCAGCTCCCGGTTCCGATCCACTACAGATCGAGAAACCTAACCCAGACTTGGTAATCAAGCCGCCCGCTAAGGGTGTACTTTGACGGTCTGCTTTCAATCCACATGCGAGAGCGGCCCAGAATTACAACATTGTTGAGGACTTAGCTGTTTCACCCTCAACAATGTCGGCTTTGGAAGTGCTGTAATCATGCCCAGCACAATGCAAATTACTTTTGTCGGCTATAGGAGCTGTTGATGTTCAGGACCCGAACCTAATAATCTTTGATCTAGAAAATAGTACACCGCGTTTGCCTCATCAAATGGCTTTCCAGATCCCAGTGATAGTCAAAAACAGGCCTATTCATCGGACTGTAATTGATGAGGGAGCTTCCACGTGTATTATGTCGATGCAGTGTTGGAGATCGCTTGGTTCTCCTTCACTAAATCAATCCCCGACAATTCTTAAGGCCTTTGATGGCCATGGGTTCCGTCCTTTTGGCATTCTACAGGATTTTCCTATAGGGGTTGAAGGAAAAACCGTTAGTCTAGATGTGGAGGTGGTTGATGCCCTCTAGACTACAACCTTCTCTTAGGTCGAAGTTGGACTTACGCTATGACAACGGTCGTTTCATCGGTCTTCCGAGTAATAAAGTTCCCACATAATGGAAAGATCATAACCATAGACCAGCTGACTTACTTTTCATCCAACCCAACCTCTTCAGAGAGTATCCAGCATGTCGGTAAAACGACTATCCCATATAAGGATGTTGGTGTAGGATTAGTTAAAGATGCCGGTTTACTGGGAACTTTTCCTTTTCCTCCGCTCAACGCATCATCTTCATTTGCAACCATTCATATGATTACATCAGACACTATTTATTACGACGATCCTTGGATCGTTCCTTCTGAATCTGAAATAGACTCATTTGGTAATTCTATGTCGTTGAGACCATATGAAATTGCCTATGAAGCCGTGCAGTCTTTTACCGACCCGTGTTCAACCAAGGTCTACCAAATGAATGTGGTCCATGAGGAATCACTTTTCACATCAACCTCAGAGTTAATAGCATTTCCCGAAGTTGTGTCATTTGAAGAACAACTTTGTGAAATCCTGTGTATAGATGATTTACCATGGGAGGATCTCCATCATAGATCTTCGTTTTTACCTGAGGATGATCATTTTGAAAATGATTTCTCGTCAATTTTTACAGCTGAATATGTCAAGGAAGCTCAGAATCCCATGAAACATCTTGATTCAGAGTTGAATTTGGAAATATCTCTCGAACTATTCCCATTGACATTTCAGTTAAGCCCGGAATTGTTGAAAACATTCATATAGGTGCCTTGTGTATAGATGATGAAATTCAGACATACAAGGCCCTATTTCAAGAATTCCGCGACGTGTTTTGCCTGGTCCTACGAGGAAATGCCAGGAATTGATCCCACGATTGTTGTTCATGAGATCAAGACTTACCCGGATGCTAAACCCGTCCGGCAACGTTTGCGTCAGATTCACCCACGAAACGCTGCTACCATTAAAGCAGAAGTTGAAAAGTTGTTGAAAGCAGGTTTCATTTATCCGATCCCGTTAACGGATTGGGTATCGAATATTGTTCCGGTTAACAAGAAACAGGGAGCAATAAGAATATGCATCGATTATAGGGACATTAATCGAGCTTGTCCAAAGGACAACTACCCAACACCCTATATCGATCAAATCATTGATGATTGTGCCAACAGTGAAATATTTTCCTTTATGGACGGTTTTTCCGGTTACAATCAAATCAATATTCTACCTGCCGATCAACAAAAAACGGCTTTCATTTGTCCATGAGGGACATTTGCTTATTGCAAATTGCCTTTTGGGCTTAAGAATGTCGGAGCAACTTTTCAAAGGGCGATGTCTTATGCGTTTCATGACACCAAACACATTGTGCAACCGTATCTCAATGATTTGCCTGCTCATTCCTTACATCGAGCTGACCACCTTGTCCATTAACGAGCAATCTTCATGAGGTGTAGGCATTATTGTATTCGGTTGAACCCACACAAATGTGTCTTCTGTATAGAAGTGGGTCAATTACTAGGATTTGTAGTTTCGAAAGCCGGCATTCACGTCGATCCCTCGAAGGTAGAAGCTATTATCAAATTGCCTCCTCCTTCGAGTCTTCACCAACTCCAAAGTTTGCAGGGGAAAGCAAACTTTTTACGACAAGTCATTCCTAACTACACCGAGGTTACAAAGGGTTTTACACGGTTGTTGAAACAGAACGCTCAATTCTCTTGGATGAGATAGCTCAGAAATCTTTTGATGCACTCAAACACGCGTTGACCCATGCACCGTTGTTGCATCCTCCCAACTACAACCAGGATTACTTTTTGTACCTCACTGCCGCTCATTCCACCATTGGGATGGTCTTAGTTCAGGAAGATGAATTCGGAACGAAACATGTGATATATTACCTTAGTAGGACGTTAAATCCCACTGAGCTAAAATACTCACATGTGGAGAAATTGGCATTGGCAACCATTCAAGCTGTCCAACGTTTTCGTCACTACATTTTACTCTGTAAAACTACAATCATTTCGGATTGCAACCCTATGATCTACATTTTGACTAAACAATTGCTAGGGGCAAGTACTCTAAATGGATTGTTATCCTGCAGGAGTTCGACTTGGAGTTTGAGAAATCTAAGTCTAAGAAATCTTTAGTTTTTGCAGAGTTAATGTGTGAATTCCCACGTGCTGACACAGAAACTGTGGCAGAGGAGCCCATTGCGGACGAATATTTGTTTCTCATCAGCAATTTAGATCCGTGGTTTTGGGATATCATCATCTATCTCCAAACCCAATCCTTTCGGCCCAAAGCTTCAAAGTCGGAACATCGGAAAATTCGATTCCAGTCCCAACAATACAAAATTATTGGAGATACTCTTTATCGACGTGGGGCAGACTCTATTTTTCGACGTTGCTTAACTCACGAAGAGGCTGAAAGGGTTCTAAATGACTGTCACTCTGGAGCGTGTGGCAGTCATATGTCTGGGTATGCCACAGCCCAAAAGATATTGCACGCTGGCTACTTCTGGCCGTCCTTGTTTAAAGATTGTATTACTGCGGTCCGAAAATGCCACAACTGTCAAGTGTTTGATTGAAAGATGTGCGCTCCACCTACTCCTCTCCACCCTATAATTGTCGTTGGTCCTTTTGCCAAATGGAGTATCGATTTTATTACATGTAACCCTCACTCGGCCAGGGGGCATGCGTATATCATCCTTGCGGTAGATTATTTTACTAAGTGGGCCGAGGCGATGCTTACATTCGAGGAAGACGGCAAGACAGCTGCAATTTTCGTGTTTAATCACATAATTGCTAGGTTTGGTGTCCCATAAGTGATAATCACTGACCATGGGTGCCATTTTCGAAACGTTATGATGAAAGAACTTACAAGCCAGCTTGGTTTGCGTCACGATAGTTCAACTCCTTATTATCCACAAGCAAATGGTCTGGTTGAATCGATCAACAAAGTTTTAGTTATCATGATCTGACGAATCATTGATATTCATCGGTCGAATTGGCACAACATTTTATTTTCAGCGCTTTGGGCGTATCGAACCTCAGTGAAAACATCAACAGAGTTCACTCCTTTCCAACTAGTTTATGGTTTGGAAGCTGTGCTACCCATTGAATGCGAAATCTCGTCACTGCAAATGGCCATCGAGTTACTTCCAGCTACTTCCGAAGAGGAGAAGCGTTTATTATACTTAGCTCAATTAGATGAGAATCGACGTGATGCCGCATTGGCGATCGAGACTCACGCAAAACGAATGAAAGCTCAGTATGATCGAAATGTGACCCCTCGAAATTTTTCGGAAGGAGACCTAGTGTTATTATATGATCAAGCTAATGATAAATTAGGTGCTAGAAAATTCGTTCCTATGTGGCATGGGCCCTATATTGTCAAGAGAAAGCTAGCAAAAGGGCCTATGAGCTGATAGACTTTGACGGGGACTCTTTGGTAAACCCAGAAATGGACTTTACCTAAAGAGGTATTATGCTTAAAAGATGGGTATGGAGATTCTTAGTTAGGTTAGATTTTTCTTTCTAGCTAGTGTGTTTGTTAGTTTAGACAGTGTGCTTAGCTTAGAAAGTGTGTTTTCGTCATTATTCTGGCTTATCTTGGTTTTACTCTTGATGATGCAGATGTCGATGTCTCTCCAAACATACATTGGTTTCGCTGATGGTGCTTGTCGTAGTACACGGAATATCTCTTCCGCAGCTTGGGTTATCTATTCGCCCTCTGACGAGTTAGTTTCTATGCATGAGGTGAGCCTCGGTCAAACAACAAACAACATTGTCGAATACAGTGCAGTGATTGAGTTATCTGAATCTATTTCATTTGGGATTCGGAGTTTGATAGTGAGGTTAGATTCTAAACTCATTGTATTACAGCTTAATAGAGTGTATGCCATTAGAAATCCAGTGTTATTAAGGTTATTTTTGAGAGTGCGTCTCTTGGAACGTGAGTTTGATTACATTGAATATCAACATATTCCAAGGTCTTTAAATACATTAGCATGCAATTGCTTCTAATGTTAAATAGACATTTGCAATAATCATACATGTAAATTTAAAACCATTCCATAACATGATTTACAAAATAAGCCGGTAACAATGATATATATAGATAGAAGTGTGTCAATCGTCTTCGATCATAGGTTGGAAAACACCTTATGATCGGCAAAAATGATAAGTACAAAAAACCAAAATATCACATGTGTCTACAAAAACGACCATCCAATCACTGGTGATGATCTCTATATGACACCACTGCATGGGCTACCCTACACAAGAACCTCCTAAAAGGTCCTGGGACCCCGACTACATAGCGTTGAAGCCTGATAGGAATATCATCTATGGTAGTCTCCGGTATATCTGCTGTAAGACGCTCTAGGTCATGCTCCAACTCAGCTAAAGTCTCTGTGGCCTCGTCCTGTGGGGCCGGTGCCGCTGCAACTGGTAGTCTCCTCTCGAAAGGCCGAGATTGGCTGGACGACGTAGGCCTACATCTGCATTTTGAAAATTACTACTATCTGTTTTGAGACGATATAAAAACAAACAAAAAAAAATAGATAGTTCAAAAACTTGTGAAAAATGAATTACCTGTCTCATCCCATTGTTCTCCCGGTGGAAGAACCATGTCCGGATCTCCACGAAAATCAACGCCGACATAAGGAAAATCCTGTATAGAAAAGACCTGGTCCTCTAACCAGTGAAAGTACTCCGCAGTAAATCGAACAACCTACGTTCCCTCATCAAGATGACGGCCATAACCGCAACCCATCGCATCAATTTGGGCTCTCGAGGAAGCCCAACACCAACAGTGAGTTGCTGTGGGATCAACATCGGAACCCTCTCTAAGCCAAAACTCACAACTAAAGGCCCATAACCAAAAGTCTTCAGCTGTCCGTTTTTGGCTCGAGTCAGTTGGCCTTTTACATTGGCCAACACGGCATCACACCAGTTGAAAATGGTACCTCGATAGCAATCAATCGCCATACGCATCTGGGATCCAGTGGCAATGTGCAAAGTGGCAGCCCCGCAAAGTCTGGTAACTGTAAAGGCAATCACCATAAGTTCAGGGCAGGATATAGTTTTGATCTCTATCCCCTTCTCCTGGTTCTGAGTGTTACACCACTCTAGTCGGAGACTAGCGATGGACTGGCCACCCGGCCTAGTCCCGAACAGAGTCAAGTGTTCGCCTCTCTTGGGAAAACCAGTGAGAAAGTAAATATCTGAGGGTTCTATCTCGAGTTGGTGCCCTCCAATATAAAAAAACTGGTCCTGAACGTTCCACCTTTCTACCAGCCACTCTAGAAATCTCACTTGGGCCCTCATGCCAGGTATGGCCCAGTATTTATAAAGGCCGCATGCCTTCAGAGCATCAATTGACGGTTGATGATTAATGGCGGCCAAATCAACATCTTCGTGCTCTCTCTCGCGCCAATCAAGCATGGTGAACAATCTACACACCAGAAAACATCCATTAGAATCCATGAAATCAAAAAAATTTGGTCCATTTTGGAGAAATTGGGGTTTGAAAACTCGTTTTGCGGGGTACGCACCCCGCCTTTAGGAACAGAGCGTGGGTACGCGGGTTCCCTTAAGGCAAGGTGCATACGCCCGACATTTTCCCAACTGAGAAAATGTCGGGGTACGCAGGTCCCTAGTGTGACACCTGCGTACCCCGAGGAGCGGTTCTTGAAACCCCAAAGCCTCCAAAAAATGAAATTAGGGCCTAAAAAAGAATTCTAAACGGATGAAAATGAAGAGGAGGATGTTGTAGAATACCTGAAAGAGACGGCGTTCGGTTTCGACGGTCGGATTCTCCGCAATGTCCACGGGAAGTTTCTTGCCAAAAGCCCTTTTATAGGTTTTTTGGGTAAATAAATGGTAAATTTGTTTATTTTTCACCATGAAAAGGTATTTTTCAAAGTATTTTTATCTATCGTCAACAGGTATGAGTAATGTGTTGGTTTTTGTGCAGGATAAAGGATTTTCAGGGAAAATTGTCATTTTTTACAAACAAAAACATCAGAGTCATCTTTAAGCCCTTTTCTGACTCCTAAAACATGAAAAGATTGTCGAGCGTTTCTTTTACACTCGTTAAAACGGAATTAAAAGACGGTCCTCTTATAGCCCTTTTCTGACCATAAAAACATGAAAAGGTTGCCGGATTTTTGTCGTTTCAAATTCGATATTGGAAATAAAACGACGTGTCTTTGATCGCTTTTTACTTTACAGGTCAGAGACACTAATCATGAAAGTACTCCTTGGTCGTAAAGATCAAGCGGTTCTCTCAAGTATTATTTTATACTTTTTCGGGCTTGGGAGACACAAACTTACGAAAAAGGTCAACCCTAAAGTCTTCTTAAGTTTTTCAGACTCTCCAAAATTGAAAAACGCCGAGTTTCTCCTATACTGGACTCGTTAAAATTTCACAGTAAAGGACCTGTTCGATTACAAACAGGAACGTACCACTCCTTCTTAGGGTTCGAATCTAAACTAAGTTGGACTCATCCGAAGGATGAGCTTACAATCAAGCAAATGTTATCCTCCTCAAGCTTGTTAAAAAATAAAGAGGTACTTGCCAGAAATGGTGGGGGAAAAGAGAGAAAAATGAGCCTATTTGTTATCCTTTGTCTTAGAGAAACCATATCACCACTCTTGAACACGACACTTTTCATTCACCTGGGTTGGGAAATCCTTTGCCTCGCAGTTGATCAAACCACATTGAAAGTCTTCAGCCGGGTTCCAGGTATTAACTTTGGGTCGATTGTCACCAAGCCATCTGTTGTGTCATTATGTGTTCAAGAGGTCACTGCAAATAAAACATTCATCAGCAAAATACCTGTCATCCATCTTGACCATCCCTGAGTCAGTCCTTACAGCTACATTTCTTCAAATTGATTTATGATTTCGTGTTGTGGGCTTGCCTACGACGGATCGCTTTCTATCGACATCAACACATTATCTAGAAAGATGATCTAGAAATCGTTAGTACCTTGAAATATACATGCATCAATGGTAGGTTTCTCACCTTTGACGACAGTTTACATCATTGACTTTCGATCGAAGGATTCCGTGACATGTTCGACATCAACACATTCATTCACATCTCATGGATTGTACTGGGTACTTTGAGAACCATTGACATCACTGGTGGTCTCTCTCACACTTGTTAATAGTTTACATCATTGACTGGTAATCAAGTGGTTTCTACCATGTTCGACATCAACTCATTTATTCGCATGGATAGAATCGTACTATTTCGAGAAGTAGAAATGAAGACCCTGGATCTAGTTTCCGCCATCCAGGCTGCGAGGAGTTTTGTATTCATTGTGTAGTAGACCAATTATAAGCAGATGGCTGCGTCCATACTGTATCTACATGAGTCTATGATTATGATGTACTGCGAAATCATTCCTGTATCAGAGCAGTAGTTAGTTTGTTAGTTAAAGTTTTTGATCTGAGTATGGGAATGCCTACCTCAGCGATGATATGATCTCATACATGTATTTTGTGTTGAATATTTGCAGGTTCCGACTGGGCTCTCCACAAGATAATCCTTGAAATGATAAAGTACTTCACCCTTCCTAGATGATATAAAACCCTAATCTACTATAGGCTTCGCACTTTAGGGGGAAATCTGTTACACTAAAATTTGTCACCATGACTATTTGCAGTCAGTATGGCTCCATCAATTGTCATATTGTCCTCCTTGGAAAGTCTTATACCTCTGCTACTCATGTCAAACTCCAAGAAAGAGAGAAAGTCTTTAAAAAATCATTATAACTCTGGTTACGCAGTTTCTCTTATCCTTACCTGCGTGTACGCACCTCAAGTTCATAACACCTGCGTACTTGTACGCTCTGTCTGTAAAGGGGTGGGTGCGTACTCCTGTAAAGGTCAAAAGGCGCAATTTTTACTTCAAAAAACTTACTTGTGGTCGATTCTAGAGCATTCTAGAAGATGGTTTGACGTGGATTGAGCGCCTCCAGATGGTTCATGCGTCCCAATGAAAGAGGAACTTATCCCATCAAGAGGGGAGCTATCCCATTGAAAGAGGGGCTTATCCCATTGATGGTGGACCTGATTAACTTCCTCCAAAGCACTATAAATACAGGCATTGGGCCAGAGGGAGGGGAGGTTGAAAGCTGAACATTCCTAAGGGTAGATGCTGCTGAAATTAGGACTCCCTTTTAGAGCTTGAGAGGAGAGATTCCAATCCTTTCTTAGCTTCATTTGGAAGTGGGTGAGCTGATCAAAGTAAAGGAGAACTCTTGCTGAACCCTGGGAGGGATCTGCACAACACCAAGGCACTGGTTGTAATGGTTTCTTTTGTTTCCAATTAATACAATTAAGTTCATTTTTCTCAACAAGTTGTTATATATAATTTGTTTCATAAACTCCTTGGTCTTTATGATGAATATGTTTTATTATATGAGTTATTCAGGTGCTATGTAATTGTTTGCTTGTTAGTGAATGCAGGCTTCAAGGAGAAGGAGCTCATTTGGATCGAAGAGGCTTGGCTGCTGCAAACAAGCGTTTGACTAGAGGTAAGCCTTAAACACCTGGTTGCTTTTATGTTAATGCATATTTAGGGAAAGATAGTGCTTGATTGTTTTGCTTGTCACTAGAAAGCCTTAGCTTCTAGGGAGGTTGGTTTTGTCCGCAAAATTGACTCTTTCCGCATGACATAGCCGAGATGTGGTGTTTAGAGAGGTAAAAGATGTTATTAAACATGAATTCCAACCAAAGGAATCTGAGAAGATAGAGTTTAAGCTTAAGGAGGAAGAATCAGACTCTACAGTAGAGGAGGAATCAGCAGATGAAGAGCCACAAACTCTAGGTGTGAGAAGATCAGTTCGAGAAAGAAGGCAACCAGAAAGGTATAGTCCATCTGCTTTCTATTCAAATTTTGCTTTATCTATTACTGACGATGATCCCAAAACTATGAAGGAAGTAGTAGATTCAGAGGATGGCAAACTCTGGAAAGAGGCCATGGTTGATGAAATGGCATCTTTACACAAAAATGGGGCTTGGGATCTGGTGGAGTTTCCAGCTGGAAGGAAACCCATTGGCAGCAAATGGGTATTCAAGAAGAATACAAATGAAGAAGGAAAGGTGGAGAAATACAAAGCTCGGTTGGTAGCAAAACCTTATTCCTAGGTGCCGAGAATTGATTTTGGTGATATTTTTTCTCCTGTTCCCAAGGTAGCTTCTATTAGATTACTTTTATCTGTTGTTGTTGCTTTTGATTTTGAGGTAGAACAGATGGATGTGAAGACAGAATTTCTTCACGAGGATCTAGAAGAGGAAATATACATGAAGCAACCTGAAGGCTTTGCGGTGAAGGGTAAGAAAAAACTGGTATGCAAGTTAAAGAAGTCTTTGTATGGGTTAAAACAGTCACCAAGGATGTAGTATCAGAAATTTGATACATTTATACGGGGACTTGGCTTCACCAAAAGCAAAGCATATCACTGTGTGTATTTAAATTAATTGGTGACTGTGTTATTTATCTGTTCTTGTATGTGGATGATATGTTGCTAGTTGGAAATGACAAAGAAATTATCTAGGATTTGAAGACCCAATTGTCCTCCAAATTCGACACGAAAGATCTTGGTGTTGAAAACTATATTTTGGGCATGGAAATTAAAAGAGATCGAGTAAGGAGGAAGCTCTGGTTGAACCAGAGGAAGTATGTCAAGACAATACTGCAAAGGTTTAATATGCAAGATAGTAACCCGGTGAAGGTTCCTATTCTTGTAGGTGTGAGGTTATCTGCTGAAAAGTGTCCCAAGACACAAGAAGAGGAAGAGGACATGTCCTGTGTTCCATATGCAAGTGCAGTCGGTAGCCTGATGTATGCAATGGTCTATACTGGACCAGAAATTGCACATGTAGTGGGAGTATTGAGCATGTTTATGTCAAAACCAAGGAAGGAGCACTGGACAACAGTGAAGCGGGTTTTTAGGTATTTGTGTGGCACTAGTGATTATGGTTTGTGCTACCAAGGAAGACCAAGATTGGATAGAGTGTTGGATATTCGTGGCTTTGTTGATGCACACTGGGTTGGAGATCTTGATCAAAGAAGATCTACAAGTGGATATGCATTTAACCTATTTGGAGGTGCAGTCAGTTGGATGAGTAAGAAACAATATATAGTGACACTATCAACTACAGAGGCAGAATACATGGTAGGCACTCATGCAAGAAGGGAAGATGTTTGGTTGCAGAGATTTTGTTCAAGTATGGGGTTAGTACAGGAAGCTATAAGGATAGACTGTGACAGCCAAAGTGCAATTTTCTTGGCAAAGAACCCCGCATACCATTCAAAGACAAAGCACATTGATGTTCAGTATCACTTTGTGAGGGATATGATAGAAGAAAAAAAGGTGTTGCTGGTAAAGGTGGACACTTTGAATAATACTGTAGATGGATTGACAAAATCTGTGAGCTCTAAGAAGTTCTCTTGGTGTAGAGAGACAATGGGCATTTCAAGGCTGGAAAAATGACTAAGCTCTCTTGTGGCCCCCTGTGGAAAGAAAACAAGTGGGAGAATGTTGGGTTGTGTTATATTCTTTCCACGACTAGCCCACGTAGTTAACCAGGGGGTTAGAGGGGGGGTCACATGGGGTTTGAGGCGTACCCGTAACCCCACTTTATGGGGTCCAGGGCAGTTCCCCAGAAAATTTTGGTTTTAGAATCTATGTTATGTTGGGCAGACCCACCTATGGTTTTGTGCATGATTTTTGCACATGTTTTTGGGACGCGATGGTTTTCGGTCCATGGTATTGGACGCGATTGTTTTCGGTCCATGGTATTGGATGCTTCGGTATGTATAAATATGTATCGTAACATTGAAAGGAACATAATGAAAAATCAAGCTGGTAGTCCCAGTTTTGGGATCCAAGGGAAAATCTCTGTGTATATGTGTTTTATGTGTTATGCTCTCACATTGTTTATTTTCTATGTTTTAGAATTCGTATGCAGGTAATTTCTGTATGGGGTTAAAACCTACACAATTTTCATGGCTAGATCACATTTGATGCTACCAAAAACTAACAACATGTACACTCAAGGCTAGTTTACAACTGATGTTACATTGCCTTGGAATCTCCACCATATCTGAGAAATTCAAATTTATTACATGCATGAGTTATTTTTTGTTGATTGATCAGTTAACTGGATTATCTCTAAGTTGGACTATTGTCCCACTCCACAACTGAACTCTAATTAGTTCTATTAACTATTAGAAATAGTTTAATTGAGTACAACTAGAAATAACTAAAATGGATTGCTACAAATTAGTAATCAACACATGCAAACTAAACTCCAAGCCAACTAACTTGAATTTCCTAAGCTAACTAAGTGACAAGAACCATGTCCCTTTAGTTAACTGCCTCCAAGTTGTCTGTTGATGTGGAAATTTCGAATTTTCTCAGTTTGACCAAGGCTAAGTCAAATTGATCCTTTCTTTCTACACTTCTCAACATTGAAGTCTTTGCATATTTTGATGCTGGAAAATTCCTTTTGTCAGAGGAAACGTTCCACCCAATGCCATGAAGATGATCAAAATTGTCACTATAGAAAGTTTCTACACCAAGACAAATATATTGAACATGTTTTTAAAAATGAATTTCTATGCCTATGTTGAGTTCATAAATGTTGGGCTTTAAGTAGTTTTATGCCTCAAATTCTGAGAAATACGATCGAAGGTCGTTACACTTGCAATTGGTATGAAGCTTTGGCTCTTAAATATGCAATAAGTTTTATAGATGAAAAAGGAGGTAAGTGGAGAAAATTTTCAGATATGAAATAACTAAACACAAAATTTTATCAGAAGTTTGATATTAATTTAAAAATTAAAAAAAAAAAGTTGTGCACATAAATGAATACTTCTATGAAAAAATTGAAGACTTCTTAACCTTTTTGTCAAAGTTGTAAGTGTATATTTGGAACATCCTCTTTTCTTGAAGAAATGGTTAGGAATTCAATTGCTTCAGAGAAGTTTGTTAAAAACTAGTCCTATAGACATTCCTCTTATGTACGCAATAACAATGTTATCTCATCAATTTTAAGTGAATAAAGGGGAAACTAACCTGGTGTGTTGAAAACATAGGAGTTGGGATTTTTTAATTATTGGAGCGAAGGAAATAAACTTCAAGCAAAGAGACTTTAAAGAAGAAACAACTGTGAAATCCAGAGGGGTAAATCTAATCATTGTATGACTATTGGAAAAAGCAACAGTACAATAATATATAATGGACACGAGAAAAAGGCTACATTCATCCAATGAAAGTGTTGGTAAGAATTTCAATCTTGGGACAATTGCGGAAGATTCAAATGGACAACTAGTTAGTACACTAAACTTGTTGATCTTAATATCATTTTTAGTTTCAAATCACAATTATTTTTCTACCAATTGTTATTACATAAATAATGTAGCAAGTTCTTTGGCAAGGTGATAATTTTCCTCTCGCTCTAATTTCTCCCTCGCTCCAATATATTGAGAACAACATAGAAGATATGATGGATGAATAAATACTTTCGTAATATGCCATTTTTGAAATCTAAGAGATGGGTAATGAAATAGAGGAAGCAAAGGGTTGAATCTTGGACAACGGGTAATGCTATTTTTATCAAGACCAAATGGGATCCCCACACAATATTAAGGGGAATTCCATGGCTCATCTTTTGTGGTGTACAAGTATTTTTACTGGAATTCCAATAGAAATCCCTCTTTAATTTCCAAAAAATGGTGGAAGGCCAAAAACATGTGAATAATCTCATTTTTATATTTGATTGTTATCATAATTTCTTTTATCAACAATGTAAAATTTGAAATGGGGACTATAAACTCAAAACGGGAACTCTGGCCAAAATACCCCGAAAAACATCAAAAACAGTGCTAAAAACGAAAGGTGTGTATACTAGAATGATGGTTTTTTTAGGGTCAATTTTGAACATGTTTTAAAAATGGAAGTGAAAACGAATTTTTCATGCAAAAATTGTTCAAAAAACACCCTGAAAACGAAAAGTGTTGATATTGGAACGATGGTTTTTTTTTTAGGGTCAATTTTCAACATTTTAAAAAATGCGAGTAAAACTGAATTTTTATGTGCAAAAAAATAGTTGTTTTTGAGGAAAAAACACACTGAATTTTTGGTAGAATAACATTTTTCTTTCCTAAGTATAATTTCAACATGTTTTAGTAATGATGATAAAGATAAAATAATGAGATCTGAAACACATTAAAATTCTATTAGTTTTCGTCCATGTTGTTAAACATATAATAACATCACACTAAAGATCGTTAAAATTCTAATTGTTTTCAACCATAACATTAAAGATACAAAAAAAATTGGAAAATTTTCAATCGTAAAATTAAAAAACCATGACATTATGAACAAATTACATGACTAAATTAATCAAAATGTCATTATTTGTAGATTGAATGAAACATATATTATATATCTATTTTATTGTTGCATTGTAGATATTCTAAACAATAAAAATAATCATAATTAAAACATATAATCCAAAAACATAAAAATGACTCATAACTTCTGATTTAACACCATATGGAAATCAAAAAAAAATTCAAGATACGATGTAAACATCAGTTATATATATTGTCTTAGACAATTATTCAAAATCACTCATATTTTCTTGCACACCATCAAAATTCACATCTTCGGATGAATGACTTGATGCAGACGAAGATGTTCCATATTCTTCTCTTTCATCAACTCGTGCCCCATTTGAGTCCACATGCATGCCCACCATTTCAGGTTTCAAAATTCTTGTGGATCTATGACTGGTTTCAACAGACTCCCATCTCAACATTGTTCCTTCTAGTAACAACCTTTTTAGAATCTCTATCATCTTGAAGCGAAGAGTTCCTCTCTTTGTTAAATTGAAGTCATAAACAAGTATGTCAACATACTCCAATTTTAAGAGGTCTGTGCGGCGACGATTTATATTTGTACCCTTTCTTTTTCTCTTTCCTCCAATTTTTTTATCAACTACCATCTCTGGCTTATACACACCATTGAATGGGTGTGTATTTTTGGCATACCAATGTACTTCAACACCTGTAACATCTTCATTTTCTGTAAAGACCTTTATAACCTTAGCAACCTGGAATGGATGGCCATTGGGATCTCCATCTACTAGCATTGCGATCATGCAACCCTCCTTAATATCCTGTACTAAACCCCTGTAAAGGTCTTCCATGGCTTCACGTTGTGCACGAGATCTTTTGGAACCAATATACATCTCTCTTTCCTCTGCCTATGAACAATTAATAATACCTTGAGATTGTTTTTGTTCAACAATGTTTCTTTCCTCATGTTCATTTCACACATTTTGTAGCAAAATAAATGGAGTTTTAAAAGGTATATCTTCATTTGTTGTTCTTGAAATGATACACTTTGATTATTGAAAAATGACTCCCACCAAACTGAATCAACAATGTCAAAGTACTCATATGTATATCTAATACAATTTTTTATTTCTTCTAGGCAATCAAAATAATTTATATCTCTATTCTGTCTGCGTGCATCATGAAATTCACCAACTGATTGTAATAACAATATATTTGATGCAAATATTGGAATATTTGGAATGAACTTAAAAAATTCCAAACACGATGACGGTGCCCATTTTGCAGTAGTTGAATACTTCTTGCCCCATATTATTGTTTTCCCATCAATTTTTTTGATATGAAATTGATGTTGGAAGCTAATGTCATTAAGTTGTTCAATGCATTTATCCTCACCATGCGATCTTAGAATAAACCTTCACATGTCAACAGTTTCTTCCAACACATCAAAAGTAGTCTCTGGCATGTATGATTTCTTAATACATTCAATTAATGATGGCAAGCTCCCAACTTCCTTCCTCCTCAATGTGACTGAAAAACGACTGAACATCTAATCAATATGGTCATGAGTGTGCCCAACAAGAAGGAAACCAACCTTTACCTTCTGAAAAATTCTCAATTCAACAAGCATGTTTAGATATCCAAAAACAATCTGATTTTTGTTTTCACAACAAGTGTTGTCCAATTGTAGATACAAAACTTCAGGAAGATTACCAGACCAATGAGAAAGCACATCATGAATTATGGTTATTGTCAGATTTGCATCATTATGAATATTTGGAGCTATGAAGTACACCCTTGGCAACATTTTCCCATTGAAGACCATACAACCAACCAAGTGATACTGAATAAAAATTTCCTCCTATAAATTTCTGGGTGTGCAAAAAAAATGTGGCAAAAGTGTTTTCTTCTAGTCCTTACCATCAATTATCAAACCCAAATATTTATTTGGATTATCATAACACTTATTTCGATTCTGTTGGGTTTTGTTATATTCTTTCCACGACTAGCCGACATAGTTAACAAAGGGGATAGAGGGGGGCGGAGCCCCCCCCCTTCGTTGCACCGATTGGTAATGGGGGGGGTCACAGGGGATTTAAGCGGGGTGGGTAGCCCCCCTCTATGGGGTCTAGGGCAGCACCCTGGGCAAAAACAATTTGGACCCTGTATTAGGTTGTACGGACCTACCTATGGTTTTGTGCATGGTTTTTGCACATGATTTTGGACGCGATGGTTTTCGGTCCATGGTTTTGGACGCGATGGTTTTCGGTCCATGGTTTTGGACGCGATGGTTTTCGGTCCATGGTATTGGATGCTTCGGCATATATAAATATGTATTGTAACATTGAAAGGAACATAATGAAAAATCAAGCTAGTAGTCCCGTTTTGGGATCTAGGAGAAAATTTCTGTTTATATGTGTTTTATGTGTTATGCTCTAGTATTTTTTATTTTCTGTGTTTTAGAATTTGTATGCAGGTAATTTTTGTATGGATTTAAAACCTACATTTGGTATCAGAGTTGTTTTGGCTTCAAGGGGATGACTTTGTTGTTGAGGGGTTTCGCTCGGGCCTGTGGTAGACCATGTTCAGTGGGAGATCTGCGGGATCAATTCTGGTGGTGAAAGAAGATGATGAGAAGTGAAAAGGTAGAGATCGAGAAATTTAATGGTCAGAGTTGTGAGTTGTGGAAACTCAAGATGGAGGATCTATTGGTGGATAAAGATCAGTGGATAGCGATAGATATGGGTACTAAACCAATGGGAGTGTCCGCTGAAGAATGGAACAGGTTGGATCGGAAGTCAAAGAGCACAATACAATTGTGTGTCTCAGATTTAGTATTTTTGAATGTATTAGGGGAAGCTATGGCTAAGGCTTTGTGGGAAAAGTTAGGGACTTTGTACAAATCTAAGTCTCTGGTGAATAAACTGTTCCTATGGAAAACACTGTATAACCTGAGGATGAAAGATGGAGACTCGGTGACAAAGCATCTGAACGTATTTAATATTGTGCTAAGTAATTATTATCTATTGATATTAAAATTTCAGATGAAGATAAGTGCATTAGTTTGTTGTGTTCTCTACCAGATTCGTGGGTTAGTCTAGTTATTGCAATAGGTAGCAATGCAACTGCCTTATAGTTTGATGAAATAGTCTCATCCTTGCTGACAGAGGAGATGAGATGGAAAAATATGGAGAGCTAGAATGGTGATGCCTTGTCTGTATGAGGATGGTCCTTGAACAGAAACAAAAATAATTAATCGAGTGGGAGATCAAAATCCAGAGGGAGATATAAATCTCCAGGAAAACATGTAAAGGTGGTGTGCTGGAAATGTACCATGGAAGGGCACTACAAAAGGGACTATAAATATAAAGCTCTTGACAAAGGAAATGGATATGATGATGCTCCTTCTATAGAGGCAAAAACCACCTCAAATGAAGGTGGGGATGTTTACTTGGCTTCTTCAAGTACACATGTAGATCATGAGGCACGGTTGATTGACTCAGGTGCATCCTTTCATTTCACTCCCCATAGGGAGTGGTTCAGCGAGTATGAGAAATATGATGGTGGTGATGTCTTCTTGGGGGATGACAGGAAGGCTAGAATCGTTGGTTGCGGAAAAGTAAAGTTGAAGTTGCAAAGTGGAAGGGTTAGAACACTTCCAGGTGTTTTACATATTCCTGCATTGGCCAAAAATATGATTTTTGTAAGCAAGCTGAATGATGCAAGTGTAAAAACAGTGTTTGATAAGGATACCTGCAAGATGGTTCGAGGAGCGCTGGTATTGATGTAGGGAGTTTGGATTGGAACTCTATACAAGCTGCAAGGTAGAACTGTTGTTGATGGGTGCAATAGTTCTGTGGTTCCTGAAAGTGGAGTAGAAAATCTAGTGGGCTCTGGAGAGTAGACCATGCTATGGCATCAAACGCTTGGACATATTGGAGAGAAGGGCCTTCGAATACTTCATGGTAAAGGTATGGTAGAATGTATGAGTAATAAGTCTCTGGATTTTGATTTCTGCGAAAATTGTGTATATGGGAAGCAGAATCGGGTGAGTTTCCCCTCTGGTGGTAAGAGGGGGAAACAGATATTAGAACTTGTGCACAGTGATGTGTTTGGACCTGTGAAGGTTCCATCACTAGGTAAGTCTATGTATTATGTGTCATTTATAAATGATTTCTCAAGGAATACATGGATATATTTCCTTAAGAAGAAATCTGAAGTCTTTGACAGGTTTAAACAATTTAAGGCTCTCGTGGAAAACTAGACAGAGAAAAAGATAAAGGTGTTGAGGTCAGATAACATTGGAGAGTTTTGCAACAATGAATTTGAAGAATTCTGTAATAAGTGTGGTATGGCATGGCAGAAAACTACTCCATACACACCTAATCAAAATGGAGTTGCAGAAAGAATGAACAACTCGTTGATGGAAAGGGCAAGAAGCATGCTTAGTGGTGCTGGGTTAGGACAGGAATTCTGGGCAGAGGCAGTGGAGACAACATGTTACCTGGTTAATAGATCGCCTTCAACAGCATTGGAGGATAAGACTCCATAAGAGGTATGGACTAGTAAGAAACCCTCTCTTTCATATCTGAGGATATTTGGATGTGATGCATATGTACATGTTCCAAAGGAGAAAAGAACCAAGTTGGATAGTAAATTTGAAAAGTGCATCTTTATTGGGTATAAGGATGGTTTAAAGGGTTATAAGCTTTGGAACCTAGTAACAAGGAAGGTTGTGTACAATCGGTATGTAGTGTTCAAAGAGGTGAAAGATGTTATTAAACATGAAGTCCCATCAAAGGAACCTGAGAAGATAGAGTTTGAGCTAAAGGAGGAAGAATTAGACTCTACAACAGAGGAGGAATTAGAAGATGAAGAACCACAAGCTCTAAGTGTGAGAAGTTCAGTTTGAGAAAAAAGGAAACTAGAAAGGTATAGTCCATCTAATTTCTGTTCAAATTTTGCTTTATCTGTTACTAATGACGGTCGCAGAACTGTGAAGGAAGCAGTAGATTCAGAGGATGGAAAACTCTGGAAAGAGGCCATGGTTGATGAAATGAAATCTTTGAACAAAAATGAGGCTTGAGATCTGGTGGAGTTGCCAGCTAGAAGGAAACCCATTGGCAGCAAATGGGTGTTCAAGAAGAAGAAAAATACAGAAGGAAAGGTGGAGAAATACAAAGCTTGGTTGGTAGAAAAAGGTTATTCCCAGGTGTCAGGAATTGATTTTGGTGATATTTTTTCTCCTGTTGCCAAGGTAGCTTCTATTAGATTACTTTTATCTGTTGCTGCTGATTTTTATTTTGAGGTAGAACAGATGGATGTGAAGGCAGCATTTCTTCATGGGGATCTAGAAGAGCAGATCTACATGAAGAAACCTAAAGGTTTTGCAGTGAAGGGTAAGAAAGAACTGGTATGAAACTCAAATAAGTCTTTGTATGGGTTAAAACAGTCACCAAGGATCTGGTATTAGAAATTTGATACATTTATATGGGGACTTGGCTTCACCGGAAGCAAAGTAGATCACTGTGTGTAATTTAAATTAATTGGTGACCGTGTTATTTATATAGTCTTGTATGTAGGTGATATGTTGTTGGTTGTAAATGGCAAAGAAATTATCTAGGATTTGAAGACCCAATTGTCCTCCAAATTCAACATGAAAGATCTTGGTGCTACAAACTATATTTTGTGCATGGAAATTAAAAGAGATTGGGAAAAGAGGAAGCTCTAGTTAAACAAGAGGAAGTATGTCGAGACAATACTACAAAGGTTTAATATGCAGGATAGTAAACCAGTGATGGTTCCTATACCTGTAGGTGTGAAGTTATTTGTTGAACAATGTCCCGAGACACAAGAAGGGGAAGAGGACATGTCCCGTGTTCCATATGCAAGTGCAGTCGGTGGTCTAATATATGTAATGGTCTATACTAGAACAGACAGTGCACATGCAGTGGGAGTATTGAGCAGGTTTATGTCAAAACCAAGAAAGGAGCATTGGACAACAGTGAAGCAGTTTTTCAGGAATTTGTGTGGCACTAGTGATTATGGGTTGTGCTACCAAGGAAGACCAGTATTGGATAGAGTTTTGGATATCCGTGGCTTGTTGATGCAGACTAGGCTGGAGATCTGGATCAAAGAACATCTACAAGTGGGTATGTGTTTAACCTATTTCGAGGTGCAGTCAGCTGGATGAGTAAGAAACAATCTGTAGTGGCATTATCAAGTACAGAGGCAGAAAACATGGCAGCCACTCATGCAAGAAATGAAGTAGTTTGGTTGCAGAGATTAGGTTCAAGTATGGGGTTAGTACAAGGAGTTACAAGGATAGACTGTGACAACCAAAGTGCAATTTTCTTGGCAAAGAACCCTTCTTATCATTCAAAGACAAAGCACATTGATGTCTAGTATAACTTTGTGAGGGATATGATAGAAGACAAAAAGGTGTTGCTGGTAAAGGTGGACACTTTGAAGAATACTGCAGATGCATTGACAAAATCTGTGAGATCTGAGAATTTCTCTTGGTGTAGAGAAACAATGGGCATTTCAAGGCTAAATAAATGACTAAGCTCTCATGTGGCCCCATGTGGAAAGAAAACAACAAGTGGGAGAATGTTGGGTTGTGTTATATTCTTTCCACGACTAGCCGATGTAGTTAACCGAGGAGTTAGAGGCGGGTGGAGCCAAACCTTCATTGCACCGATTGCACAACGGGGGGGTCATAAAGGGTTCGAGGGGGGAATGTAGCCCCCCTTGTTTTGGAGAATTTGGTATCTATAGATAAATACTAATTCCCTAGATAAGTAGCCATATCTAGAACAACAGTTTAAAGTGTTTTAGTCTTTTCCTATAAGAAATAGATAAGATGAGAAGATGAGAATACCTACTTGTAGTTCCAATTTCCTCTCATCTCCTTTGTATCAATCCTATCACTCCTTCCCGTACTTAATATGCTTTAGAAGTACCTATAAACACAACATAAAACAAAGAATCGATCAGAGCAAAAGATCTATTGAATATAAGTTAATGGAATCAAATACATTTCACACATATATGCATTATAAAACAATACAAACATATAGGAGAAAGGTTCAAACACTTTATTGAGTAGAAGAAGGAATTACAACCATTTGTGTCTGATTCAAAGCCATTCCTCAAGCTTGAATCCCATCCACATCACATCAAAAGTATGAAAAACTTGTAGCATTACAATACTGCTTCAAAGCCAAATCTCATAGCAACATTATCTCCTTACAATTAAACCTAATCCAGCCCCTGATCACTTAGATGAGTGGTCCATTTATAGGGAGATGAAGGAGGTTTTTTCATAAATGGTGGCATTGAATGGCCTTCCATACTTAGAATTAGTTCCCTGGAGGAAGCGATGAGAGCATAAGATGCATATTAACTCATTCCTCATCCATTTTCAAGCTCATATGAGTCGATAAGTGAGGGAACCTTCTAGATGACTCCAAAAGATAATAATATTCCCCAAACCCTATGTGAATTTCACTCAAACTTGCCCAGCGCAAGTGAAAGAAGCCTAAGTACTCTGTAGAGCACCCTGGCATGGACTTAACTGCTTTGAAGCACACCCTTACATGGGCCTACCTGCACTAGTCCCTCTAGAGGCTATTTCTGGATGTCTTCAAGTCATGAAACCATCTGGGAAGGAGGCATTCAAAGGGGTGACTTGTTTAGGGCATGTAACAACTGAAATTAGGGTTTGATGAGGCCTAAAACATTGATCTAGATGATGGGATTGATGTGTCCAAATTGATCTGTAATAGCTGCCCCCTAAAGCATGAAGTCTGAAAAATTCCAATGTCAAATGAAATGCTTTACGATGTGATGAGGAGGTATCAAAGTGGAAGGTGACCTGCATCAATTACAATACATATATCATGATATTTGATTTTTACATGAATTGCTGAGGGAAGGAATACCCATGCTCAGCTTATAAACTTTCATTACATGTACATAAATAATTATCTACAGATATAGACCCATGATCGGAATGACCATCAATGTAAATCCATTGTACATATGATTTAGTACTCCTGAAATCACAGCTTGAATAGATGAAACTAGATCTGAGGTCTTCTATCTCATCCAACCGTTCGCTCAAGTATGAGTCTAACCATGTGAATATGTGATCTAAAGTCATAGATGGGAAGACATCATTTGATTACGAGCCAATGATGTAAGTTGTTAATAGACGCGAGAGAAATCACCGATAATGATAATGATCCTCAAGGTACTGAAATACATTCTGCATGGTGTGAATGGATGATTTGATGTCGAACACCATACAAAGTCTTTCGGTCAAAGGCCATTGATGTTAACCTACGCCGGAAGTGAGAAACCTTCCATTGATGCATGCAAGCCTCAAGGTACCGGAAGGGTGTTTTTAAGTCAAGTTCTTGGATAATGTGTTGATGTCGACAAGAAGTGACTCGTCACAGGAGGGCCTTGATGTATCCCTCATCAACAACACGAAACAAGTGTAGTGATTTTGTAGATTGAATTTGACTGACAACACAAGGTTTAGGAATGGCGGTCATGAAAATGAAGGTTTATGGTATTGCAAAGGATGAATTTTGACTGAATGACTTCTCTTCAGCGACACTGAAATGAATTGGTAGCATTGACCCAAAAAAAAGTGATGGATGGTATGATAAACCAATGGTGTGATAACCATCAAGCTGATAACCCAACCCAAATAGTCACGGTGATGGAGTGAAAGTGTCATGTTCAAGAGCGACCTGCTACCATAAAGTGGTTTCCCCTTTTTCCCATTTTCCCCAATCATTGTTGACCAGTACCTCTTTATTTTTATCAAGCTTGAGGAGGATAACGTATGCTTGTTGTATAATTTCACCCTTTGGGTGAATCCATCGCTATTTGATGTTTTAACGAGTCTAGCAAACGTGAAACTCGGTCTTGTCTAGATGGACAAGTTTTTCACTATTTTATGTTTTAACGAGTTTAATGATAAAGATAACTCGGTCATTTTCATGTTTAGAGAGTTTGAAAAGGGACAAAAAGAAAATGCCACAAGTTATTTTTCGTTGATTTGTCTCTCAAGCCTGAAAAAGCATAAAACAATACGAGAGAGAACCTATTGACCATGTTCGATCAACATATTCCTTTTTCATAAATAATCTATCTCAGTTCAGAAAAGGATTAAACTTATACTAAGTAGATGTCGTTTCCAATCCGTTAACGAGCTGAAAAGGACAAGCGCTTGACAATCTTTTCATATTTCGAGAGTCTGAAAAGAGCTTAAAGAGGACTCCATTTTGAGGAACGAGTGGTGTCTAGGGTGGCAACTGGTTCCGGTGATGTTGGAACTTCTCAAAACATGTTGATTTATGTGAAGAGGCTGGCTAATAAGACCACTCATTGCAACTGTTCCTAAAAAAGGGTAAAACAACCAAGTGAAAGTGTATGATCAACCAACAAGATAGTGACGATGGAAGGAGAGAAAACCAAGGTTCATCTGATGGAAAAGGCTGATAGAATAGAAATCACGAGGGTTAAAATGGAGATGGGTTCATTTTTACACAAGCTTGAACCATGGGGAACTATGCTTGGATTCAATTTCATGTTTACACAAGCTTGAAATGAAAAACTATGCTTGGATTCAGTTTCATGTCTACACAAGATTAAAACGAAAAACTATGCTTGGATTTCGTTTCATTTTTACATAAGCTTGAAACGACAAACTATGTTTGAGATTGGTTTACATGCCCCCAACATGATGAAAGGGAGAGTCTCCTGTAACCAGATGGAAGTCGTTGCAATGAAGCAGGACAGTTATCCAACACCTTTTTGGTTTCATCCAGATAGGGACAAAGGTGAATGGGGTGATTCCCTTCGCATAACCTAAAGGGAAACTTAACTTTACCACGAGGTGCATGCCCCCCAAGCTTCATTACATTCACCTAAGTAGACTACTTGTGGCTATCAGGTGGATGGAATGAAGGTTCTTTTACGAGATCAAGTGAAAGACTCGACTGGGATTTTATGAGACCTAATCAAATACTCAACTTGGAACTTGTGACCTTGTTTCATTTTTTAATGAGCTTGACACAAGACAAGGAACTCTTCTCAGATTCCTTGTTTCATTTTTTAAGGAGGTTGACACAAGACCAGGAACTATCTTCATGAACTATCCTCATATCCTTGGTTTCATTTTTTAACGAGGTTGACACAAGACAAGGAACTATACTCATGGGAGTTGTTTCATTTTTTAATGAGGTTGACACAGTAAAAGAACTATCCTCATATCCTTGGTTTCATTTTTTAACGAGGTTGACACAAGACAAGGAACTATCCTCATGGGAGTTGTTTCATTTTTTAATGAGGTTGACACATTAAAAGAACTACCCTCATATCCTTGGTTTCATTTTTTATTGAGGTTGACACAAGATAAGGAACTATCCTCATGGGAGATGTTTCATTTTTTAATGAGGTTGACACAGTAAAAGAACTATCCTCATATTCCTTGTTTCATTTTTTAACGACCTTGACACAAGACAAGGAACTATGCTCATATTCCTTGTTTCATTTTTTAACTAGGTTGACACAAGACAAAGAACTATACTCATATTCCTTGATCATGACCGATACGAGGTCATGACTTCCAAAAGGTTCTCATCTGATGGGAGACAATTCTCTGGAAGGGATCCGTATCAAGGAAACCAAGATCTAGTTTCAATGCCCTCAGTACATAATGTACAACATCACTGAATTGATCATCAGTTTATGTAGGCATCGAACAGGTTGCCACATAATTAACCCATGGCGAGGATGATACCATTGGTACAAAAGGACCATTTAGGGAAGATGGTTGACTGGAAGCCATATTTGGACCGGGAAATGAAAGCTGGTCAATGGTGACAATTCTGCCTTCATGTGGGAAACACATCACTCGAAAGAGTATTGAAGCAATATCTCCCATGTCATAAACATAGTCTCGCCCAAGAAGTAAATTGTAATCTAAAGGCCCTGGGACTACCATCACATTCAGATAAATTATTTTTCCTCCCAAAGTAATAGGTAACTGAGGAAGGATCCCTAATGGTTGACTGGTTCCTCTATTAAAATCCAGCAGATTCTGAGTAACAGGCACAAGTGGCGGCCAGGGAAAATTTTAAGAACCCCCCCTAAATTTATAAATATAATAAATGGGCAAATCTCCATGGTATATAGGAAAAATGGAAGGCGATTTTATCAATAATATAATATGTATATATAATTTTTTGGTGAATCTCTCACCAGGCATGGCGAATATTTTCTCAATTATAAAATCTTGTAAGATCTTGGCGAGTCTTTCACTAAATAATAAAACTTTGTAAAGTCCTAGTGAATCTTAGCATAGGCTACATGCTGGTTTAATTCCCCCATTTAAATAGGCTACATTCCAGGTGAATACCATGGGTCAATACCATGTGCCATTTTTATTTTTATTAGAATATTTTACTCAATTATAAAATCTTGTAAGATCTTGGCGAGTCTTTCACTAAATAATAAAACTTTGTAAAGTCCTAGTGAATCTTAGCATAGGCTACATGTTGGTTTAATTCCCCCATTTAAATAGGATACATTCAAGGTGAATACCATGGGTCAATACCATGTGCCATTTTCGTGAATACCATGGGTCAATACCATGTGCCATTTTTATTTTTATTAATTCTAATATTAGGGTTAATAATGGTTTTTTGCATGGTATTAATAACAATCTAGTCCATGGTATGTTGGTTTAATTCCCCCATTTAAATAGGCTACATGCCAGGTGAATACCATGGGTCAATACCATGTGCCATTTTGGTGAATACCATGGGTCAATACCATGTGCCATTTTTATTTTTATTAATTCTAATATTAGGGTTAATAATGGTTTTTTGCATGGTATTAATAACAATCTAGTCCATGGTATTTGTCCCATAGTATTTTGGCCATAGGTTTCACCTAAATATAACCCATTTTTTGAGTGTTCGTAAATATAAGGTGACTTATGGAGTAAATATAAAAAAATGTTCTATTTATTTACCATACCTCTCATTTATTTATATTTTTATTAATTTACCATACCTCTTTTACAAATATGGTATTTGGCCCATAGGATTCACTTAAAATAAACCTCTTTCTTGAGCTTCATAAATAGAACGAGGGTTATGGACTAAATATAAAAAGAGGTTTTATTTATTTACGATACGTCTAGTTTATTTATATTTTTATTTATTTACCATACCTTTTGAGTAAGTATAAAAAGACGTTTTATTTATTTACCATACCTCCACTTTACTTATATTTTTATTTGTTTACACCCTTACATGTATATAAGGTGACTTATGGAGTAAATATAAAAAATGTTTTATTTATTTACCATACCTCTCATTTATTTATATTTTTATTAATTTACCATACCTCTTTTATAAATATGGTATTTGGCCCATAGGATTCACTTAAATAAAACCTATTCTTGAAAATGGGCGAATGGAAGGTTGTAAGTCCTAATTTCAAGGGCTAAATTTACCTTTTTTACCCTCTCCCTTAAAATAAGGTGGGCTATTTGAGGTGATTTGTAAAAATGTACTATGATACAAAATATTCGCCCACTAAAAATTTAAAACCCCTTAATTTCGCCAAAGGGCGAACATTCGCCCCTAAAATTATCCTTGGTGGCGGTGAACCAAGCGCTTGGAAAGCAGTGGAGGAAAGGATACTCATAGATGCACCTTCATCTATAATAGTGCCATATATAGTCATATTACAAACCTATACTATGATCTAGAAAGGCATATAAGAAGGAAGACAGAATCCTGCCAGTCGATTCCAATCAAAGGAAGTGACCAGACTACTTGGAGGGGGTACTATAGAAACGGGAGAATTAACCCCTTAAGTTACTAGAATGGGAGGATTTTCCTCCTGTCTTGATGGAATAGGAGGATTGCCTCCAAGCTCATTCAAATCTGAAGAAACAAAAAGAACCTGGGTGGTATCGTATTCACTCTCTACGGGAAAGGTTCAATTAACTAAAGGTGAAATCAGGTCAACTATTTCCATGACCTGTTGATTTAGGTTGGGTATAGACTCATAGGATTCACTTTTAGAGAGAGTGGGTTTGACCAACGGTTGATTTTGGTCAGTCAATTTATCAACTAGTGAAGGATTAAGGCATAGTTTCCTGTAACCAAATAGAAGTCGTTGCGATGAAGCAGGATGGATATCCAACACTTTTTTGGCTTCATCAAGATAGCGACAAAGGTGAATGGGGTGATTCCCTTCACATAACCTATAGGGAAACTTAACTTTACTCTTCTTTCCATGAACTTTACTACCACTAGTTAATGGTGTGTCACCAGCATGATCTCCAGAAGTTGATGACACAGGATGTTGTGAACAAGAAGACCATTCTTCTAAGATCTAAGGAATATCGGGACAATTTCGAAGAAGATGGTCTCCTGCACAAAGTTTTCATGGATATCAAACTTTGTGAGGCTTGATGGACAATTTCTCATCAGATGTTGCATTCAAAGCAATAGTTGCTTGGTTGCCCCTCTACTGAATTTTCTTCTTCTTCTTCTTCTTCTTCTTCTTCTTCTTCTTCCCTTTATTATTCTTCTTAGCCACCTGGTTATTAGTACCAATACTTTCACCAGGCGAAGAGGAAGAAGGGGAGGAAGAAACAACCGAGGAAGAAGGCAAAGGGTCAACTTTAGGATCAACTCGAGGTTGATTTTGTCCAATTGGAGGAGTACTTGATTGTGGAGAAATCACGACATTTTGAACCAAGGAAGTTGAAAACAACCATACTAGCAAGCCTATGGTAAGTCTCAGTAGGGATAATGTATAAGGAGCACCAATATTTCCAAAAGGAGGAAAAGTACTATGATTCCTATCGAAAGGAATTCCTTGATCGGTGGACTCTGGATTTGTTGCCATATGTTTCAACCTAAGATAAACTAAGGAGTGAGAGTGGAGGATGTTATCTGTGGTCAATTAATTTTATTTTAATCAAAATAACATAACAAAAAAAAAGAGTTATAGTCTAGGCAAAAGGTTTACCAAGCAACTGTGAACTGCAAAATACCTCCTGGCGAACCAAGAAGTATGGGCAGGGAATCTCCCTGAATGTTGTGTTCGGTGTATCACAGTGTACAAGGTGGTTGAATCTGTTACCTAAGGATGGATAGCAACCTAGTTTTATACTCCCATATATAACCGAAAGTACATGGAGGCCCAATCCGTATAAGCGTTGTCTAATACAAAACCGCACTATGAGAGAATTCCCATATACTTTATGCACTATAACACCGCCCTATATACCTAAAGCTACATGGATGAGTTACAATATACTCACGTACATGGAATGAGGTATCGCACTCGGGATGTATTGCAGACAAGTTAGCAACCACTGCTTTGTTTTACGACGCCGGAACACATCTCTAGCCTAGAACCACTAAATGTTTTTTGTTAGGTGGCAATGCTCCATTAGGTAAATTCAAATAAATTTTAAGTTGATCTTCTTTAAAATTTGCCTTTCAAGGTTCACCACATGATGTATGTTTGAAATTCCTAAAATTCAACTAATATGATAAGAATTCTTTTCATTCAATTGAACAATGAAAACCTTAGCAAGTAGGGATAGAGCAATCAGATCTTTGACAAAGATCAAAGAGCACATCTAATGCAATCTCCATAGCTATTCCTTTCAAGAATTCAAAAACTAAAATATGAACAATGCAAGTTTTTCTTTTCAAATCCCTTAATGTTATGATGAATAAAAAGGATACTAATGCACATACAATCAAGCAATATTTTTATAGGAACGAAGACTTTACGACAGTTCAGTTTCAAAGGAAAAGAAGACTTTTACGACACTTTCTTTCGAACAAATATTAATTGACTATAATCTAACTTTGACGATAGATTGATAATGACAAAGAAAACATTCAAGAAAAATTAATCAATCAAGTCAAAGTAGGGATGGACAATGAGATAAAAACTTGTTCTCTGAGCCATAACATTCATTGATCAATCAGGAAGAAAAAAAGCAGAGAAAAGTTGGCAAAAACATATTCGAAAGGTGAAAATTTTCCCTAAGGTGGATCAGAGCAGGTCAAAGAGGGCCTAACTACACTACAGAGCACTATCTCTCACTCAAGGGTGCTCTGCAGAGAACTGTGCCTTGACCAAGCCTGCGCTGATTCCTGAGAGGCCACTCAAGAGTCATCTAACCTCAATTTTTGACCAAAATTTAATGCAAAAGAGCTGAAATAAAATCAATGAACACAAGTAGGGTCTACAAGGATGTCCTAGGAGGTGGGTAAGCTACTAGGAAAGAGGATCTTCCCCAGCAGAGTCACCAATTTGTTTTGGATAATTTGGTATCTACGGATAAATACTAATTCCCTAGATAAGTAGTCATATCTAGAACAACAGTTTAAAGTGTTTTAGTCTTTTCCTATAAGAAATAGATAAGATGAGAAGATGAGAAGACCTACTTGTAGTTCCACTTTCCTCTCGTCTCCTTTGTATCGATCCTGTCACTCCTTCCCGTGCTTAATACGCTTGAGAATTACCTGTAAACACAATAGAAAACAAAGAATCGATCAAAGCAAAAGATCTATTGAATATAAGTGAATGGAATCAGATACATTTCACACATATAAAAATTATTAAACAATACAAACATATGGGAGAAAGGTTCAAACACTTTATTGAATAGAAGAAGGAATTACAACCATTTGTATCTGATTCAAAGCCATTCCTCCAGCTTGAATCCCATCCACATCACATCAAAAGCATGACAAACTTGTAGCATTACAATACTTGCTTCAAAGCCAAATCTCATAGAAACATTATCTCCTTACAATTCAACATAATCCAACCCCTGATCACTTAGATGAGTGGTCCATTTATAGGGAGATGAAGGAGGTTTTTCATAAATGGTGGCATTGAATTGCCTTCCATACTTAAAATTAGTTCCATGGAGGAAGGGATGAGAGGATAGGATGCATCTTAACTCATTCCTCATCCATTTTTGAGCTCATAGGAGTTAATAAGTGAGGGAATCTTCTAGATGAATCCAAAAGATAAGAATATTCCCCAAACCCTATGTGAATTTCGCTCAAAATCACCCAGCGCAGGTGAAAGGAAGCCTAAGTTCTCTGTAGAGCACCCTGGAATGGACTTAAATACTTTACAGCACACCCTTACATGGGCCTACCTACACTCGTCCCTCTAGAGGCTATTTCTGTATGTCTTCAAGTCATGAAATTGTCTGGGAAGGAGGCATTCAAAGGGGTGACTTGTTTAGGGCATGTAGCAACTGAAATTAGGGTTTGATGAGCCCTAAAAACCTGATCTAGATGATGGGATTGATGTGCCCAAATGGATCTATAACACCCTCTATGGGGTCCGGGGTAGTGCCCAGGGAAAAAAAAAAAAAATTGGACCCTATATTAGGTTGGGCGGACCTACCTATGGTTTTTTGCATGGTTTTCGCACATGGTTTTGGACACGATGGTTTTCGGTCCATGGTTTTGGATGCGATGGTTTTCGGTCCATGGTATTGGATGCTTCGGCATGTATAAATATGTATTGGAACACTGAAAGGAACATAATGAAAAATCAAGGTGGTAGTCTCGGTTTTGGGATCCAGGGGAAAATCTCTGTGTATATGTGTTTTATGTGTTATGCTCTCGCATTGTTTTTTTTGTGTTTTAGAATTTGTATGCACGTAATTTCTGTTCGGGGTTAAAACCTACAAATTCTTGTACAACTTTTTCCTTTCACTTGTTTGTTGTTCATGATGCTCCTGAAGTTATTTGACAATGGAATCTACACAGCCTAAAAGAAATTCATTAAGAAATACGTTTTCATAGTCGATGACTATACAATTTTAAAAGTTAAAGTTATGAGTGCTTACCTATTTCTACCCCTTCACATTTATCCCTTTTTTATTTAAGAGAAGAACATGTACTGCAAATCCCCATCCTTGTCTTCTTAGGAATACAGACATTGTTGAATTCTTTCTTCCATACCTTCACAAATTATTGATATGTAATAAATCGATCATGTCCCTCAAGACCTTCTGCATATTCTTTGTATAAGTTGTAGATTTATCATCTTGAAAAATTATCTGGAATATGTATTGTCTCTTTATTTGGCATACACTCTCCATGCTTTGAAAAGAAATCTTTCATCCATGACATTGCATTATTTGATAATGGCCCAAACTGTCATTTATGACGTACTTTTGAATAAAATGTAGGATTCTTTTCCAAATTTTCTTGGGTTCTTGAGAGACAAAAATTACCCATCAAATGAAACCTTTTGAAAGCCTTTCTACAGATAAATAAATACCAAATATGATATTCATAACCTGACAATTTAGATTGCATGCACCCAACTAAATATGAATTTTGCATGCTTTTATTCATTGAAAAATATCTCTTCCTTTTCTTTAATGCAAACTTGAAATCCATATGTTTCAAGCCATCTTTTTTACAACATTCACTTGAAATGAGGGCGCTAATAGAACTTATTCTCGTCAGATATTCTACTCTACCCCTTGTATAACTAGAACATCTTGGATTGATACGAAAAGGTTTGCTCCTACTCCTTGATACAATATTTCTTGGCAACATCTCCATAATTGGATCATAATTTGTATAAGCATTTTCATCATCATTCTAAGGAATGTTATCCTCACTATGATCGACTGTGCTTTTGAAATACTAACATGGACGATATTCTTCATCTTCCCCTTCTTTAGTGCTACTGTCATAGTCCTTAGAATTAGGACTAAATGGAAAATTTAACTCGATGTTTATTGGATATTGTTCCTCATGTGCATTGTCAGTGTTTCTCTCATAGTCCATATGATTAGGACTACGTCGAAAATGTGATTGTTTACTTACTGAAAATTCTGCATCCTGTCCTTTGTCACTGCTACTCTCATAGTCCTTCGGATTAGGACTAAGTGCTTCATCTTATCCTTCGTCACTACTTCTCTCATACTCCGTAGGATTAGGACTAAGTGGAAACCACGACTCTTTATTTATTTGAAAATCTTCATCATGTTCTCCATCACTTCTGCTGTCATAGTCCATAGGATTAGGACTAAGTGGACACCGTAACACTCTATTCATTTCAAATTCTTCATCATGTTCTTCATCACTGTTGCTTTCATAGTCCATAGGATTAGGACTAAGTGGACACGATGACACTTCATTCTTTTGAAATTCTTCATCATGTTCTTCATCACTAGTGCTTTCATAGTCCATAGGATTAGGACTAAGTGGACACCATGACACTTCATTCTTTTGAAATTCTTCATCATGTTCTTCATCACTGGTGCTTTCATAGTCCATAGGATTAAGAATAAGTGGACATGTGACACTCTATTCAATTGAAATTCTTCATCATGCTCTTCATCATTGTTGTTTTCATAGTCCATAGGATTAGGAATAAGTGGACACTGTGACACTCGATTCTTTTGAAATTATTCATCATGCTCTTCATCATTGTTGCTCTCATATTCCATAGGATTAGGACTAAGTGGACACTGTGACACTCCATTCTTTTGAAATTCATCATCATGCTCTTCATCACTGTTGCTATCATAGTCCATAGGATTAGGACTAAGTGGACACCATGATACTCCATCCTTTTGAAATTCGTCATCATGCTCTTCAACATTGTTGATCTCATAGTCCATAGGATTAGGACTGAGTGGACACCGTAACACTCCATTCTTTTGAAATTCTTCATCATGCTCTTCATCACTATTTCTCTCATAATCCATAGGATTAGGACTAAGTGGAAACTGTGACTCTTTATTTATTTGAAATTCTTCATCTTGTCTTTCATCAATGCTGCTCTCATAGTCCTTAGGATTACGACTAAGTGGAAGAATTGACTCTCTATTCATAGTGGAAGAATTTCCATTATATTCATCAATATGAATAGAGTTGTTACACGACGAAGATGTTGATGCCTCACAAAGCGAAACTTCACTATAAAAAGAATCCATGCCTTTCAAATAGAAAAGATTAAATGATACAAATTCAAACACTCCTAAAGATAATATATAGCTTAAATAATGAAAATTTCCCTCCAAAAATTTTTGACAGAATTTTTCCCTCCAAAATTTTTGTTTCATGTATTTCCCTCCATTATTTTCTTCTACAATTTATATTGAAAATTTTTAACTTAAAAGATTTATTTCATAAGATAATTTTAACTAAAATTTTCTTATGAAATAAATCTTTTAAATTAAAATTGTAAAATAAATCTTTTATCTGAATTGGTTTATTACTTGAACTATATAATATTTACTATACAATTGAATGTTTTTTTTTTTTTTTAATTATTCCTTCTAAAAGAAATTAATCCCACATTCAGTGTGTTGTAAAATAATTTTGTAATGTTCGCTTTATCATAGTTTCCTATATCCCCATAACAAATTTACATGTTAAAATTTATAAAAACAAATTAATCCCACATTAACCGTACGGTAAAACAATTATGTAATTTCCCCTATATAATAAATTTCATTATCACTATTCCTCACATCACATCAAGGTTTTCTGAGGTTCATTAAAAGACTTGGAGTGAATTTGTGGAGTAGCGACATTTCTATCAATGACATATTCAACGAAGGATTATCACATTTGAAAGGTTAGTTAATTTTTCTGCTATGAAAATTTTAAACTTAAATAAGTTTAATGAAATTTAAATTTTTTTAGAATTAAAAATTTTTGTGGGATAGATTTACCCACTACGTCAATAGTGGGTGTGGTGGGCCCGATCATGCTCCCAGTAGCCCAACGGGCCCGTAGGTGAGGGGTGGGGGAGGGGGGGGTTAGCTTCCCAGTACCCTGCCCCACCCCGTCCCCACCTCGACAACCCAAAGGCCCGCCACGCTGACCAGTCGTTGGGCCTTTGAGGTGGGGCAGGGGGCTGGAAGCCAGCCCCTCACCTCACCCCGCCATTTCATTGGGCCCTTGGGGTGGGGCGAGGGGCTGGAAACTAGCCCCCGCCCTACCCCAGGGGCCCACTACCCACCGAGGTGGTGGGCTAATTCTGAGAACCGGCTCACCAACTCGGCGGTCCATTGGGCCGCCGGGGTGAGGCAGGCACTGAGGTGGCAAGCTGATTTTGAGAATAGGCCTACCACCCACGCGGGTCGTTGAGCCGTCGGGGTGGGGCTGGGGGGGCTAGCGCCCAGCCCCCTACCCGTCGCCTCGACCAATCGTTGGACTGATGGGGTGGGGCGGGGGGGGCCAGGCGCTAGCCCCCCCTGCCCCACCCTAACGGCCCAACTTCTCACCACCTCAGCTGACAGTTGGGCCGCCAGGGTGGGGCGGGTGGCTAGGATGGTGGCTGGGTGCCAGCCCGTCGCCCCACCCTAACAACCCAATGGCCAGTCGGGGCGTTGGGCTGTCAGGGTGGGGTGGGGGGTCGAGCAGGGCTAGAGTGGGTGGGGGGATGTTTGTTGGGCTGCCAGGGTGGGGTAGGGGGGTTGGGCCCAACTGCCAGCCTAGGTGGCCGACCGATTTCCGAGGTGGGGCGGCAAGGCGCTATATTTTTTAAATTTCTTATCTTTTTTATCTTTTTTAATTGTTATGTTTTACAGAGTTAATTATCATTCATCGGTTTGTTTATTAATTTAATTTATAGTTTTTTTTGTAATTTACTGATCTATATGTGTCTTTTTTCAAGAAAATGGCATCAAAGAAGATTTCTGTGAATCTTTCTGGACCAAAGAATGTTAAAGGTGGACCTTCAAAAAACATTGTTGAATGAACAAAGCCTGAGCTGATAGCGACAAATATTTCAAGTGCCTCAAACAATAAGAAGATGATTTCATACTCGAAGAAATCAAAATAAGTGAAACTTCCAGCAAATGTCTAATATGTGAAAGAAAGAGAAAGCCAAGATGTGCAGATATATCTATATGTTGATATACCTAATGATACTGGAATTTATGAGGTGTTGGGAAATGTCATAGACATGTGTTCAGTACTGGGCAGTGAAGTTGTTTACATACTTACAAAACCACCCAAGTCACATGAAAGGATTAAATACCAATTATCATATTCATTGTATGACACGAGAGAGGTATCTACAAAGTTTTATAAACAAATCGTAAATGATATGACACAAAATATCGTAAGTATTGTTATTTATATTTGAGTTTTGTGTTCTTGTAACTGTCTCGTTAAATTTTTATAACTTTGTTTTTATTGACATATGATATTTTGTTTGGCAGAATTTTGTTGAAAGCGTTTCAATTATGTTTGGAGGAATTCATTTCATAGAACATGATATTATGAAAGTTGTCAACAGTTTCTACTCAGTGTCAGAAGAAGATATGGAAAACAAACAAAAGGTAATAATTCATGATGCTAGAAAACTACATCTAAGGGATCAGAAAAAATACCTGTAGTGGATAAATCTAGCAAAGCTAGACAGGATGCTTTTGAAGATGAGGAAGTTGAAACTAACATTGAAGAATATGTTGTCGTTACTGAGGATGACATTGGAACTAATGTTAGAAAGGAGAAGAGTCGTAAAAGACCAAAAGTAACAATTCCCAAGAATAAATCTATTCTAGTTATTGATGAGAATGTTATGAGGAAGAAAAGTAAAGTTGAACATTCTGAAGTAGTCGTCAACAAAAGTGAATATCCTAGTGAAACTTCAAAAGAAAGAAGAGAAATAATTACACCAAGAGCTGATTTAGAGGATGGCATTATTAAAACAAAACAAAATTCCATTCGACAAAACTTGACAAAGAGAAACTTAATTGAGGGTGGTCGTACATTTCAACTTAATGTGAGACAAATCTATAAGGCAAGTGAAGGACAATGTAAATATCAAATCAAAAAGCCACACCACCTGCATGTTCACAACTTGAAGACATTGATGAGGTACAATCCATATGCTCATGTGGTTAATTATGTGCTTCTTGTTGATCCAGTTCAAGTTCCCAACAAAGAATCATTTGATAAGTCAAAATGTTTTGAACACAATTATTATGTGCTTGGGGGGGAACCATTCTATAAAAGCTCAAAGACAATTGATGGAGGAATATCCCAATAACCCATGTTTTGAAACAATGAAATGTATCATTTATATTGGTTTATCAAATACATAAGCAAAGTTAGTGGCATGGGATCATAATTCGGTAATGAATATAGGATGTCTATGAATTTCATCCAAAGGGTTAGATTTATTCATAGTGAATTTGAAGAAAAATGTGGTGGGGATAAGATAAATGTTACTGTATATTTCCAAAAGGAATGTTGTATGGAAATAGGCTATCAAATTGAGGAGAAAATCAATTCAAAAGGCGGCAGAGTAAATATTGATTTATTCAAAGGTATTGATAACATTTTCTAGGTGGCATTTAGAACTGGAGAGATATGGGAATTGAATAATGAGATTTTTATCATGTGGGAGAACATTGGCATTAAAAACCAATAGGTCAAAAGGTCTAAACCATTGATATGTAGCAAGCATAAATCAGGTCCTGAAATGAAGTAGTGTTCCTAAGATATGACTATCACACCTTAAAGAGTATTGCAAGGAGCGAAGGATGAAAACCTTGTCAAAGCAATATTATCTCATGTGAGGTCAGGAGAATTATCATTGGAGGAAATGTCTGAGGAATTTCAAAAGTAAGTTTGTTGAATTATTTTTACTTATTTCTAGATTATAATTTTCTTTTAAATATAACATATTGTTCTTGGTAGTATTTGTTATACATATCATTATATTAACTTTTTTTACTTTATCTATGCAGTCACAAAGTTTACATGAAAATACAAGAACAAATGGTTAAATTATTGAATGAATATAGTTGGGATGATGTTGTACACAACTATCCAGATTCAAGTTCTACATCAACATTAAAAACAAAATATCTTTCATTTAAAAAGGTATGTTGATTTATACATTCATTTTATTCATCTGTATACTATTTTTGTTTTATAACTTACACATACATTTGTTTATTTTATATTGGATGAGAAAGGATGAAAATGGAGCACCAAATAGTTTTAGAACCTTTATTGAAAAAATTAAGATCGAAAGACTGAAGAAGCAATGTCTTAAGAATGTTGAACTTGATCCAACTCTTACTCATTTCATTTGGAATTGGCTTGACACTATTCAATATCAAGTAATACAAGGCGACTATGAAGACATTGCTAAACTTGTACCTAAAAGGGATTATGCCCTAGTTATTGTAGATATTCCCCATGGTTTCAATATTCCAAACATTGACTATGATAGTGACCCTTATACTTATCAAGCTCTTAGTAAAGTGGTTGTAGGATTTCTAGAAGTCACATCATCACCATTATGGAGTTTTGTGACATTTCATTTAGACACACAATTGGCAATGTTATTGTCAAGCTTCAAGGGGAAAACAAACTCAAGCATGCAGCTTACATGGTAAGATGTTGAAAATGTATATTTGGTTAATGTTAAAAAATTCATTTGTGTACAAGTTAATTAAACTTTTACTATTTCATGTTACAGGCAAAAGTCAAATCCTCTTAACCGTGAAGATCAACCATTTATAAATTTTTGTGACTTCATCCATATTGATAATTGGGCAAAAGATGATAGCTATATGTCTATAATTTTTAATCGGGTAGATGTAAAGAGTCATAGCCAAGTACTAGCTTATGATGTTGTTGTGAGAAAACTAACATATGAAGACAAAGAAGAAAAATGATAAATATTTAACATTTATCAAAAACCACAGTTAGTGATTAACTATCTTATAGACATATGTTCAAATGAAGGAGATGGAGTTTTGGATTTATTTCCTGGCTCAGGTAAGTTTTATTATATGGAATTGAATTTCAATATCTTATTTCTTAATTTATATGTCACTGTAGTAATTTACTTCATTATTTCTTTTTTTCTTGATAATTAGGTACAACACTAGCATGTTGCCTTCAAAAAGGAATAAATTACATTGCCATTGAAAAAGATCCAATACAGTGCAATTTTATTTAGTGAAGAAATAATGCTCTTCAATTTCTTCCAGATGCAATGCAAGAAATTGTGTTGAAAAAGGGGGAATTTAGTGAATCACGTGTAGAAAAGAACCTTAACCACCATTACATGGAATGATTGGAAAGTCATACATTGGGAGATTCGCAGACATCAAAGATCCATTAGAAGAGGAAAATGAGCAAAATGAAGCAGAAAATATTGTGGAAGAAGACAATGATGAAACTCTAGAGGATGAAGAGTTTGGATTACGTGATATAGTTGATTAAATTTAAGTTATGCTTTGAAATCAAGCTCATTTTTTTTAACTATTAATTAGTTATACTTGTAATGTTTTGACTTTGACATTTTATAAGAAGAATAAGCATTCAATTAATGTTGTTATGTGTTCAATATTTGTATTATGTGATTTTCGCATTAATTTCTATGTTAATCATTATTTTTTTTTAAACAGTGATTATTATTTTTTTTGACATGAAATTTAAAAAAAATAACTATTATTTAACCATTTTTAGTTAAAATTTTCCCATAAAAATTGTGATTTTGACGTCATTTCTAGCAAAAAAATTACAAAAAAATTATCAAAATTTGTAATTTTTTAGTTATATTTATGTTGAAAATGGTTATTTTTATGTCAATTGTCAAAAATTATTGTTTTTTAGGGACAATTATTTCATGTGCATTGAAAAATTAATTAACGATGTATAAATATGTAGAATATTGAAACTTCAAAATATAGACCTTCTTCTTTAAATATGCAAAACAAAAAAAACCTCACTACAAAAAAATAAAAAAACAAAACAAAACAAGAAAATATGAAGAAGAATACCACTTCAAAAATTGTTATATTTAGAAAATAATTATTTACATTTCATACATTAGAAAATTTAGAGTAAAAAAATAGGTCTTTTAAAAACAGGGCCTCATGCAGAATCACCACTTTTTTAAATCAGCATGCAAATCACTAACATTCTAAAACGTAATGTACATAAAAAAAAATTAAAGTGCCAAAAACTATGCTCTAAAAAAATATATGTGTTCTGCATCGCCCCTTTTCAAAATCGTGTCACTTTTTTGCTATCTCTACAAAACGGGTAACAATATCAGTTCCCATTTCAAAGTTTACATTGTTTACCTCTTATGTTTCTTGTTTTAGCAAGTCCCATCGACTGCTACATTAAGTGATTCTTAGGAAAAGCATAGGCACATAAATTTACAGTTGAATTTGTTTCTATGGGGGTGTTATTTCTGCAGTTTGTTAATAGTATGTGGGAACTACATATTATGCCTTTGAGATTCTAAATCTTGAAAATCCAAGGGTTGTTGTCAGTGTTTCCACAAAATCCTTTGCTAAAAATGGAGTGCTTTCTTGTGATATTTCACGAAGTCCATAGTACTGATGTTTCCCTTATATTTCTGGAAATTTATTTGGTTGAAATTCATTAGACAAATTGTTTTACAATTTCAGTTACTCCTTGTGTTACTGTAATAGTTCATCAATCATTACCTGAAGTTTTTTGCAATTAGAATCTTGTGCATTGCAGGGATTTTGATTTCATTATCAAATATCGTCTTTGTATAGGGTCTAGCTACTTGGGGTCCACGTATAGTAAGGATATATAAGTGTTCGCTTTGTAATCTATACGCTATATTGAATGCAGTGAAGGCCAAATTGATTTCGGGTAAGTATTTATTTTTTCAAATTGATTTTTCATTTTTTAATAGTATTGTCTTTCAGATTAATCACATTCTTCAGATTTGGTTGATGTTTTGAATCAACTATGATGTGGTTCATCCTCAAGACAAAGTTGGAAAATCCAATATTCACTATTGTTTAAATAATAGAGAAGCATCCATGCTCGGAATTAGTCGTTATGAAATAACCGTTGTAAATTAGCCGTTGGGAAAGGATATTAAGAAATTTGTTAATGAAATATAAATTAATTATTTTATTAAATTTTTTATATTTAAATATTAAACATATTAAAATGAGAAAGGGTTATAATATAATATAATAATACATTAAGGGTATAATATTTATTTATTAAATATTTTTATTCAAGATCATTGTTATAAATTAAATAGAAAAAGAATTAATGATTTATTAATTAAATTGTTAATAAATTTAATGTACAAAGCGATAATGTAAAATAATTAATTCTACATAGAATAAGGAAGAAATAATAATAATAATAATAAAATTGTTAAAATTTGTTGTCCGAAAAGTGATGGTGTGGAAACATGAAATGACATATTGAAATTTTCATCGTTGATAGGACAACGCAAATTGTTTGTTAGATGCCTAGAATTTACCCTAACTTTCTACCTTACATCTACAAAAACTTTTGAGCTAGGGCTACACATGTTGTTATGAATCATCCCTCCAATTAGATGTAAGGAGTAGAGCCCATTAAATAATTTATACTAGCTTGTTACTATACAGTGTAATTTTAGTCCTCAATTTGAGAGAGAATCCTATAAGAAATATGAAAATTCACAAATTATATATCAACAAAAAATAAGAGTAATCTAAGATGGAAGAGAGTAAGAAAGAGTTCCAACACTTATGAAGAGCTCTGGAATTTTCTCTAATGTAATTTCTATGTTTTCTATTGACTGGACCTCCACAAGTTTATTTACCATTATGTTATCAAAATCCTCACCTCCCAAGTGAGTATCTCCAATAGTGGCCTTTACTTGAAGATTATCTATTTAATTGTTAGAATTGTCACATAGGATGTCCCTCCTTCCAAGTCAATTGCCACGCATTCTTCTCTTTAGTAGAAGTGGCCTTCTTGTCAAGTCCATAAGAAATGTCAACAACAATGCACTCCAATATTGGCCTTTACTTGAAGATTATATATTTAATTGTTAGAATTTATACATAGGATGTCCCTTCTCCCAAGTCAATTGTCAACACATTATTCGTTTTATTAGAAGTGGCCTTCTTTTCAAGTCCATAAGAAATGTCAACAACAATGGACTCATTGATGATCCTCAACCCTTTCAACCTAGCAATGGGACTAGAATCCTTGAAGCATGACTATATGAGTCATTGAAATATGTAGGAACAATAACAATAACATTATTTGTCGCCTGACCAATTCATAAGCATCTTCAATATCCTTCATCTTGGTAAGAACCATCACAAAAATTTCTTTGACAAAGAATTGATTCTTCTCACCCATGTAGGAGATCTCAATGATGGGAATTTGAGGCCAAACAAACCTTGAAGGGTTAGAGCTTCATGTCCCTTTGCACAAAAGCATCATAAAAGCCTCTACTAATCAATTTTATTAGCATTAAATGCCATGTTTTAGGGATCAACATCCACTTTATTCTTTGTTGCATGTGTACTTCCCATTATCAAGTGTGCATATATGAAATTTAATTTCATTTTTGAAATTAGTATAAAATTTCTCTACATGGAACTTCATAAAAAAAATGATTTTTAAAAATTTAATATTTTTTTATTGTTGACAAATAATTTTCAAAGTAGATAAAATATCCATACCAATACATTTAGCGAATCATAAAATTGAAATATAATATTTTGAAATTTTGAAATGCTTTTTAGAATTTTTAAATATTTCATTTAATATGCATATATTTGGAAATTATTGAAACATTTTAGCAAAAATTTTGTTTCAAAAGAATTAATTGAAAGTTAAAAATATTTGAGCACAAAGTAATTACAATATACATTAGGTATGAAAAGGTTGTAGTTAAATAGACGTTCAAAATACATATTTATGAGTGGTCATAACTTGAAAATCATAAAAATCATAGATAGGGTTGAAAAATATCCCAACTTACATTTTTTTGGTTTTATATTTAGTTGCAATGTCACACATGTTCTCCATGTACACTTCTTCTTATGTGTGACATCTTATAGTTTCATTATGACATTCCCATAATATATCTACATACTCGTGTCAAAGATAGAAATTGATTTAATGGAACTTATCACCTCCATTATGACATTCCCATAATATATCTATCTAGATGCTCATGTCAGAAATTGAAATTGATTTAGTGGAATAGAACACAAGAGGAGAAATCATTCAACTATCATAAATCTATTATATTGTATATGTTTCCCAAATTCATTGTCAATTTCGATTAATTTAACAACAACTAAACTTTGACTAATAAAAACAACACTAACACCTATAATTGAATCATCATCAATAATTTGTAAATAGGATAAAACAAGTGTTTTCAAACAAGATACTTCCTAATTATTTATTTGGCAGGTATTATGTTTGTTTACATTGCAATTTTGTTATAAATAAGTTAACACATTTTCTCCTGGTGGGAAGGCCAAGTGGTTGGAACAATGGGATGTTATCCCCTTCAGCTGGTTTCAAATCCCACAAGTGATCCAGGTGGATCTCTAAAAAGTACCAGTGGCATGGTAAAAAGGCTCAAAACTCAAAGTGGAATAAAACTATATAAACTTAGCATTAGATCAATGTGTGCGTCATCCTAATTCCAATGATGTGAACGACACTCGAATCTTAGCTCATATGAGGAAGTTAAAGCAAGTCAAAGTTAGGTTTGAATTAGACAGGTGGCAAGAGAAGATAACGTGGTAGAACTTTTCAGCGAATGGGGAAGCACCAAGTGGTAGGCTGCCATTGGTCCCGCATTTCACTGATCACAAAAGGTAGAAGTCTGTGGGTTAAGGAATCATCCCCTAGCACTGCCAGGTTGCGATTTCGATATCGCAATCATAGATCGGAGGTGAATCAGCGGTTTCAAATCGACCCTAGGCAAGAAAAGCTACGATGCGATAATCACATATCGCAATCACAAAGGGGAAGTGCTTTACAAATTAGCCCCCGGCAAAGTCAGGATGCAATGCTATAATCACATATCGCAATCGAAAAAGGGAAGTGCTTTACGAATAGGCCCCCGGCAGAGTCAGGATTGTGATTGTGATATCTCAATCACATATCACACAGCTTGTGTTCTTAAACAATAAGACCCGCCGGTTCTGCCGATTATGATTTGCAATGTGGTTATCAACGCCGATAAATTCATCAGGTTCAAGGTATACCCCGATTCAGCTGCCATTTAGGGTTTAATGTGAAAATAGTGTCAAGGGAAATTTTTCTATGTTTGACAGGTTTGTTACTTATGGCACGAGAATATCTATTGGGTGCACCTGCCTGCTAAAATTTTCATTTGTTGGAAACTGCTCGAGATTGAGGAGTCGACCGATCAAGTATATATATATATATATATATATATATATATATATATATATATATATATGGGACAATCCAGACAGGAAAAGGGGGGACTGGCTTGGGAATTGAGAAAATCGGTGTAAGCAGAAGTAACCTGACCTAGTAGTAGGTCGAAACCTCACCTTGAGAAGAAGGGAGGTTATGAGATGGTGCAGAAGCTTCATTTCTCTGAATTGGGTGTTCGGATAGGCGATTCTGCACAATGTTTTGACAAGATTTCAGTGGTACTATCTGTTTCTTAAGTTGGGCTCTCCATTCTTCATCCATCTTCCAGCTTGGAGGTATCAGGATTGTAAATTAATTTTGTTTGTACGTTATCTCTTTTAATGCCACTTAATGAAAGAAGGCCTCCCTAGTATTGAGCAGGGCCCAGAGACGTAGTCCAAACTGGATGAACTCTATAATCAAATATTTTGTGTCATGGTTTCATGCTTATATTGTTATTTCTGCATTGTTTTATGTGCTTTTAAGTTCCATGGTTAATAAGCTTTGTTTCATGTAATTCTGATGCATCTATAAGTAAACTATCTTAGATCACCAAGGGGACATCATTGTCCCATTGTGATAAGGCTCAAGAAGTAGGCTCCCTCACCTTCATTGAGTCTAGGATATTTCTCAGTCATAATAAATTCCTAGTATATGTGGCTTATGGGCTAATAAATATACTCTTGGAGTCCTAGTATATGTGGCTTATGGGCTATTGGATATACTCTTGGAGTTATAGTGGAAAATTCCTATATATCTAACTTATGGGATAATAATTGGATATACTCTTGTTGTTATAGTAGCAACCAAAAAAGTTAATATTATATTATATTATTTTTTAATATTAAAATTAAATTAATATTATATGTTATTAAAAAATACAAGAACTTAATTTAAATTTAAAAAATAATAAATGATTCTGTATATTGAAAAATAACTCATTTTTAGAACAAATTCTTATCATAATTTCTTTTAATAATTTTTTTATAATATCTTAAATAATCATATAAAAGATTATTAAAATTTTAATTTTACTATTAGAATTTATTATTTTAAATAATCTTTTTATTCATAATTTTAATTTACTTATTCACAATTCTGTGTGTAAGTGAAAATCCAAATCATAAACTAAATTTATCATAAACAAGTGAAATAGTTGCAAAGCAGGTGGGAATTATATTTATGTTAACTTGTCATGATTGTAATAGATTTTCATAAATGTTGAAAATGCAACAAGATGATGGAGCTTAGTGGAAAGGATTTGCCTTCACTAAGTGGGCCCGCAGGCTATTTTTGGCACAAAGTCTATTTTTAGACTATGTCTATTTTTAGACATATGGATCATGGTCTATGAGTTGCAGGATGCTATTTGTGGATGATTGGTCATGTTGGTAAAAGTAGATGGACTTCTATTTTTAGACATATGGGCAGAGTCTATTTTTAGACTATCAAGCTAAAAATAGAACAGTCAAATATTTTTAGCTCTTAATAATATTTGGACTATAAACATTATCTTATCCTCTTGGAGCACTTCAGTTCAAGCTACAGATGTGGCACATGCAACTGTCAGAAGGAAATACGCTTTTCTTATGGGTCAGTTGAGATATTGCATGATGGACTTCAGTTAGAACTCATGTGGTTGAGTTTGGTGGAGTTGATTGTGGAGTTGATGGAGTTGTGTTCAGTTTGACTTGGTTGAACTAGTTGTATTTTAGTCTAACTAAAGAATACTCTAGTGATGAGTTGTGTGAATTAAATATTAATTAATTCACTAATTATTAACTCATAAAGCAACTAAAGAATACATCAATTAACTCAGTGCATGGACATTTCAGTGGAGACAAGTGTTAGAGGTTGAGATTGCTATCAGTTGTGACTATAGTTGTGCATGAGATTTGCAAAATCAATGGATTGAGTTATGCCAATGAGGACTGCGTATTGTGCGCCAATACCAAGGCAATTGTAGCTTGTGCTCATGTGATTTTCACTTTGGATTGTGCAGTGGAGGCAGGCAAAGCAGCGGAGGAGATTTGAACTTGTGACTTGTTCGGATCTGAGCTAGTTTTGTGTGTAACAGGTGGAGATAGTACTAAGTACTTGTGAGGAGTATTGTACTATGTATTGTTACATGTTCTCAATCATTATAATATACAGATAGTGTGGGGTTTTCAGCTATATGCTTTCCCCGAGTTACATATTGTGTTAATGTGTGCATGTGATTGATGTTTCATTGATTTTAAGCTGCTAAATTGATGATCAACGTAGAGGAGGTTATGTATTATGCATGTATTCTGCAATAGTGTATAATCAGGATAATCTCTATGAATAAGTGTCATATTATTCAAAATTTCTACATGGTATCAGAGTTGTTGATCATCAGATCTACTATTCAGAAAGTGTTTACATTTTATTTCTTCAGGAAGAGTCTGTAATCGAGCCAGGTAGCCTCTGGATTCATCCTTCATTTGTAAGGTGAGATATCCGGTAAAAGCCCATACAACCAATCTCTCTATGAGAAATACTTTGTTCTCATGAATTCTAGATCAGAGGCGGTTGAGTTGTTGAGCTGGTGGAATTCGAATTTGTAGCAGTGTTTTCTTGGTGTCAACGTTGCAATGTCTTTCAACGGATTGCACTTGGATTATGCTCTTGAGGGCAGCTCGAACTATATTGCATGGAAGGACAGGATGGAGACGGTGTTAGATGATAATGGGCTGAAGGAGTTCATAGAGGCTGAGGTCCCAAAGCCTACTGATGTTGCCAAAGCTAAAGTTTGGCAAAAGAAGACAGCAAAGTGTCGAAGGATTCTGTTGGAGGGTGTGAAGGATCACATTGTGTCCAGCTTGCATGGAAAGGCTTCTCCATACTTGATGTGGAAAGCGTTGACAGATCTATTCCAAAGCAAGAGCGATTAGAGGAAGCTAGCGCTCAAGGATAAACTCAGAAACATTAAATGCGAGAAGGGAGACAGTATGCCCAAGTATCTCACGAAGTTCACTCAGTGTAGGGATGAGCTGGGAAGTGTGGGGGTGACTGTCGATGATAAGGACTTGGTGAGCTTGGCTCTCCTTGGTCTTCTGAAGATTTGGCATTCCTATCAAGACTCTGTCAATGGTCGGGAGAAATTTCCAGGATGGGAGAGACTCTGGTAAGATCTTGTGCATGAGGAGACCAGGCGGAATACTAGGGATGGATCTTCATCAAAGGCATCTAATGAAGAAAATTGCACTTTGGCTGCCAAAGCAAGGAAGGGGAAGGAGAAGGGTTCTCTTTCTGAATCCAGTTATTCCAATGATGGGAAGAAGGTGGACAAATCGAAAGTGTGATGCTTTCGTTGTCATGAGGTGGGCCATTATGCTTCAAATTGTCCACGGACGAAATCCAAGAAGGGATCCGAGGAAGGATCTGAAGGTGAGGCACTTGCTTCACAGTTTGAGTTGGATTTCACATTCTTCACATGCATGGTTACATCCATGGTGGGAAGTGGTTGGTTTCTTGACAGTGGAGCTTCTTTCCACATGACCGGTGACAAAAGTTTGTTCAGTACTTTGGAGGAGAAAGATATCCAGATACTCATAGCGATGGGTAATGATGAAAAGTATAGTGTCTCAGGTGTAGGCATGGTTATCTTTCATAGGGAGCATGGAGCTCGCCTTACCTTGACCGATGTCAAGTATATACCAGGACTGAAGAAAAACTTGGTGTCGATCACGATGCTGGAAGACAGAGGCTATGATGTAGTCTTCAGTAAGGGAAAGGTTTTCCTTAGACAGATCATCACTAGACAGGCGAAGCAGATTGGTTCACGGGTCAAGAACCTGTATGCTCTTGAGGTTCAAGATGCATGCAAAGCCTTGAGCAGCAAGGCAACAGATGGATACTTGGTGGTTGAGAGGGAGCGTATATTACCTCTCATAATGCAGAGCTAGAAGAAGTCTCAGACGATTGTGGAGGAGCCACGATTGGTGCAGCAGCTTCAGGAGGTTGTGGAGCAGCCACAACAAGGGAAGCTGAGAGGAGATCGAGTAGAGACATCTACTCATGCAGAGACCTCCAGTAGGGGGAAACTTCAAGCCAGGTGGGCTAAGGGATCACATGCAGCCATACCTTCAGGTAGGAGGTGGGGCAATATAGAGTGATCGTCCCAAGGAGGAGGGACAGGATCCTTGAGGTACCTAACCTCTTGGATGAGACCTTGCTACGGGAGCCCCGATGTGGAGTAGCAGGAAATAACTGATTGGGTAGAGATAGATGCGGATGGAGCAGCAGAGAGAGCGATAGTGTAGGGAATCCCAGGACAGCGTATAGCTAGTAGGATGCAGCAATGCGAGAGGCACAAGTGTTTTGCACAGTGCTAGGTGGCACAGAGAGGTGTGCAATGGTGCGAGATGTATGGAGATGTTGCAGTAGCGCAGATGTCAGAGAGGGAGCACTTGTCAGCAGCAGGTAGAGCTTCAGCATCAGAGTATGTTCCTAGCCCAACAAAGTGGTCAGTTGGGAGTGTTTTTTTGTTCCAAGTGTTGTTGGAGCAAGTGGATCGGACAAATGTGTTGCATGCAGAACATTCCAGAGTTGCAGGATAATGGTTGCAGATAATCCATATCTTGTTGAGAGGGAGTGTTGAAAATGCAACAAGATGATGGAGCTTAGTGGAAAGGAGTCGCCTTCACTAAGTGGGCCCGCAGGCTATTTTTGGCGCAAAGTCTATTTTTAGACATATGGATCATGGTCTATGAGTTGTAGGATGTTATTTGTGGATGATTGGTAATGTTGGTAAAAATAGATGAACTTCTATTTTGAGACATATGGGCAGAGTCTATTTTTAGACTACTAGGCTAGAAATAGAACAGTCGAATATTATTAGCTCTTAGTAATATTTGGACTATAAGCATTATCTTATCCTCTTGGAGAACTTCAGTTTGAGCTACGGATGTGGCACATGCAATTGTCAGAAGGAAATATGCTTTTCGTATGGGTCAGTTGAGCTATTGCATGGTGGACTTCAGTTAGAACTCATGTGGTTGAGTTTGGTGGAGTTGATTGTGGAGTTGATGGAGTTGTGTTCAGTTTGACTTGGTTGAATTAGTTGTATTTTAGTCTAACTAAAGAATACTCTAATGATGAGTTGTGTGAATTAAATATTAATTAATTCACTAATTATTAACTCATAAAGCAACTGAAGAATACATCAGTTAACTCAGTGCATGGACAGTTCAGTGGAGATAGGTGTTAGAGGTTGAGATTGCTATCAGTTGTGACTATAGTTGTGCATGAGATTTGCAAAATCAATGGATTGAGTTATGCCAATGAGGACTGCACAGTGTGGGTCAATACCAACACAATTGTAGCTTGTGCTCACGTGATTTTCACTTTGGATTATGCAATGGAGGCAGGAAAAGCAGCGGAGGATATTTGAACCTGTGACTTGTTCGGACCTGAGCTAGTTTTGCATGTAACAGGTGGAGATAGTACTGAGTACTTGTGAGGAGTATTGTACTATGTATTGTTACATGTTCTCAATCATTATAATATACAGATAGTGTGGGGTTTTAAGCTGTATTCTTTCCCCGGGTTACATACTGTGTTAATGTGTGTGTGCGATTGATGTTTCATTGATTTTAATGCTGCTAAATTGATGATCAACGTAGAGGAGGCTATGTATTATGCATGTATTCCACAATAGTGTATAATCAGGATAATCTATGTGAATAAGTGTCATATTATTCAAAATTTCTACAATAAATAACATAATAATAAATTTATTTTCAGCCATTAATCTATAACATGGTGTCATTTTTCAATGGAAATTGTTAGTGTGTAGAAATGAAAGTAGAAATGAAGATCATGTCTGTATGGAGTGATGTAAATTTTAGAAGATATTCTCTTATGATTATTTTTCTTAATTAAAATGATATAATTTTTTTATTTTTTTTGTTGGAATTACTACTCTAATAGATTATGAATTACCATATTTCCATTGACTAAACATTAATAAAATTATCTTATTTTATCTTACGTGAATGAATGACACAAGATATTAAGTTTGGTGAACAATATCACTAGTTAAGACTCATACTAAAATGAGTATAACAAGACTAAAATGGAATTAAACAATTTCATAGCTATGAAAGAACCATCTATTCTTGCTATTAATTAAAAATTAAATTATGATAATAATAATAATAATAATAATAAATCATTGAAAAGTATTTTATCATATATTATTTATATAAATTTTAAAATAACTTAATAAATACAGAAAAGGATCCTACCAAACATATTAGAAGTGTGTGGAGGCGGGGATGTGTGAGTAGTTGCAAAAATGAGGACATGTGTCGAAGGGGAACATGCAAAAGGGAAATTGTTGTGTGGGAGAAGCATGTGGAGAGGGAAGTGTGTACGGAAGGAAAGTTAAATATTTACTATCCACATTCAGAAAGCCATATTGAAAAATAGACATGTCTATCAACATAATTATTTATATAAGTGAATTTAAATTAGCAATTTCACCCAATGTTGCAAAGGAAACGTCGTAAGGCAGTACATTGCTAACATCAAATCACTAAAATTTCACTGAATTTTTTCCCCTCGCCTAATAGGCCCCTCTTCTTCCTTTCTTGTATTATCTTTTCATCATTCATCAGTTATTTAAAAAAAGAATCATTATTTGGTCTCAAGGTTCATCCTACAAACCTAAGTTGTCGAAATCATAGCATTAACATGATCATGTGTTATAAAATTTCATAATCATAATCCCTCGTTCCAAACCCTTAATACAACTAAGTCGTATCTAAGTTAATATATGTGGCCACGTACATACACTACTCTATATGATGTAAATAATTACCAAGTGATGGTGAATACTCTATTTGAACACCTTGTCTAGTGGATAACTCCTCTTCAAGATCTTGTTTTCATTGATATAATGAGGATCTTGTCTTCTAAGTATGGTTAAGTGATTTTCTTGCCAAACTCATCTTAGGAAATACTTAGATCAATATTATGCCTTGTGTCACGACTAGTGTTATAGTTAGGATTGCTCTAACACCCTACAATGCGTCTTAATTAAATTGGTACTCCTATCAAGGGGGGATCCAATGGAAAATTAGTTTTTCCTTCAATCCATGAGTGATCTAGTTGCACTATCATATATCCAAATTAAACCACAGTGATACATACCCAAATTTAAGTCTTCGTATAATTTTTTTCTCCTTGTTATGACCCATCTCAAGCTAAACCAAAGCCTTGATTCTTTCTTCCTATTAGCATTGCTCAAATCAAATATCTACTTAGCAGTGTCTAATATATTTGCACAAGCATTTACAAAGGGGGTGGGGGAGATATTATGCAAAAAAATATTTATATGTTGCATAATATCTCCCCCAACCCCCAACCTCATATATTTCATTATAAATCTATCAACGTGACAATTTTAAATTTTCCAACAACTAGCAAAAGCAAGGTTCATATTCTTTAATTTTAAGTAGAGGAAGACTTGAGATATAAAAATTGATATAAAGAAAATAAATTATGTATTTTATTTTTACTATGATCTCTTTTTACTTGTTAGTTTTTTGTTTAAAGTAAGATTTAATAAATTTATTATTTTAAATATTAATATTTAACAATTTGTTAATGTAAAATATTAGAGAATATATATATATATATATATATATATATATATATATATATATATATATATTAACCTTTTTTTACTTTATCTATGTAGTCACAAAGTTTACATGAAAATACAAGAACAAATGGTTAAATTGTTGAATGAAGATAGTTTGGATGATGTTGTATGAAAACAAAAAAGAAAAAGGAGAGATAGTTAACATTTATCAAAAACCACAGTTATTGATTAACTATCTTATAGACATATGTTCAAATGAAGGAGATTGAGTTTTGCATTTATTTTCTGGCTCAGGTAACTTTTATTATACGGAATGAATTTCAATATTGTATTTCTTAGTTTATATGTCATTGTACTAATTTACTTCATTATTTTTTTTCTTGATAATTAGGTACAACACTAGCATGTTGCCTTCAAAAAGGAATAAATTGCATTGCCATTGAAAAAGATCCAATACGGTGCAATTTTATTCAATGAAGAATTAAGGCTCTTCAATTTCTTCCAAATGCAATGCAAAAAATTGTGTTGAAGAAAGGGAAATTTAGTGAATCATGTGTGGCAAAAAAGAAAAAGGAACCTCAACCACCATTACATGGAATGATTGGAAAGGCATACATTGGGAGATTCGCAGACATCAAAGATCCATTAGAAGAGGAAAATGAGCAAAATGAAGTAGAAAATATTGTGGAAGAAGACAATGATGAAACTCTAGAAGATGAAGACTTTGGATTATGTGATATTGTTGATTAAATTTAAGTTATGCTTGGAAATCAAGCTCATTTTTTGTAACTATTAATTAGTTATACTTGTAATGTTTTGACTTTGACATTTTATGAGAAGAATAAGTATTCAATTAGTGTTGTTATGTGTTCAATATTTGTATTATGTGATTTTCACATTAATTTTTATGTTAATCATTATATTTTGAAAAAAACAATGAATATTATTATTTTTTGACCTGAAATTCATAAAAATAAATAAAAATTAATTAATTAAAAAAAAAAAACACTATTATTTAACCATTTTTTAGTTAAAATTTTCCTATAAAAGTTATGATTTTGACATGTCATTTCTAGCAAAAAATTACAAAAGATTAACAAAATGTGTAATTTTTTAGTTATATTTATGTTCAAAATGGTCATTTTTATGTCAATTGTTAAAAATTATTGTTTTTAGAGACAATTATTTCATGTGCATTGAAAAATTAATTAACGATGTATAAATATGTAGAATATCGAAACTTCAAAATATCGACCTTCTTCTTTAAATATGCAAAACAATAAAAACCTCACTACCAAAAAATAAATAAATAAAATAAAAACAAGAAAACATGAAGAAGAATACCACTTCAAAAATTGTTAAATTTAGAAAATTATTATTTACATTTCATACATTAGAAAATTTAAAGTCAAAAAATAGGTCTTTTAAAAAAAGAGCTTGATGCAGAATCACCACTTTTTTAAATCAGCATGCAAATCACTAACATTCTAAAACGTAATGTACATAAAAAAATTTAAAATGCCAAAAACTATGCTCTAAAAAAATATGTGTGTTCTGCATCGCCCCTTTTCAAAATTGTGTCACTTTTTTGCTATCTCTACGAAACGGGTAACAATATCAGTTCCCGTTTCAAAGTTTACATTGTTTACCTCTTATGTTTCTTGTTTTAGCAAGTCCCATCAATTGCTACATTAAGTGATTCTTAAGAAAAGCATAGGCACATAAATTTACGGTTGAATTTGTTTCTATGGGGGTGTTATTTCTGCAGTTTGTTAACAATATGTGGGAACTACATATTATGCCATTGAGATTCTAAATCTTGAAAATCCAAGGGTTGTTGTCAGTGTTTCCACAAAATCCTTAGCTAAAAATGGAGTGCTTTCTTGTGATATTTCACGAAGTCCATAGTACTGATGTTGCCCTTATATTTCTGGAAATTTATTTGGTTGAAATTCATTAGACAAATTGTTTTACAATTTCAGTTACTCCTTGTGTTACTGTAATAGTTCGTCAATCATTACCTGAAGTTTTTTGCAAATAGAATCTTGTGCATTGCAGGGGTTTTGATTTCATTATCAAATATCGTCTTTGTATAGGGTCTATTTACTTTGGGTCCACGTATACTAAGGATATATAAGTGTTCGCTTTGTAATCTGTACGCTATATTGAATGAAGTGAAGGCCAACTTGATTTCGGGTAAGTATTTCTTTTTTCAAATTGATTGTTCATTTTTTAATAGTATTGTCTTTCAGATTAATCACATTCTTCAGATTTCGTTGATGTTTTTAATCAACTATAATGTGGTTCATCCTCAAGACAAAGTTGAAAAATCCAATATTCGCTATCGTTTAAATAATAGAGAAGCATCCATGCTCGGAATTAGCCGTTATGAAATAACCGTTGTAAATTAGCCGTTGGGAAAGGATATTAAGAAATTTGTTAATGAAATATAAAATTTTTATTTTATTAAATTTTTTATATTTAAATATTAAACATATTAAAATGAGAAAGGGTTATAATATAATATAATAATACATTAAGGGTATAATATTTAGTTATTAAATATTTTTATTCAAGATCATTGTTATAAATTAAATAGAAAAAGTAATGATTTATTAATAAAATTGTTAATAAATTTAATGTACAAAGCGATAATGTAAAATAATTAATTCTACATAGAATAAGGAAGAAATAATAATAATAAAATTGTTAAAATTTGTTGTCCGAAAAGTGATGGTGTGGAAACATGAAATGACATATTGAAATTTGCATTGTCGATAGGACAACGCAAATTGTTTGTTAGATGCCTAGAATTTACCCTAACTTTCTACCTTACATCTACAAAAACTCTTGAGCTAGGGCTACACATGTTGTTATGAATCATCCCTCCAATTAGATGTAAGGAGTAGAGCCCATTAAACAATTTATACTAGCTTGTTACTATACAGTGTAATTTTAGTCCTCAGTTTGAGAGAGAATCCTATAAGAAATATGAAAATTCACAAATTATATATCAATGAAAAATAAGGGTAATTTAAGATGGAAGAGAGTAAGAAAGATTTCCCACACTTACGAAGAGCTCTGGAATTTTCTCTAATGTAATTTCTATGTTTTCTATTGACTGGACCTCCACAAGTTTATTTACCATTATGTTATCAAAATCCTCACCTCCCAAGTGAGTATCTCCAATAGTGGCCTTTACTTGAAGATTATTTATTTAATTGTTAGAATTTTTACATAGGATGTCCCTCCTCCCAATTCAATTGCCACGCATTCTTCTCTTTAGTAGAAGTGGCCTTCTTGTCAAGTCCTTAAGAAATTTCAACAACAATGCACTCCAATATTGGCCTTTACTTGAAGATTATATATTTAATTGTTAGAATTTATACATAGGATGTCCCTTCTCCCAAGTCAATTGTCAACACATTCTTCTCTTTATTAGAAGTGGCCTTCTTTTCATGTCCATAAGAAATGTCAACAACAATGGACTCATTTATGATCCTCAACCCTTTCAACCTAGCAATGGGACTAGAATCCTTGAAGCATGGCTATATGAGTCATTGAAATATGTAGGAACAATAACAATAACATTTTTTGTAGCCTTACCAATTCATAATCCTCTTCAATATCCTTCATCTTGGTAAGAACCATCACAAAAATTTCTTTGACAAATAATTGATTCTTCTCACCCATGTAGGGGATCTCAATGATGGGTATTTGAGGCCAAACAAACCTTGAAGGGTTAGAGCTTAATGTCCCTTTGCACAAAATCATCATCAAAGCCTCTACTGACCAATTTTATTAGCATTGAATGCCATGTTGTAGGGATCAACGTCCACTTGATTCTTTGTTGTATGTGCACTTCCCATTATCAAGTGTGCATATATGAAATTTAATTTCATTTTTGAAATTAGTATAAAATCTCTCTACATGGAAATTCATAAAAATATGATTTTTAAAAATTTAATATTTTTTTATTGTTGACAAATAATTTTCAAAGTAGATAAAATATCCATATCAATACATTTAGCCAACCATAAAATTGAAATATAATATTTTGAAATTTTCAAATATTTTTTAAAAATTTTAAATATTTCATTTAATATACATATATTTGGAAATTATTGAAACATTTTCACAAACATTTTGTTTCAAAACAATTAATTGAAAGTTAAAAATATTTGAGCACAAAGTAATTACAATATACATTAGGTATGAAAAGGTTGTAGTTAAATAGACGTTCAAAATACATATTTATGAGTGGTCATACCTTGAAAATCATAAAAAACATAGATATGGTTGAAAAATATCCGAACTTATAGTTTTTTGGTTTTATATTTAGCTGCAATGTCACACATTTTCTCCATGTACACTTCTTCTTATGTGTGGCATATTATAGTTTCATTAGGACATTCCCATAATATATCTAGGTACGCATGTCAAAGATAGAAATTGATTTAATGGAACTTATCACCTCCATTATGACATTCCCATAATATATCTATCTAGATGCTCATATCAGAAAGAGAAATTGATTTAGTGGAATAGAACACAAGAGGAGAAATCATTCAACTATCATAAATCTATTATTGTGTATATGTTTCCAAAATTCAGTGTCAGTTTTGATTAATTTAACAACAACTAAACTTTGACTAATAAAAACAACACTAACACCTATAATTGAATCAGCATCAATAATTTGTAAATAGGTTAAAACAAGTGTTTGCAAACAAGATATTTCCTAATTATTTATTTGGCAGGTATTATGTTTGTTTGCATTGCAATTTTGTTATAAATACGTTAACACATTGTCTCCTGGTGGGATGACTAAGTGGTTGGCACAATGGGATGTTATCCCCTTCAACTATTTTCGAATCCCATAAGTGATCTAGGTGGATCTCTAAAAAGTACCAGTGGCATGGTAAAAAGGCTCAAAAATCAAAGTGGAAGAAAACTATATAAACTTAGCATCAGATCGAAGTGCTTTTCATCATGATTCCAACGATGTGAATGACACTCAAATCTAAGCTCATATGAAGAAGTTAGAGAAAGTCAAAGTTAGGTTTGACTTGGACAAGTGGCAGGAGAAGATAATGTGGCAGAACTTTTCAAAGAATGGGGAAGTGCCAAGTGGCAAGCTGCCATTGGTCCTGCATTTCATTGATCGCAAAAAGGTAGAGGTTTGCGGGTTTAGGAATCATCCCCTGGCACTGTCGGGTTGCAATTGCGATATCACAATCGCAGATCAGAGGTGAATCGTCGGTTTCAAATCGACCCTAGGCAAGAAAATTTGCGATGCGATAATCGCATATTGCAATCGCAAAGGGTAAGTGTTTTACAAATCGGCCCTCAGCAGAGTCAGGATGTGATCTGATAATCACATATCGCAATCGAAAAATGGAAGTGCTTTACGAATAGGCCCTCGAGAGAGTCAGGATTGTGATTGTGATATCGCAATCGCATATCATACATCATGCCTTCTTAAACAATAAGACCCACTGATTCCGCCGATTGCGATTCGTGATGGGGTTATCAATGCCGATAAAGTCGTCGAGTTCAAGGTATACCCTGATTCATCTGCTATTTGGGGTTTAATGTGAAAACAGTGTCAAGGGCGATTTTTTTGTTTGACAGGTTTGTCACTTATGGCCTGAGAATCTCTATTGGGTGCACCTGCCTACTAAAATTTTCATCTGTTGGGAACTGCCTAGCATTGAGGAGTCAACTGATCAAGTATGTGTGTGTGTGTGTATATATATATATATATGGGACAATCCACACAGGAAAAAGGGGGGACTGGCTTGGGAATTGAGAAAATCAGTGTACGCAGAAGTAACCTGAGCTAGCAGTAGGTCGGAACCTCACCTTGAGAAGCAAGGAGGTTCTCAGAGGGTGCAGAAGCTTCATTTCTCTGAATTGGGTGTTTGGATAGGCAATTTTGCATGATGTCTTGCCAGGATTTCAGTGGTATAGTCTGTTTCTGAAGTTGGGCTCTCCATTCTTCATCCATCTTCCAGCTTGGAGGTATCAGGATTATAAATGAATGTTTCTTGTATGTTATCTATTTTTATGCCACTTAATGAAAGAAGGCCTCCCCACTATTGAGCAGTGCCTAGAGACGTATTCCAAATTGGATGAACTCTATAATCAAATATTTTGTGTCATGGTTTCATGCTTATATTGTTATTTCCACATTATTTTATGTGCTTTTAAGTTCCATGGTTAATAAGCTTTGTTTCATGTAATTCTGATGCATCTAGAAGTAAAATATCTTAGATCAACAAGGGGACATCATTGGCCCATTTTGATAAGGCTCAAGGAGTAGGCTCCCTCACCTTTGTTGAGTCTAGGGGTCTTTCTCAGTCATAATAATTTCCTAGTATATGTGGCTTATGAGCTATTAAATATACTCTTGGAGTCCTAGTATATGTGGCTTATGAGCTATTAAATATACTCTTGGAGTCCTAGTATATGTGGCTTATGAGCTATTAAATATACTCTTGGAGTCCTAGTATATGTGGCTTATGGGCTATTGGATATATACTTGGAGTTATAGTGGCAAATTCCTATATATCTAACTTATGGGATAATAATTGGATATACTCTTCTTGTTATAGTAGCAACCAAAAAAGTTAATATAATATTTTATTATTTTTTAATATTAAAAATAAATTAATATTATATGTTATTAAAAAATACAAAAACTTAATTTAAATTTTAAAAATAATAAATGATTTTGTATATTAAAAAATAACTCATTTTTAGAACAAATTCTTATCATAATTTTTTAATAATTTTTTTACAATATCTTAATAATCATATAAAAGATTATTAAAATTTTAATTTTACTATTAGAATTTATTATTTTAAATAATCTTTTTATTCATAATTTTAATTTACTTACTCATAATTCTATGTGTAAGTTTAGCCCCGAGGGATAGCTCAAATGGTCGAGTTCCCGTTGCTAAGTACTCTCCCGGTTTGGGAGGTCACGGGGTCAAATCTCCTCGACGCCCTCGGGGTTAGGCCTGATATGGCCGACCGGCAGATCCCTTCAGGTGGAGCTGCCCCGCTTCTCTATGTGGACGTAGCGGCCACTCCGGTGCCCGTGAACCACACTTAAAAAAAAAAAAAAAAAAATCTATGTGTAAGTGAAAATCCAAATGATAAAATAAATTTATCATAAACAAGTGAAATAGTTGCAACGTAGGTAGGAATTATATTTATGTTAACTTGTCATGATTGTAATAGATTGTCATAAATAACATAATAATAAATTTATTTTCAGCCATTAATCTATAAGATGGTGTTATTTTTCAATGGAAAGTGTTAGTGTGTAGAAATGAAAGTAGAAATGAAAATCATGTCTCTATGGAGCGATGTAAATTTTAGAAGATACTCTCTTATAATTATTTTTATTAATTAAAATGAAATCATTTTTTTTAATTTGTTGAAATTACTAGTCTAATAGATTATGAATTACCATATTTCCATTGACTAAGCATTAATAAAATTATCTTATTTTATCTTACGTGAATGAATGACACAAGATATTAAGTTTGGTGAACAGTATCACTAGTTGAGACTCATACTAAAATGAATACAACAAGACTAAAATGGAATTAAATAATGTCATAGCTGTGAAAGAACCATCTATTCTTGCTATTAATTAAAAATTAAATTATGATAATAATAATAATAATAATTGAAAAGTATTTTATCATATATTAATTATATAAATTCTAAAATAACTTAATAAATACATAAAAGGATCCTACCAAACATATTAGAAGTGTGTGGAGGCGGGGATGTGTGAGTAGTTGCAAAAATGAGGATATGTGTGGAAGGGGGACATGCAAAAGGGAAGTGATGTGTGGGAGAATCATGTAGAGAGGGAAGTGTGTGTGAAAGGAAGGTTAAATATTTACCATCCACATTCGAAAAGTATTATTGAAAAATAGACATGTCTATCAACATAATTATTTATATAAGTGAATTTAAACTAGCAATTTCACCCAATGTTGCAAAGTGTTATGAATACAATTCATAACAATTAAATAAATAAAATAAATATAAATATTAAATAATTAAATATTAATTAGGTTAAATAGTCATTAAGTTAGTTGAAAAGACATGTCTAAAAGACATGTCCATTCACGAAAGGTCACCTGCTGAGGTATAAAAGTAGGGCTTCATTGTAACATTCAAATCATCTATATATCATCTTATATATATATCTATATATATATATATACATATCAATTTCACCCAATGTTGCAAAGTGTTATGAATACAATTCATAACAATTAAATAAATAAAATAAATATAAATATTAAATAATTAAATATTAATTAGGTTAAATAGTCATTAAGTTAGTTGAAAAGACATGTCTAAAAGACATGTCCATTCACGAAAGGTCACCTGCTGAGGTATAAAAGTAGGGCTTCATTGTAACATTCAAATCATCTTATATCATCTTATATATATATCTATATATATATATATATATATATATATATATATATATATATATATATATATATATATATATATATATATATATATATATTAACAATTAAATCTACAAGCTATCAATTTTCATACTTCAACCATAGTTTTTATGCTACAGTGGTATCAGAGCCATGAAACACGATATAATCATGTGGGTCTTTGAACGTAGTTCTCCGCACAATGTGCCATTACGTTCACATCTTGATTATGTTGAAAAATTTAGTATTCAAGAAGCATTTCAGCGATTAGAAAAATCAATTGCAGAAGTTAAAGAATGTGGAAAGGAAATCGATAATAAGGAAGAGAATAGCAACAATGAAGAAACGAAACAATGTGAAGCAGAAGAAGAAGACTATCTTGAGAAACAAGAAGATGAGCAGTATCATAACGATGAATAAGAAGACATGGAAGAAGAGAAAGAAGAAAATGCAGGAATTCCTGTTGATGGGAAAGAAGGTCCAGCAGATGTCTGTGTCACTAAATTGGTTGGAAGAGTTGGGGATATTAAATCAATGCCATTCATCGAGTCCTTGTGTCAACTGTCATGCTTAGTTGGGCCAGTTGGGCCCTCAGCTATTGTTCTTTCCAGTCTACCATAAATTAACAAAAACACATACAATCAAAATATTAAATATGGAGAAAATGATTTTTCAAGGTTGATGAAAGAAAAGCTTGAACGGCCTAAAAAGCGATACTTTTTTAGGAATTTTGACATAATTCAACCAAAGAATGAATTCGAGTTTGAAAAGTGAGATTGGCTGACTAATGAATTATCAATCGGTACCAAATTCATTATGGGGTTGAAACCCTCCAGTTGGTCTTAAATCTGGGCTTGCAGTATCATTTTCCCAACCAAGCCTGCGTTGGCTGTTGAAGGACTAGCTCTCAGAATAGGAGTGGGGTTTCCAGTGGAAAAGAAACTATAGTATTCTTCGTTGTATGTGCATGAGAGGCAATCCTGGCATATAAGGATTGTTTTTCCGCGGATCAGAGGCATGGAAGGTCATTATAATGGACGATTGCTTTTTCACTTACATGCTTCACTACCACAACGTTGTTCCAGTGAGATGGTATAACAACAACCCAACTGACCAAGAGCTCTAAAAGATTTTTGATCACCTCACAAATGTTGTTGCTACCCACAAAATTTTGATTGCCAACGAGTTGGGTCCCTCTACGATTATAACTACACTACCACTACAGTTGCTACCATTGCTTCCACCTTGCAGTCATCCATTACGCCACACTCTGGTTCTGAACTTGGACAAAATATTTCTATATGAGCACCATGAAAAGTTGCACGTAAAGGAAGGGTCAGAATATTTTGAGACCGTGGAGACATTTCCTAATAGTGGTAAACAAGACACTTCAATAAAGTTTGATATGCCAGAAAAAATCCCCAGGAAGCATCTTAAAGAAACGTCGTAAGGTAGTACATTGCTAACATCAAATCACTAAAATTTCATGGAATTTTTCCCCTCGCCCAATAGGCCCCTCTTCTTCCTTGCTTGTATTATCTTTTCATCATTCATCAGTTATTTAAAAAAAAAATCATTGTTTGGTCTCAAGGTTCATCCTACAAACCTAAGTTGTCGAAAACATAGCATTGACATGATCATGTGTTATACAATTTCATAATCATAATCCCTGGTTCGAAACCCTTAATTCAACTAAATTGTTATCTGACTTAATATATGTGGCCACGTACAGACACTACTCTGTATGATGTAAATAATTACCAGGTGATGGTGAATACTCTATGTGAACACCTTGTCTAGTGGATAACTCCTCTTCAAAGTCTTGTTTTTCTTTGATATAATGGGGATCTTGTCTTCTAAGTATGGTTAAGTGATTTTCCTGCCAAACCCATCTTAGTAAATACTTAGATCAATGTTATGCCTTGTGTCTCAATTAGTGTTATAGTTAGGATTGCCCTAACACTCTACAATGCTTTTTAATTAAATTGGTACTCCTATCATCGAAGGTGGGATCCATGCAAAATCAGTGTTTTCCTTCAGTCCATGAATGATCTGGTTGCATTATCATATATCCAAATTAAACCACAGTGATACATACCCAAATTTAAGTCTTCCTATAATTGTGTTCTCCTTGTTATGACCCATCTGAAGCTAAACCAAAGCCTTGATTCTTTCTTCCTATTAGCATTTCTCAAATAAAATATCTACTTAGCAGTGTCTAATATATTTGCACAAGAATTTACAAAGGGGGTGGGGGAGATATTATGAAAATATATATATATATATATATATATATATATATATATATATATATATGTTGCATAATATCTCCCCCCACCCCAACCTCATATATTGCATTATAAATATATCAACGTGACAATTTTAAATTTTCTAACAAGTAGCAAAGCAAAGTTCATATTCTTTAATTTTAAGTAGAGGAAGAATTGAGATGTAAAAATTGATATAAAGAAAATAGATTATGTATTTTATTTTTACTATGATCTCTTTTTATTTGTTAGTTTTTTGTTTAAAGTAATATTTAATAAATTTATTATTTTAAGTATTAATATTTAACAATTTGTTAATGTAAAATATTAGAGATATATATATATATATATATATATATATATATATATATATATGTTTTTTTAAGGGTGGTTCACGAATAGTGAGTGGCCGCAAGGAAAATTAAGAAAGGAGGTTCAAAAGGTAAAAGAAGCTAGAAAGGAAGGAAAATGGGCAATAATCAGAAATAGAAAAGCCTTTATTCGAGATAGAAACCAAAAAGATAGTAATCAATAGCAATTAAACATGCTCCGGATCCTTTCTTGGAATTGTCGGGGCTTCCCATGGAACAAAGGCCCCAAGCTAAGTTGGATTTCAAATGATGTTGATATTATTTTTCTTGTTGAAACTTGGGAGCACGAAGAATCTAAGGTCCCTAACATAGATGGCTTTACGCTATGGTCTACCTCGAACAAGCGATCCTCCCGTAGAGGCATTGGGGGAATAGCTTGTTACATTAAGAAGAACATCTCCCCCCATGTTAGGATTTATAAAAACGACCCTCACAACCAATATAGTTGGATAGAGATCAAAGAAATTAATAATAAAAAGTCCTACATAGCAATATGTTATTTTCCCCCCATTAATTCTAACTTCTATAAGAAGAAGAATCTAGATAAAACTAACCCTTACAATGGTTTAGAGAATGATATTTCTAACCTAAGGAATGACGGTAATATCCTTTTAATAGGTGACTTTAATGCTCGAACTTCAAACAACCAAGCTATTATTCTAAGAAATCATTCCAACCCTAATCCTCTTTGGTTAGATGAAGACCCTACTCTGGCTAGCAGGTACAAAAGGAACTCTAAAGATCTCAGGGAAAATTTGTTTGGGTCAGAGTTAGTCAAGCTCTGTAGTGCTCAGGATCTCATAATTTGCAACGGTCTAAAGAAGTGGCCCAATTCTAGCAAGATGACCTGCATCCATGGGCTTGGTAGCAGCGTGGTAGACTATGTTATTTCCGATCTCCCATTATACAACGAAATAATAAATTTTGACATCTTAAACGACCATGAACCTGAATCTGATCATAGGCCTTTACTTATAACTCTCAATTTTGTCATGCATAGAGTTCCCATAGAAAATAATACTTATAGCCAAAAGAACTTAATATTTGATAGAAATAAAAATGATCTCTTTCTAAATGAATTAAAAACTAATTTGCTTCCTTTATCTAATATAGACAACATAGAAGACCTATATCATAATTTTACTACAACCCTCTCATATTCTATTAACAAGTTCTCAATTGAAGTTTCAAATAATAAAAGAAATAGCAAAACCAATCCATGGTATGACAAAGATTGTAAAAGTGCAAGGAGAGCAATTAAGGAAGCTTTTGATGAATCTCTTAAAATGGACAAGATAAAAATATACAAAGCCCTAACTAAAAGGAAAAAGAGGCAGTACATTCGTCAAAGACAAGAAAATCTCTTACACCTCTCTAAGGTAGCTCCTAAGAAATTTTGGAGGCAGATTCTAACTAGGAAGACTAAGGATAATAATAAAATTTCTCTTTGCGATTGGAATTCCTATCTTAAAAAGCTTTATGAATCTCCAAATGTCATGGATAATTTAGAAATCCTTCTCACAACGAAAGAAGTTTTCTCTTTAGAAGACATTAAGTTTGGGGTTAATCGCCTCGCTAATGGGAAAGCTAAGGACATTGAAGGTTACCAAGCGGAAATCTTAAAAATTGGAGGTCATGTCCTCATCCCCCACATCCACAAGCTTTTCAATCAAGCAGTCAAGCAAGGGTTCCCTAAACCTTGGACTGAGAGCCTCATTATCCCTATTTTTAAAAGTGGGGATACAAATAACCCCTCTAATTATCGAACAATTATGATCAGCCCTCTCTTAGCCAAGTTATATGGTAGTATTTTGGAAAAAAAGTTAAGCATATGGCTTGAAAGTGAAGGTAAGTGGGCTAAAGGCCAAGCAGGTTTCAGAAGGCATCACTCAACAACAAACCACCTTGTTACGCTTAGGATCATTGCAGAGGAATTTCGTAATGATAAATCCAATTTATTTTTTTGCTTTGTGGACTTTAGAAAGGCTTTCGATACGGTTCCTAGATCCAACCTTTGGAATAGATTAGAAGAGCTAAAGGTTCCTCTCAAGTTGAGAGCTGCCGCTATAAGGTTATACAAGAATGTAATTGCCAAGCTAAAGAGCAATGAAGGGTGGTCGAAAGATATTAAGTGTAACAACGGAGTTAAACAAGGTTGCCCCCTCTCCCCTACCCTATTTGGCATTTACATCGATAAGCTCGAAGGCTATTTAGAGGAAGCAGGATGTGATGGCATGATCTTAGCTGGGATAGTCGTCATCCTTCTTCTTTATGCTGACGATATTGTTCTTTTGGCAAGGTGCCCATCTGATCTTAATAAGCAACTCAGGCTTCTTAAGGATTTCTGCTCTACCATGGGTATGACTGTTAACACTGACAAAACAAAAGTTATGATTATCAAATCCAAGAAGGACACTTACGCTAATTTTATGTATGACAATAATAACTTGGAGGAAGTGTATTCTTACAAGTACCTAGGAATTGATATTCATCACAAGCTCAACTGGAACCATAGCATTGAGAAAAGGATTAATGGGGGGTGGAAAGCTTACTATGGTCTTGAAAATAATTGTAAAATTGCAAACCTTGTAATGTGGGATAAAAAGAAGTTCCTCTTTGAAACTTTAGTCACTCCTGTTATCTTATATGGCTGTGAGGTTTGGGGTTGCAGCATCTCCAGAGAATCATGGAGAAAGATTGAGCAAATCCAGAAGCGTTTTATAACTTATAACCTTAAAATTAAAAGTAATACACCCTATCCTATTCTCCTTATAGAAGCAGGTCTTTCCCCTATTGAGAGCCTAGCTATGCTTAGGTTTCTGTTGTACAAGCACAAAATCAGTAACATAAACGATCATAGACTTCCTAAGCTAGCTTTAAATTCTAGCCAAAACCACCTAAGGCTCAATCGAGGGTGGCATAAAGACACAAGGGCCTGGTTAAACTATTGGGAGATCAACGAAAATGATGCATTGCAAAACATAAATAACATTAAAGATATTTTTACTTCTAAGTTCAAAGAAAAAATGTGGTGTGAGAAAGACTTAGCGGCTAAAAGAAAATTAAGTTATTATAAGAAGGTCATCAACCCCACCCTAGAAGATCAAAAGTATTTCTCTATTTTAACTAGCTCAAAGAAGAAAATTAATATAGCAAAGATTAGAACGAATTCTCATGAGCTCCATAGTGAAACAGGTCGTTGGGCAGTTCCTAAAACGCCATGGACGGAAAGGATCTGCCATATATGCAAGAATAGGAACATCGAGGATGAAAACCACTTCCTCTTAGAGTGCCCCGCGTATAACCACATTAGATCTCAGTTTCACAATCTTTGTTACAATACTGACCTTCCTAGCCTTTTACAATGTCAAAATTATAGTGAGCTTGGGAGGCTTCTCTCCAAGCTTTTTGAGCATAGGAATAAAATCTTAAATCAAAATAGATAATTTGTTTCTTTAGGTCCGATAGACCATTATTTGGTCTCAGTGGACGTTAACCATCATCATCATCATCATCATCATCATCATCATCATCATATATATATATATATATATATATATATATATATATATATATATATACTTTTTTTACTTTATCTATGCAGTCACAAAGTTTACATGAAAATACAAGAACAAATGGTTAATTTGTTGAATGAAGATAGTTGGGTTGATGTTGTACACAACTATCTAGATTCAAATTCTACATCAACATTAAAAAAATTATCTTTCATTTAAAAAGGTATGTTGATTTATACATTCATTTTATTCATCTATATACTATTTTTATTTTATCTTGCATTTAAAAAGGTATGTTGATTTATACATTCATTTTTATTCTTCTGTATTCTATTTTTATTTATAACTTACACATATATTTGTTTATTTTATTAAATATGAGGAAGGATGCAAATGGAGCACCAAATAGTCTTAGAACCTTTATTGAAAAAATTAAGATCGAAAGACTAAAGAAGAAACATCTTAAGAATGTTGAACTTGATCTAACTCTTACTCATTTCATTTGGAATGGGCTTGACACTATTCAATATCAAGTAATACAAGGTGACTATGAAGACATTGCTAAACTTGTACCTAAAAGGGATTATGCCCTAGTTATTTTAGATATTCCCCATGGTTTCAATATTCCAAACATTGACTATGATAGTGACCCTTATACTTATCAAGCTCTTATTAAAGTGGTTGCAGGATTTCTGGAAGTCACATCACCACCATTATGGAGATTTGTGACACTTCATTCAAACACACAGTTGGCAATGTTATTGTCAAGTTTCAAGGGGAAAACAAACTCAATGATGCAACTTACATGGTAAGACGTTGAAAATATATATTTGATTAATGTTAAAAAATTCATTTATGTACAAGTTAATTAAACTTTTACTATTTCATGTTAGAGGCAAAAGTCAAATCTTTTTAACCGTGAAGATCAACCATTTATAAATTATTGTGAGTTCATCCATATTGATAGTTGGGCAAAAGATGATAGCTATATATCTATGAATTTTAATCGGATAGATGGAAAGAGTCATAGCCAAGTACTAGCTTATGATGCTGTTGTGAGAAAATTAACATATGAAGACAAAGAAGAAAATGAAAAATATTAACATTTATCAAAAACCACAGTTAGTGATTAACTATCTTATAGACATATGTTCAAATGAAGGAGATTGGGTTTTGGATTCATGTTCTGGCTCAGGTAAGTTTTATTATATGGAATTGAATTTCAATATCTTATTTCTTATTTTATATGTCATTGTACTAATTTACTTCATTATTGCTTTTTTTCTTGATAATTAGGTACAACACTAGCATGTTGCCTTCAAAAAGGAAGAAATTGCATTGCCATTGAAAAAGATCCAATACAGTGCAATTTTATTCAGCGAAGAAATAATGCTCTTCAATTTATTCTAGATGCAATGCAAGAAATTGTGTTAAAGAAAGGGGAATTTAGTGAATCACGTGTGGCAAAAAAGGAAAAAGAACCTCAACCACCATTACATGGAATGATTGGAAAGGCATACATTGGGAGATTTGCAGACATTAAAGATCCATTAGAAGAGGAAAATGAGCAAAATGAAGCAGAAAGTATTGTGGAAGAAGACAATGATGAAACTCTAGAGGATGAAGAGTTTGGATTACGTAATATTGTTGATTAAATTTAAGTTATGCTTGGAAATCAAGCTCATTTTTTGTAACTATTAATTAGTTATACTTGTAATGTTTTGACTTTGACATTTTATAAGAAGAATAAGCACTCAATTAATGTTGTTATGTATTCAATATTTGTATTATGTGATTTTCGCATTAATTTCTATGTTAATCATTTTTTTTAAACAATGATTATTATTTTTTTTTTGACATGAAATTCATAAAAACAAAACTATTAATTAACCATTTTTAGTTAAAATTTTCCTATAAAATTTGTGATTTTGACATGTCATTTCTAACAAAAAATTATCAAAATGTGTAATTTTTTAGTTATATTTATGTTGAAACTAGTTATTTTTATGTCAATTGTTAAAAATTATTGTTTTTTAGAGACAATTATTTCATGTGCATTGAAAAATTAATTAACGATGTATAAATATCTAGAATATCGACCTTCTTCCTTAAATATGCAAAACAATAAAAACCTCACTACAAAAAATATATATATGTATATATATGAAGAAGAAGACCACTTCAAAAATTGTTAAATTTAGAAAATAATTATTGACATTTCATACATTAGAAATTTAAAGTCAAAAAATAGGTCTTTTAAAAAAAGGGCCTCATGCAGAATCACCACTTTTTTAAATCAGCATGCAAATCACTAACATTTTAAAACGTAATGTACATAAAAAAATTTAAAGTGCCAAAAACTATGCTCTAAAAGAATATGTGTGTTCTGCATTGCCCCTTTTCAATATTGGGTTGCTTTTTTGTTATCTCTACGAAACGGGTAACAGTATCAATTCCCGTTTCAAAGTTTACATTGTTTACCTCTTATGTTTCTTGTTTTAGCAAGTCCCAGCGACTGCTACATTAAGTGATTCTTAGAAAGAGCATTGGCACATAAATTTACGGTTGAATTTGTTTCTATGGTGGTGTTATTACTGTTGTTTGTTAATGGTATGTGGGAACTACATTTTATGCCATTGAGCTTATAAATCTTGAAAATCCAAGGGTTGTTGTGAGTGTTTCCATTGCTAAAAATGGAGTGCTTTCTTGTGATATTTCAAGAATTCCATAGTATTGATGTTTCCTTATATTTCTAGAAATTTCTTTGGTTGAAATTCATTAGAAAATTTGTTTTAAAATTTCAATAACTCCTTGGGTTATTGTAATAGTTTGTCAAACATTACCTTAAGTTTTTTGCAATTAGAATCTTGTGCATTGTAGGGATTTTGATTTCATTGTCAAATATCATCTTTATATAGGGTCTAGCTCCTTGGGGTCCACGTATAGTAAGGATATATAAGTGTTCGTTTTGTAATCTATACGCTATGTTGAATGAAGTGAAGGCCAAATTGATTTCAGGTAAGTATTTATTTTTTCAAACTGATTGTTCATTTTTTAATAGTATTGTCTTTCAGATTAATCACATTCTTCAGATTTGGTCGATGTTTCGAATCAACTATAATGTGGTTCATCCTCAAGAAAAAGTTGAAAAAACCAATCTTCGCAATTGTTTAAATAACAGAGAAGCATCCATGCCCGGAATTAGTCATTATGAAATAATCATTGTAAACTAGCCGTTGGGAAAGGATATTAAGAAATTTGTTAATGGAATATAAATGAATTATTTTATTAAATTTTTTATATTTAAATATTAAACATATTAAAATGAGAAAGGATTATAATATAATATAATAATACATTAAGGGTATAATATTTATTTATTAAATATTTTTATTCAAGATCATTGGTATAAATTAAATAGAAAAAGAATTAATGATTTATTAATTAAATTGTTAATAAATTTATTTACAAAGAGAGAATGTAAAATAGCTAATTTTCTACATAGAATAAGGAAGAAATAATAATAATAATAAACATGTTAAAATTTGTTGTTCGGAAAGTGATGGTGTGGAAACATGAAATGACATATTGAAATTTGCATTGTTGATAGGACAATGCAAATTGTTTGCTAGATGCCTAGAATTTACCCTAACATTCTAACTTACTTCTAAAAAAACTCTTGAGCTAGGGCTAGAAATGTTGTTATGAATCATCCCTCCAATTATATGTAAGGAGTAGAGTCCATTAAACAATTTATACTAGCTTGTTACTATACAGTGTAATTTTAGTCCTAAAATTTGAGAGAGAAACCTATAAGAAATATGAAAACTCACAAATTATATATCAACAAAAAATAAGAGTTATCTAAGTTGGAAGAGAGTAAGAAAGAGTTCCCACACTTATGAAGAGCTCTGGAATTTTCTCTAATGTATTTTCTATGTTTTATATTGACTGGACCTGCACAAGTTAATTTACCAGTATGTTATCAAAATCCTCACCTCCCAAGTGAGTATCTCCAATAGTGGCCTTTACTTGAAGATTATCTATTTAATTGTGAGAATTGATACATAGGATGTCCCTCCTCCCAATTCAATTGCCACACATTCTTCCCTTTAGTAGAAGTGGCCTTCTTGTCAAGTCCATAAGAAATGTCAACAACAATGGACTCCAATAGTGGCCTTTACTTGAAGATTATATATTTATTTGTTAGAATTTATACATAGGATGTCCCTCCTCCCAAGTCAATTGTCAACACATTCTTCTCTTTAGTAGAAAATAGGCCTTCTTTTCAAGTCCATAAGAAATGTCAACAACAATGGACTCATTGATGATCCTCAACACATTCAACCTGGCAATGGGACTAGCATCCTTGAAGTATGACTATATGAGTCATTGAAATATGTAGGAACAATAACAATAACATTATTTGTAGCCTGACCAATTCATAAGCCTCTTCAATATCCTTCATCTTGGTAACAACCATCACAAAAATTTCTTCGACAAATAATTGATTCTTCTTACCCATCTAGGAGATCTCAATGATGGGCTTTTGAGGCCAAACAAACCTTGAAGGGTTAGAGCTTCATGTCCCTTTGCACAAAAGCATCGTCAAAGCCTCTACTGATCAATTTTATTAGCATTGAATGCCATGTTGTAGGGATCAACGTCCACTTGATTCTTTGTTGCCTTTGTAATTCCCATTATCAAGTGTGCATATATGAAATTTAATTTCATTTGTAAAATTAGTATAAAATTTCTCTACATGGAAATTCATAAAAAAAATTATTTTTAAAAATTTAATATTTTTTTATTGTTGACAAATAATTTTCAAAGTAGATAAAAATTCCATATCAATACATTTATCCAATCATAAAATTTAAATATAATATTTTGAAATTTTTAAATATTTCATTTAATATACATATATTTAGAAATTATTGAAACATTTTAGCAAAAATTTTGTTTCAAAACAATTACTTGAAAGTTAAAAATATTTGAGCACAAAGTAATTACAATATACATTAGGTATGAAAAGGTTGTAGTTAAATAGACGTTCAAAATACATATTTATGAGTGGTCATACCTTGAAAATCATAAACATCATAGATAGGGTTAAAACATATCCCAACTTACATTTTTTTGGTTTTATATTTAGCTGCAATGTCACACATGTTCTCCATGTACACTTCTTCTTATGTGTGGCATCTTATAGTTTCATTATGACATTCCCATAATATATCTAGATACTATGTCAAAGATAGAAATTGATTTAATGGAACTTATCACCTCCATTATGACATTCCCATAATATATATATCTAGATGCTCATGTCAAAAAGAGAAATTGATTTAGTGGAATATAACACAAGAAGAGAAATCATTCAACTATCATAAATCTATTATTGTGTATATGTTTTCCAAATTTAATCTCAATTTCGATTAATTTAACAACAACTAAAATTTGACTAATAAAAACAACACTAACACCAATAATTGAATCAACATCAATAATTTGTAAATAGGATAAAACAAGTGTTTGGAAACAAGATACTTCCTGATTATTTATTTGGCAGGTATTATGTTTGTTTGCATTGCAATTTTGTTATAAATAAGTTAACACATTGTCTCCTGGTTGGATGACTAAGTGGTTGGCACAATGGGATGTTATCCCCTTCAACTAGTTTCGAATCCCACAAGTGATCTAAGTGGATCACTAAAAAGTACCAGTGGCATGGTAAAAAGGCTCAAAACTCAAAGTGGAAGAAAACTATATAAACTTAGCCTCAGATCGAATTTCTTATCGTCCTGATTACAACGATGTGAACAACACTCAAATCTGAGCTCATATGAAGAAGTTAGAGCAAGTCAAAGTTAGGTTTGACTTGGACAGGTGGCAGGAGAAGATAACGTGGCAAAACTTTTCAGCGAATGGGGAAGCGCCAAGTGGGAGGCCACCATTGGTCCCGCATTTCACTGATTGCAAAAGGTAGAGGTTTGTGGGTTAAGGAATCATCCCTTGACACTGTTGGATTGTAATTACGATATCATAATCGCATATCGGAGGTGAATCAGCAGTTTCAAATTGACTCTAGGCAAGAAAAGTTGTGATGCGATAAGCGCATATCGCAATCACAAAGGGGAAGTCCTTTATGAATCGGCCCTCAGAAAATTCAGGATGTGATGCGATAATCACATATCATAATCGAAAAAGGGAAGTGCTTTACGAATAGGCCCCTGGTAGAATCAAGATTGTGGTTGTGATATCGCAATCACATATCACACAGTGTGCATTCTTAAATAATAAAACCCACCAGTTCTGTCAATTGCGATTTGCGATGGGGTTATCAACACTGATAGATTCGTCAGGTTCAAGGTATACCCTGATTCATCTGCTATTTGGGGTTTAATGTGAAAACGGTGTCAAGGGCGATTTTTCTATGTTTAACAGGTTTGTTACTTATGGCCCGAGAATCTCTATTGGGTGCGCCTGCCTGCTAAAATTTTCATCTGTTGGGAACTGCCTGGGATTGAGGAATCGACCGATCAAGTGTATATAGATATATATATATATATATATATATATATATATATATATATATATATATATATATATATATAGGACGATCCACACTGGAAAAAGGTAGAACTGTCTTGGGAATTGAGAAAATCAGTGTACGCAGAAGTAACTTGAACTGGCAGTAGATTGGAATCTCACCTTGAGAAGCAGGGAGGTTCTGAGAGGGTGCAAAAGCTTGATTTCCCTAAATTGGGTGTTCGGATAGGCGATTCTGCATGATGTTTTGCCAGGATTTAGTGGTACAGTCCGTTTCTAAAGTTGGTCTCTCCATTCTTCATCCATCTTCCAGCTTGGAGGTATCAAGATTGTAAATGAAATGTTTCTTGTACGTTATCTCTTTTTATGCCACTTAATGAAAGAAGGCCTCCCCACTATTGAGCAGGGCCAAGATACGTAGTCCAAATTGGATGAACTCTGTAATCAAATATTTTGTGTCATGGTTGCATGCTTATATTATTATTTCCACATTGTTTTATGTGCTTTTAAGTTCCATGGTTAATAATCTTTGTTTCATGTAATTATGATGCATCTATAAGTAAAATATCTTATATCAACAAGGGGACATCATTGGCCCATTGTGATAAGGCTCAAGAAGTAGGCTCCCTCACCTTCGTTGAATCTAGGATCTTTCTCAGTCATAATAAATTCCTAGTATATGTGGCTTATGGGCTATTAAATATACTCTTGGAGTCCTAGTATATGTGGCTTATGGGCTATTAGATATACTCTTGGAGTTATAGTGGAAAATTCCTATATACCTAAATTATGGGATAATAATTGGATATACTCTTGTTGTTATAGGAGCAACCAAAAAAGTTAATATATTATTATATTATAATAGTAATAACTCATTTATGAAGTGAAGGCCAAATTTATTTCGGGTAAGTATTTATTTTTTCAAATTGATTGTTCATTTCTTAATAGTATTGTCTTTCATATTAATCACATTATTCAAATTTGGTCGATGTTTCGAATCAAATATAATGTGGTTCAACCTCAACACAAAGCTGAAAAAACCAATCTTCGCAATTGTTTAAATAACAGAGAAGCATCCATGCCCAGAATTAGCCATTATGAAATAACCGTTGTAAACTAGCCGTTGGGAAAGGATATTACGAAATTTGTTAATGGAATATAAATTAATTTTTTTATATTTAAATATTAAACATATTAAAATGAGAAAGGAATGTAAAATAATTAATTCTACATAGAATAAGGAAGAAATAATAATAATAATAATAAATTTAAAATTTGTTGTCCGAAAAGTGATGGTGTGGAAACATGAAATGACATATTGAAATTTGCATTGTTGATAGGACAATGCAAATTGTTTGCTAGATGCCTAGAATTTACCCTAACTTTCTACCTTACATCTACAAAAACCTTGAGCTAGGGCTACACATGTTGTTATGAATCATCCCTCCAATTATATGTAAGGAGCAGAGCCCATTAAATAATTTATACTAGCTTGTTACTATACAGTGTAATTTTAGTCCTCAAATTTGAGAGAGAAACCTATAAGAAATATGAAAATTCAAAAATTATATATCAACGAAAAATAAGAGTTATCTAAGTTGGAAGAGAGTAAGAAAGAGTTCCCACACTTATGAAGAGCTATGGAATTCTCTAATGTATTTTCTATTGACTGCAACTACACAAGTTGATTTACCATTATGTTATCAAAATCCTCACCTCCCAAGTAAGTATCTCCAATAGTGGCCTTTACTTGAAGATTATCTATTTAATTGTTAGAATTGATACATAGGATGTCCCTCCTCCCAATTCAATTGCCACGCATTCTTCTTTTTAGTAGAAGTGGCCTTCTTGTCAAGTCCAAAAGAAATGTCAACAACAATGGACTCCAATAGTGGCCCTTACTTGAAGATTATATATTTAATTGTTAGAATTTATACATAGGATGTCCCTGCTCCCAAGTCAATTGTCAACACATTCTTCTCTTTAGTAGAAGTAGCCTTCTTTTCAAGTCCATAAGAAATATCAACAACAATGGACTCATAAATTATCCACAACACATTCAACCTAGCAATGGGACTAGCATCCTTGAAGCATGACTATATGAGTCATTGAAATATGTAGGAACAATAACAATAACATTATTTGTAGCCTCACCAATTCATAAGCCTCTTCAATATCCTTCATCTTGGTAAGAACCATCATAAAAATTTCTTTGAGAAAGAACTGATTCTTCTCGCCCATCTAGGAGATCTCAATGATGGGCTTTTGAGCCAAAAAAACCTTGAAGGGTTAGAGCTTCATGTCCCTTTTCACAAAAGCATCATCAAAGCCTCTACTGATCAATTTTATTAGCATTGAATGCCATGTTGTAGGGATCAACGTCCACTTGATTCTTTGTTGCCTTTGTAATTCCCATTATCAAGTGTGCATATATGAAATTTAATTTCATTTGTGAAATTAGTATAAAATTTCTCTACATGGAAATTCATATAAAAAAAAAAAAAATGATTTTTAAAAATTTAATATTTTTTTTATTGTTGACAAATAATTTTCAAAGTAGATAAAAATTCCATATCAATACATTTAGCCAATCATAAAATTGAAATATAATATTTTTAAATTTTTAAATATTTTTTAGAAGTTTTAAATATTTCATTTAATATACATATATTTGGAAATTATTGAAACATTTTAGCAAAAATTTTGTTTCAAAGCAATTACTTGAAAGTTAAAAATATTTGAGCACAAAGTAATTACAATACACATTAGGTATGAAAAGGTTGTAGTTAAATAGACGTTCAAAATACATATTTATGAGTGGTCATACCTTGAAAATCATAAACATCATAGATAGGGTTGAAACATATCCCAACTTACATTTTTTTGGTTTTATATTTCGCTGCAATGCCACACATGTTCTCCATGTACACTTCTTATGTTTGGAATCTTATAGTTTCATTATGACATTCCCATAATATATCTAGATACTCATGTCAAGGATAGAAATTGATTTAATGGAACTTATCACTTCCATTATGAAATTCCCATAATATATCTATCTAGATGCTCATGTCAAAAAGAGAAATTGATTTAGTGGAATATAACACGAGAGGAGAAATCATTCAACTATCATAAATCTATTATTGTGTATATGTTTCCCAAATTTAGTGTCAGTTTCGATTAATTTAACAACAACTAAAATTTGACTAATAAAAACAACGCCAACACCTATAATTGAATCAGCATCAATAATTTGTAAATAGGATAAAACAAGTGTTTGCAAACAAGTTACTTCCTAATTATTTATCTGGCAAGTATTATGTTTGTTTGCATTGCAATTTTGTTATAAATAAGTTAACACATTGTCTCTTGGTGGGATGACTAAGTGGTTGGCACAATGGGATGTTATCCCCTTCAACTGGTTTCGAATCCCACAAGTGATCTAGGTGGATCTCTAAAAAGTACTAGTGGCATGGTAAAAAGGCTCAAAAATCTAGGTGGAAGAAAACTATATAAACTTAGCATCAAATCGAAGTGCTCATCATCCTGATTCCAACGATGCGAACGACACTCGAATTTGAGCTCATATGAAGAAGTTAGAGCAAGTCAAAGTTAGGTTTGACTTGGATAGGTGGTAGGAGAAGATAATGTGATAGAACTTTTCAACAAATGGGGAAGCGCCAAGTGGCATGCCGCCATTGGTCCCACATTTCACTGATCGCAAAAGGTAGAGGTTTTATGGTTAAGGAATCATCCCCTGGCACTGCCACGTTACAATTGTGATATCACAATCGCAGATCAGAGGTGAATCAGCAGTTTGAAATTGACCCTGGGAAAGAAGAGTTGCGATGCGATAATCACATATCGCAATTGCAAAGGGAAGGTTCTTTATGAATCGGACCCCGATAGAGTCAGGATGCGATGCGATAATCACATATCGCAATTGAAAAAGGGAAGTGCTTTACGAATAGGCCCCCGGAAGAGTTAGGATTGTGATTGTGATATCGCAATCACATATCACACAGCGTGCATTCTTAAACAACAAGACACGCCGGTTCCAACGATTGCAATTTGTGATGGGGTTATCAGTGTTGATAAAGTCGTTGGGTTCAAGGTATACCCTGATTCATCTGCTATTTGGGGTTTAATGTGAAAATGGTGTCAAAGGCGATTTTTCTATGTTTGGCAGGTTTGTTACTTATGGCCCGAGAATCTCTATTTGGTGTGCCTGCCTGCTAAACTTTTCATCTGTTGGGAACTACCCGGGATTGAGGAGTCGGCTAATCAATTATATATATATATATATATATATATATATATGGGACAATCCGCACAGGAAAAAGGGGGGATTGGCTTTGGAATTGAGAAAATCAGTGTATGCAGAAGTAACCCAACCTAGCAGTAGGTCGGAACCTAGCCTTGAGAAGCAGGGAGGTTTTGAGAGGATGCAAAAGCTTCATTTCTCTGAATTGGGTGTTCGGATAGGCGATTTTGCATGATGTTTTTCTAGGATTTCATTGGTATTGTCCATTTTTGAAGTTGGGCTCTCCATTCATCATCCATCTTCCAGCTTGGAGGTATCGAGATTGTAAATGAAATTTTCTTGTACATTATCTCTTTTTATGCCACTTAATCAAAGAAGGCCTCCCCACTATTGATCAAGGCCTAGAGATGTAGTCCAAATTGGATGAACTCTGTAATCAAATATTTTGTGTCATGGTTTCATGCTTATATTATTATTTCCACATTTTTTTATGTGCTTTTAAGTTCCATGGTTAATAATATTTGTTTCATGTAATTCTGATGCATGTATAAGTAAAAGATCTTAGATCAACAAGGGGACATCATTGGCCCATTGTGATAAGGCTCAAGAAGTAGGCTCCCTCACCTTTGTTGGGTCTAGGATCTTTCTAAGTCATAATAAATTCCTAGTATATGTGGCTTATGGGCTATTAAATATACTGTTGGAGTCCTAGTATATGAGGCATATGGGCTATTGGATATACTCTTGGAGTTATAGTGGAAAATTCCTATATATCTAACTTACGGGATAATAATTGGATATATTCTTGTTGTTATAGTAGCAACCACAAAAGTTAATATGATATTATATTCTTTTTTAATATTAAACATAAATTAATATTATATGTTATTAAAAAATACAAAAACTTAATTTAAATTTTAAAAATAATAAATGATTTTGTATATTAAAAAATAACTCATTTTTAGAACAAGTCCTTATCATAATCTTTTTTTAATAATTTTTTTACAATATCTTAACTAATCATATAAAAGATTATTAAAATTTTAATTTTCCTATTAAAATTTATTATTTTAAATAACCTTTTTATTCATAATTCTAATTTACTTATTCATAGTTTTGTGTGTAAGTGAAAATCCAAATCATAAACTAAATTTATAATAAACAAGTGAAATAGTTGCAAAGCAGGTAAGAATTATATTTATGTTAACTTGTCATGATTGTAATAGTTATTCATAAATAACATAATAATAAATTTATTTTCAGCCATTAATCTAAAAGATGGTGTCATTTTTCAATGGAAATTGTTAGTGTGTATAAATGAAAGTAGAAATGAAAATCATGTCTATGTGGAGTGATGTAAATTTTAGAAGATACTCTCTTATAATTATTTTTCTTAATTAAAATGAAATCATTTTTTTTTATTTGTTGGAATTACTAGTCTAATAGATTGTGAATTACCATATTTCCATTAACTAAACATTAATAAAATTATCTTATTTTATTGACATGAATGAATGACACAAGATATTAAGTTTGGTGAACAATATCACTAGTTGAGAATCATACTAAAATGAGTATAACAAGACTAAAATGGAATTAAACAATGTCATAGCTATGAAAGAACCATCTATTCTTGCTATTAATTAAAAATTAAATTATGATAAGAATAATAAATAAATAAAATCATTGAAAAATATTTTATCATATATTAATTATATAAATTATAAAATACCTTTATAAATAAAGAAAAGGATCCTACCAAATATATTAGAAGTGTGTGGAGGTGGGAATGTGTGAGTAGTTTCAAAAATGAGGATATGTGTGGAAGGGGAACATGCAAAAGGGAAAGTGTTGTGTGGGAGAAGCATGTGGAGAGGGAAGTGTGTGCGAAAGGAAGGTTAAATATTTACCATCCACATTCAGAAAGCCATATTGAAAAATAAACATGTCTATCAACATAATTTATTTATATAAGTGAATTTAAACTAGCAATTTCACCCAATATTGCTAAGGAAATGTAGTAAGGTAGTACATTGTTAACATCAAATCACTAAAATTTCACGGAATTTTTTCCCCTCCCCAATAGGCCCCTCTTCTTCCTTGCTTGTATTATCTTTTCATCATTCATCAGTTATTTAAAAAAAAGAATCATTGTATGGTCTCAAGGTTCATCCTACAAACCTAAGTTATCGAAATCATAGCATTGACATGATCATGTGCTATACAATTTCATAATCATAATTCCTGGTTCCAAACCCTTAATACAACTAAATTGTTATCTGAGTTAATATATATGGCCACGTACATACACTACTCTTTATGATGTAAATAATTACCAGGTGATGGTGAATACTCTATGTGAACACCTTGTCTAGTGGATAACTCCTCTTCAAGGTCTTGTTTTTCTTTGATATAATGGGGATCTTGTCTTCTAAGAATGGTTAAGTGATTTTCCTACCAAACTCATCTTAGGAAATACTTATATCAATGTTATTCCTTGTGTCACGATTAGTTTTATAGTTAGGACTGCTCTAACACCTTACAATGCTTCTTAATTAAATTGGTACTCATATCATCGAAGGATGGATCCAATGCAAAATTAGCTTTTTCCTTCAGTCCATGAGTGATCTGGTTGCACTATCATATATCCAAATTAAACCACAGTGATACATACCCAAATTTAAGTCTTCCTATAATTTTGTTCTCCTTGTTATGACCCATCTCAAGCTAAACAAAAGCCTTGATTCTTTCTTCCTATTAGCATTGCTCAATTAATATATCTACTTAGCAGTGTCTAATATATTTTCACAAGAATTTACGAAGGGGGCGGGGGAGAAATTATGCAAAAAAATAAATAAAAAATTATATGTTGCATAATATCTCCCCCACCCCAACATCATATATTGCATTATAAATCTATCAACGTGACAATTTTAAATTTTCTAACAAGTAACAAAAGCAGGGTTCATATTCTTTCATATATCCTTTGCAACAATAATATGGTCACATCCACTAGTACAATGTTGGTTGAATTCAAGGATCCAAAGGATCTGTTGTTGCCTCTACAGTAATTCCTTCACACATGCAAAGAAAATCTAGTAGAGAACAAAATCCATAAAATCTTTGGATGTATCAAGGAATCTATCTTTGAATTCTCTTATGATCTTGGCAATATCACCTTTCGTCTACAGAAGCCCCATTAACTATGATATATCTCTTTTTGTAACAACCTTCTATACTGCAATATGAAATATTATCTTATTAAATGACATTTCACGGTTGTACAATCTTAGTCATAACTTAAAACAAAAATCTCCTCTAGACATCATAAGCAACAGTAGAAAACTTTAGTGGAAGCCCAGAATTCACATGATACAACCAAAAAACCTTAGTTTTACCTACCTAAAATGAATTTCAAGGCCAATGAACCCCTGTAGTGGTTTACGTAAGTTACACCTAAAGTCATTCAAACTTATGATGATAATTTTGCATGAACATCTTTTGTAATGTGTCAAAATGGGAATCATTATAAAGTTAGTTTAGATAAATGGTCTTGTAACAACCTTCTATATGGTAATATGAAATATTATATTATTAAATGATGTTTCAACATTGTACAATCTTAGTGATAATTTAAAACAAAAATTTCTTGTAGACATCATAAGCAACAAATAGAAAACTTTAGTGGAAGGCTAGAATTTACATGATACAACCAAAATCCTTTAGTTTTGCCTACCTGAAATGAATTTCAAGGCCAAAGAACCCCTGCAGTATTTTATGTAAATTACACCTAAATTCATTCAAACTTATGATGATAATTGTGCATGAACATATACTGTCATGTGTTAAAATGGGAAACATTATAAAGTTAATTTAGATAAATGGTATTTTGGCTTCTTATTGCCAAACATACCAATCTACATGAAGCAAGAATGAGACAATGACCAACATGTTCCATTTTTTATAATATCTCCAATCAACTAATGTAATACAGAGTGCATGAATTATAGCTCTGAAACACAACATGAAAAATAGATGAAAAATAGATGATTGTAGTTGAAAGCAAGATATTCAAATCTTAAATTTAAATTCAGTCATGACAACATTTCCATGCATCTTGTAAGGAAGATTTAATTCTAAAATAAAACTCAACATAACAATTACAAGTTCCTAATGAAACCTTGAATGATGAAAGTGTTGAAAATTCAAAAAAACTCTTTACCTTACAAACCCTAGAGAACTTATAAGAATTGATACCTCTAGGCCATTTTCAATCATTGCTAACGTCAAATCACTAAAATTTCACATAATCTTCACCCCTCCCCCAATAGGATCCTCTTCTTCCTTGCTTGTATCATATTTTCATTATTCGTTAGTTATTTAAAATTTTAAAAAGACAAAGACAATCATCCTCTAGTCTCAAGATTCATCCTTCAAACAACTGTGGTTTTTGGAAAAACTATTTTTTTGGAAAAGAAAATATTTAAAAAGACAATCATTGTCTAGTCTCAAGGTTCATCCTACAAACAGTTGTGTTTTTTGGAAAAGAAAATATTAATTATGGAAAAAATTATAAATTTGGAAAAAAAAAAAATCAATAAAATACTTCCTTTAATTTTTTTATTTTTGTTTTATTTAAAAAAATGATTTTAAAATACTTACTTTAATTTTTTATTTTTATTTTTTATTTAAAAAAAATGATTTTAAACGATGTAAAATTAGTCATCTACAAATCAAAAATTAGAAATTCAGATTTTAAAAATTCAAAAGATAATTTCCAATTTCTATAAAAATAAGTTTAATGTTTAATTTTACCAAAACTTTAATAAATTTGAAAATAATTTCTAAAATTTTACAAATTAATTAAAAACCAAAATATTTTTACCCTGGCCACAATAATAAACTTCAATTATATATCATATAAGATTTCACATTATATTATAATAAACAATCAACCACATTTATATAACATGTATAATACAATATTTTTTTTTTTTTTCTTCGATGTGATTCACGGGGCACCGGAGGTGGGCCGCTACAGGCCTACCCCGAGGGCGTCGAGGAGATTTGACCCCGTGACCTCTCAAACCGGGAGAGTACTATCAACGGGAACCGTGACCTCTCAAACCGGGAGAGTACTATCAACGGAACCGTGACCTCTCAAACCGGGAGAGTACTATCAACGGGAACTCGACCATTTGAACTATCCCTCGGGGGCTATGTATAATACAATATTATTAGTTATACTTAACAATATTATTATTTTTGAATACACCATAAATAAATTTGTAAGACTGAATTATAATATTGTTATTAAAAACTAATAATAATAATATGAAAAGGGATCTTGCATTTTAGTGAGAAAATCATATTCAGCGCTTATTTTTGTTCCGGAGGAGAGACGTGTCTTGTTTTTGGTGAAGAGATGATGTTTGCAACTAAATATTCAAGGAACAATTTTCCATGACATACCTTATCAATCATACTACTCAAGAGTCGGTTAAATTGGCACATAGATGTGACATTATTATCTTTCGAACATAGAAATTGTCCAGAAATATTCTAAAGAATCCACGTGATGATCAAAACTATTTTTACCATTACGAGAGCTGCAAAAGTCGTACAATCCACCTATAAACTCGGCTTTGACAAATCTCTCATATACATATACAGAGACAACTAGAGGTTGAATGGAAGTAAAAGAATGGTAATAGTGCCGACGCGCATCTTGAAACGACCACGAGCATTAAAAAAAATAAATAACTTCAAGCTTTTAGTCATTTGAATGGGGCTCCTCAGCAAACACGATTGGCCTTTTGCGCAACAAATTTCTTCCATTCCTTTACAGCCTTGTGGAAGTTAACAATTTTGTTGAATACAACAAATGACTTAAACTTGGTGACATCTATACCTAGGTCTTTGACTTCTTTGAGCTCTGGATGGCCATCAACTAGAGACACAGTCACTTCCCTTACTATCTTTGAAGGAAGTGTGTCAAGTTCATGCAACACCTTCTTGATGTCATGAGCCAGTCGTTCTACCTGTCTCTGGTTGAAATCTTCCTGAACCACCACACGTAGAAGCTTCACCTCTTGTGTGTCAGGATCCATGGCGTACATCGGGGCCATCCAACCGAACCTTCTCAGGTGATCAGAAATCTCATACTCATCATGCCTACTACTGTCCTTTAGTGAAAACACCACCAGAGGGACATTGATCCCCTTCGACAGAATGTTGAACCGTCCGGTCCTCACCAGACCATCTGCTAGAGCCTTGGCGTTTTCCACGTAGTTGCCCATGATATTCAGGTAGCCCTGTTCAAAATATTCAAAAACCATCACATATTGTAAATTCAAAGGGATTACAGCTAAAATAAAAGTTTGAGACGCGACAACAAACCTCGAACCCTTGATGGATGAGCTGGTAATATTGCGCAATTATTTGGCTGGCTCCTGCAGGGTTACAAGGGAAAGGGCTTTAATTCAAAGATACTTTCCCCAAACAAAACCTACAATACCAATCAAGGTCTTCCTGATAATACAAATTAATTATACCTTTGGAGAAATTGAGAGTGAAGATAGGTTGATCGGTGCCCAAATAGTTGATGTGAAAGATGAGATCCTCACGGAGATCTTGCTTTTCTCTCCAGATAACCCATCTAAGTCCAGCATCGATAAGACCATACTTGTGCCCACTGATGTTTATTCTCTTCACCAATGGAAGCTAGAAATCCCATTCCAAATAAAGGTAAAGGAATGGTGCAATAAATCCGTCGGTAAAGGACACTGAAAAATCTAGGGAGATTTGAAGACTCACCCTGTTTCCTTGTTTTTCTGGATGGGAAGATCGTTCAACAGCTTGGCATCTTCGAACTCTCCATTGTAAGTGGAACCCAAGAAGGTTGCCACACAAATAGTGTTCTCGTCCACCATTTCAACAGCCTTAACAGGATCAACGATATAGTAATCCTTCCTCTATTTAACTTCCTTCAGCTCTACTTCAAAATAATGAGAAAAATTCTCCTAGCATACCTGCAATAGTTGCGCACGGTCCTATGTAAATAAAATTTTCAAATCTAAGAAAAATTTCCCAATTTTCCCTACATTTGCAAATAATAATGAGGTGTAATCTAGGGGTGATCAATCCATCACCAATACACTCTACAATACTAGGTGCATTGAATATTTCTAGTTCAAACCCATCTAACTGTTTGACGAAATACAGAGAGCCCTGATTCTATTTTCATAGGTTATGTAGTCTAGATATGTAACCTCAACTTCATCAAGCTCACTTTAATATTAAGATGCATATCAAACCAGCATCTAGATGGATTTGATTTTAATCTAAGTAATATACAACATCGATAAATTTGGGCTTCTAGTTGATATACAAAATCCATGTTGATATAAGATCGGAATTTAGATGGGCTTGGGCCAATCGAACTGTGATAGAAGGCATATGGAGATTCTTAATCTTACCTGGACATTTGCACCTGTCACAATGTTTGTCTTATCATACGGCTTCCATTCTGCCTTGCGCTTGTTCTTCCATTTGAGTTTGAATGCAAGTCTTGCCAACATGATCGTGTCTGAAGATCTAATCGTGCCCACTCCGATAGCTCCCTATCCATCGCCGAGTGGGGCGTTAAATAAGTTGGCTATAATGTTCACACATCGATTGTTTTTCCAAATCCAGACACATGAAAGCACTGAACACTTTCAGATAAAGAGAGGGTCATATTTCATAGCTAGGTGAAAGAGAGATGTGTATGTGTATGGTTCAGTGAGTTAGTTAGGTAGTTAAGCTTAAATGGAGGAGACAATACATTACTAAAACATTTCAATGGTCTAACATTTGATTTGATGGTGTATATGGGTACACCGTGGCAGTTGGAAGAATTGTTTTCGAAAGAGAATGTCTTACCAAGTATATATATATCAAATTTATTAGTATGATTAAAAAAATTATCTTATCATATTTGAATTCAGAAATATGATTTTCCCTTCTCTAATCCATTTTAAATCCAAATTTTGAATTCAAACCTATTAACTATGGTCAGTATGATAATGAATTTTAATTGAAATTTTGGTTTCCACTGAGGATTCCAACGTTAACATCAACCAGTCTACTCGCTATATTATGAAAAAGGCTATTTATGTGAAAGAAATTTAATTTTAAGTAGAGGAAGACTTGAGATGTAAAAATTGATATAAAGAAAACAAATTATGTATTTTATTTTTACTATGATCTTTTTTTATTGGTTGGCTTTTTTTAAAGTGAGATTTAATAAATTTATTATTTTAAATATTAATATTTAACAATTTGTTAATGTAAAATATTAGAGAATATATATGTGTGGGTATAGTGAGTGACTGCTACATCTGGAAAATCTAGCTAGATCAACTCAAAGGGATTTATTATTATTTTAAATATTAATATTTAACAATTTGTTAATATAAAATATTAGAAGAAAAAAAAAAAAAAATATATATATATATATATATAAGGGTGGTTCACGGACAGTGAATGGCCGCTACATCCATGAGAAAATTCAGGTAGATCAACCCGAAGGGATCTATCCATCGATTAAACTAGGAAAGCCTAACCCCAAGGGCGTCAAGAGATTTAACCTTGTGGCCTCTTGATAGGCGAGGTACTTAGCAACAGGAACTCAACCAACTAAGTTATCCCTTGGAGCTTTATATATATATATATATATATATATATATATATATATATATATATATATATATAAATATAATGTTATTAAAGAAAATAATTAAACTTGTATTCCACAATTTTTTTTTCTCGTTAAAACTAATCTATTATATACAAGAGCAAGAAAACAGTTACATCATTTCAAGACCAAAACCAGAGGCCTGTTGTGGCACTTTGGAATAGTTGAGACCAAAAAAGAACAACCCTCGCAGGGGCGCCAGACCAGAGATAAACAACCCTCGCAGGGGCGCCAGACCAAAAGTAAACAACCCTCGCAGGGGTGCCAAACCAAAACTAAACAACCCTCGCAGGGGTGCCAGACCAAAACATTACATCCCCTGCAGGGGCGCCAGCAGAACTTCAGCATAATCCCGCTCGGGGGAGACAGACCCATCCCTGAGCCAACATACCATAAACAGACTATGTGCCAACGTAACATGAACATTAAGACCAAAACAAAACCTCAGCAGCAAGGGAGGTCGAGACTCCGAACAGATGAGCAACTATTCGTCCGGCTCCTCCTCGACCACCCTACACCATCCATAATTCTCCACCTCCTCTGCAGTGGGAGCAGTGTCCATGTTGACATCGTCCCCTTTGCTGGTCGTCGCCTCCTGAGCCAGAGGGCGATTAGAGACATTCTCTGGAACATCCGCAGGTTTCTTCATGACATTCTCTGAGCCGCCAACAGGATGCTTCCCCCTGCTGTCTGGAGAGTCGCCACCATCCGGAGAGTCTTCGAGGAAGAGAACCGACACATGGGCACTGATTCGGGGTCTATTCAGAGAACTACTAAAATTGAAAATGGTGGAACCGAAGGAAGGCGTGGAAGCCGAATCAGAATCAGGAGCGCTTGAGTCCAGAAATTGGCTGGACTAAAGGGGGTTGGCTTCAGAGATTCGGTGGCAATAGCAGTGGCAACAATGGGGATGAGGAGCATCTACAGGAGGGCGCGAAGACCCGCCACGGGAGGAACCTCGACGGCTGAGCATTCGTTGTCGAGGCCTAACCACATTTGCAGGGTCACCAAGAATATAGTGCAGCTCGAAATTGAGTAACCGCCCAGGCTTAGGACTACCCAAAACAGTCAGGGAATTGGCCCTGACGGCAAGAACCATAGACTGAAGAACCATAGACTGAGCATGAACCTGCACACAGAGAACCATGGACTGAGCATGAACCGGCGCATAGAGAGCCAACCCACCGCATCTTTTAACATCCCTGCCGCCACCTCGAAACCCGTCCGCCATTACTGCACTCTCCATTCGAACCAAAGAGCTGGACAGAGCATTGAATTGCCTCTGGAAAATACCAATCCATTTATTCCTTAGCGGCCGAAGACAGGTCTTCTCGCATGCGTTACCCTTGTGACAGCGCATGGCCTGCATGTGGCCTCCATTAAACGCGCGTCCTGTCCACATTATCACCCGCATCCAGGGAACTTATATTCCACAATTAAAATGAAAACAGAATACAATTAATTGAAATACAATTAGTAAGAAAAGAATTTATAAGTGGATTTTTCTACTCGGTTGGTTTTATTAATTGTGTTTTTTCATGCATTACATTAAAAAGAGACCATGTGTGTATAGAAAAATTGTTGTGCTATATAAAGGTGTGTGGAGGGGGAATATGTGTGGAGATATTAACTTTAATATGCTATTTATGTAATAAATTATGTAATTTATTTTTAATTTGTTAGTTTTTGTTTAAAGTATAGATTATAACAATAAATTTAATATTGATTTTGTATTATTTATATTCCAAATAAAAACATTTAGCTATCTGTTAATATAAAACATTAGAGAATATATATATATGGATGGGTGAAAGCATGGAGATGGGTTACATTTTTGGGCCAAATGTGGCTACAAGAATTTTTCCTCCTTTATTGAATTGCAGCCCTGGAAATTCATATAAACATTATGAATTTTGATTTAGAGTGAAAGGACAATATGTGGAGAATTATGTTGTTGTTCTAATGATATTTTTTGCAAAAATTTTAGTTTCTTATAATCTCTCAAATTTTCATTAAATGCAATATATGTCCTTGCAAATTTTCGCAAAATTTAAGAGGTATGCATGTGTTCATTGAGCATAAATTAGTCTAAAATGTGTAATTTCTAATATATATATATATATATATATATATATATATATATATATATATATATATATATATGAGCATAATCTACATGGGGAATACTAAGTTTTTCATATTAAAAAAAAAATTATGCAAAATTATATTTTGTATTATTTTTCAAAGTTGGTGAAGTAATATTTCAATTTCATTTTTGAGACACGTGTTCATGTAAGATTTGTTTCAACTCTTAAAATAAATTGAAAAATCAAGGGTGCCTTTTGAACAGGACTCATAAACGAAGATAGTGGTGCTCTTTAAAAAAATTTAGTTGTGTATATTTTATGTTATTGATTTTTTATTCAACTTCTTTGAAACTGTCCAAAAAAAATTCAAACATTATGTTTAAAAGAAATTAGATAAAAAATATCATAGAATGCAAAAATGTCAAACTCATATGCCATTGGATAGAGGGTTCTTTCCATATTGCAACATGATCAACTCCACCACTTAAGGACAAATTCTGCTTGGAGTAAGTGAGGGTACAAAATGGTGTTACAGAAAAATATGCAGAAGAGGAGTTAAAGTGCTTAAAACGCTCGATAGAGTGTTTTAAATTCAAATTTCAAATAGCTCGATCGAGAGTTGAAAAAAACTTGGATGGTGCCCTTAACGTGGTTAAACAAAGGCTCATCAAATTAATCTTAAAAAAAAAAAAAAATGAAGCCTCTCAATACTTGTCTTTAAGCTAATTATAAAATTTATTTATTCCACCAAATATTTTTTATAAATATTCAAATATATTCCAAATTCTAATTTTCCATTATTATAAATGCAAATTTTATTTTATTTTAGGAAGAAAAAAAATTTACTTGTAATAATATAAAGATAACTTTCTATAAAATCAAATTTGAAATTCTTAAAAATGATAATTTTATTATTATTTTGATTTTAAATACAACATATTTTTTATACTTAATCATTTTATAGAAATTTTATGTAAAAATTTTCAATAAACATAAATCAAATTATAATAAATAAATATATAAAAACAACAAACTAAACTAAATTAAATTTTATAATATTATTATTTTAAAAATAATTTCTTACACACATTTGAATATAGATTACTCAAATTAAAATTAGTCAAATAATGTTTTAACATTTAAGATTTCTTTATGCTATTATTATTTTTAAAATATATATTGCAAACCTAAGTCACAAGCAAAAAATTCTATATATGCTTCACACTTGTGCAGACCAAGAACATAATTTTGGAGATGTTTATAACCTCAGATATTGTTGCATCCATTACAACCATTTTAATTATAAATTACAACTATTACAACTATGTTAATTATTACTACACTCATTTTTTTCTTTCACAAGTGGATATTGTTGATATGTGTGTGTGAGAGAGAGAGAGAGATTTTAATAGATATGATTATGACGGAGGGAATCGTGTTTCTTAACTCTTCAGTGAACTTTATAAAATATACATTTCTAGGTGCATCAAAATTACATTTTTGAGTAACACTAACTCATATAAAAAAATTATAATATTTATTAAAATCAAAGTGATAAATTTTCTTATGTTTAATCAATTTATTTAAATTATAACATAGAAAATTTAAATCATATTAAAAACTAATTTTTAAGTTACCAAATTATAAATATAAGAATATTACAATTTCAGTTGCAAGTGTGATAGAATCATTTCTCATATCTATACAAAAAAAACTCTAGAAATATAATGAGAAATTAATCCACACCATTGTTAATTACTTATTCAAATGTAAGTAGTAATTAAATTTGGTATGTATTTATTTATTTATTTTTTTTATTTTTTTTTTTAACTACCAAATACTTAATACTTACAATTTGAAAGTTTTCATATCATTATTGATATGTGCATAAATTTTAAAACTTCCAACTTTAAGGCTCGATCAAGCTTTAGGACTCAATCGAGCCTTAAAGCTCGATTGAGCTATTCTAGGAGCTTAATTGAGCATCCTTTTTTCTCCAGAACATGTAACCCAACTCCATGATTTCACATATATATATATATATATATATATATATATATATATATATAAAAGATCATTTTTTTAATTTGTTGGAATTATCATAGTCTAGTAGTGTAAATGGAGTTTTTATTTACATTAACGGGGTGAGCTATTCCCCGATGGGGGGTGTTTTCATGGCAATATAGTCCCAATGCAAGGCATGAGGTTCCCCCATGGCGGTGGTTTTTCGGTGAGAGTAATTATTTTCATGTGGGTATTTTGTATGGTGATAAAGGTGGCAGCCCTCGTTGATAGAGCCTAGCTCTACACCTAACTCTACATGGGTCACACATGGTGTTTTCACTGTTCGCATAACGGAAGCCACCTGCCAAATTCTATTCATATTAATTTCCAGGAGATGGAAAATTATGGTTTTGTTTGCATCAAGGATGAACCACACTTGTTGGTTTGAAACGGATCTGCCAAAAAATTCTCTTATGTGATTTCTACCGAAAGACTTTGTTTAATTCATTATGGATCATAGAATCTTGAATACAGAAACTTATTTCCTTTTGTCTTCTCTGTAATGGATCATTCCTCCCATGGTGGATTGGATGCAAAAGGGAATTGTCTAATAGTAGGATGGTGGAGATATGGTTTCGATATGGTTTCAATAGTACACTTGGCTTTCATTATGGAGATTTCATGGGGAATTTTTCACCCTTATACTAGATTCATCGTATCTGTCACTGTTTATATATGTTGCACAATGTCCTCAGGGTGGTGAAAAGGTGGTGGTTTCATGGTTGACAAACTTCAAGTGAAAATGTTATTCACTCCTTGGTTGACAGTAATTGATTGTGATATAGTAATGGGAGGTTTGTTTGCATTGTTAGTTTCACAATTGATTTTAGTAGGGTTGTATAATTGTATGTTAAAGAGCTTGGTAATACTTTAGTAGGGTTGTATCATTGTCTAATGACTAGCTCCACACTGGGGTGTCTCTTCTATTTCACATTGTGTGTCAATGTTCTTTGTGTTATTCTTACATAACTTGGGGATTGGTCTGTCCTTTGAAATGGTGGTATTCTTACCCTTGGTGGCACCACAAACCCTTGACCCGTCAGGATTTCGTTTAGTTTTCTAGTGCTCATCTACAGAATGTGGTACTAGGGTACCTTCTCCATCTAGTTCTGAAAAAAATTATGGTTCCACTAGCTCCTCGCTAATCCTAATGTTTCAAACTTTTTCACACTCTTGTCCTCACAAAATTTGGGGTTTTGGTTGGACAGTCGAGGTTGATTGTGATTTTGGATGGTAATGTGCTTAAAGTAATTCGCTCCTGCCGACACTTAATCCTCTATAGAGTTGCTGTTGAGCCTATTGTTAGTGTTACAGTGGGGCTTCACCTTCCAACCATCATTCATAACTTGTTCATTCATGTTATTGTGGGGTTCTTACCATCCTTTCATCATTCATAACTTAATCGTTCAAATTACTTGTGGTTCGTTTGCAGGTCTTATGTTGAGATGGCTCCTTGCTAACAACTCCCTAACCGCAAGGGTGGTGCTCCTCGGGCATCCTCTTCCATACACTTCCATCTATTCAGGTGGGAATTAGAGGCAAACTTCCTCGATTTGGCTCCCCTTGAGGTTAGAAATTAGATTATTCATTTGGAAGTTGGGGGGTTTAGTGATCGTAAATATCATTCTGATTTAGAAATCGGTGGTAGTAGCCTTAAACGGGTTCCCGGTCTAGAGAAGTTTAGAAAGAGAAGATTGCACTTCCTTCACTCAATAATGTTACACTGTTAGTTGGAAACACTACTCAGCATGGCAATTCATGATAAATAGGTTGACAACTATAAACTCTTTGCAGGTCAGGAAGAAATCAAGAGAATATTGAGAGACATCATATATAATTTGGATGATATCGTGGTAATATTAAATCAAGTGGAATGCTTCGTGGTCTTGGACTTAGACATTGACTCCAATAACCATCAGGATGAGGTTGCAATCATCAATATACCACCTGTGAACACTACCCGTGAAAACTCTTCTCGTCACTCACGAGTTATCATTTTTGACTGACAAGTCCACCATTGATGCATGAATCAATTATTTTGAGAAATATCAACAATCAACCCCGCGTTCCCAATTCCCTTTAGAATCTAACCTTCTCTTCTTTGATCAGATTACCTTTGTAAAAGCCCAAAACATTGGTATTTCTCCTTTTTAATAGAATCGCTCGTCATTCTCCTTAGATCGCAACATAAATGATCCAACGGTCCAAATTAAATCGTATAGTCGCAAATCGCTATAGTTTCAGGCCCACTTCCTTTTCGACTGAAATATTGTGATGCGATAGGTCATAATCGCACATCGCAATGTTACACAACCGGGTTCCAATAACACACGAGCCTTCCTGTGATACGAGATTTCACGATCGCACTTTGTAACTCCTTAAGGTCGCGGTCCGACCACACTCCACTGTCTGTTTGCAATGCGATATTACGGTGATCGCATATTGCAATTCTTCAAGGCTTGAGGTCCACCCCTTGTAAACAAATCTTTTGCGATGCGATGTGGGGTGATCCAACGATCGAGATTTAAGCGGGCATCGACAATGATAATAACACTAAAGTTGCAATTCCATTGAACTCTGAATTTTATAACATAAATCATAAAACAGATAAATATTTGTTCAGTCCTGAATACAAATAAACAGAGCGATTAACAATATAAAGTGAAAAATAGGGAAAATACTCGATTTTGTCCAGAATGCAAATACACAGAGGCCAAAATAAACATTCACACAGATTTGATATATAATCATACACACGGCATCAATTATTCATAATAAAAAATGGTTACAGAGTCTTGCCTTTGGCTCTATTATAGTGATTAAAAGACCTCTATTTCAATCTGGAAATCCATGCCCTATTTCTTAACTCTAGCTTTGCTCACTCCTCTCTCTCTCTCTCTACCCATTTCATCTATAGTACATTTTTTTTCTTTTAATCAATCCCATCCTACCTAACAACTCAATCTCTATTTTCATGCTCTATCACACACCTATGCTAAATACTTATCTTTGAATCTAAAATAAGACAATTTCTAACTTATTAAAATAAATGAATTACAACTCATTTCTTGAGAGATCCAACCCTATCAGTAAAAACTAACTTTTGACCACTCAGTTCAGTGAAATTCAACTTGTTAAGCCATAACATGTGAATAAACTTTCACATTGCTAGCTAAGTCCAGATGCTCCTGCATTAGACTCCCGAGGAAGAAAAGAATCGTCCCTCAAACTTTCAGGACTTGTTCCATGCTTCTGCAACTCTGTTGTTGTCAACCAGCTAGCATCCTCCACTGGTTGTCCTTTCCATTTGACTAGATATTGGAAATAAGTCTGTCCTCTAGTTCTTTTGGATACTCTTTTCTCCAAAATAGCTTCCACTTCTTTCTTAGCTGTCTTTGGCATTTGTTCTTCCCAGTTCAAAGTTTGAACTTCAACTCCTATAGTTTCCTCCTGTAGCTTTGTCTCTGCCTCTTTATATGGATACAAATCTGCAACATTGAAGATAGGTGATATTCCAATCCCTTCTGGCAATTCAATTTCATAAGCATTAGCTGAAAATTTTCTTACAATTCTACATGGTCCTATCTTTTTCATTTTCAGTTTATTGTAAGTTTTAGCAGGAAATCTTTCTTTTCTCAAATACACCATCACTAAATCTCCCACTTGGAATTCTTTCTCTCTTCTTTTCATATCTACCCTCTGTTTGTATTTTCCACTGCTTTCTTGCAATCTGCCTTTGACATCTTCTTGTAATCTCTGCATCTGCTCTGCAAACTCTTCATCTTTTGCACTTATTGTCTCCTGTTTACCCAAATTTCTGAGCTCATACACACCTCTTGGATTCATTCCAAAAACAATCTGAAATGGACTCATTCCAGTACTTCGATCTGGAGTGTCATTATAAGCAAACTCAACTTGAGCTAGTTCTAAATCCCACTGCTTAGGAATTTGATACACTAAACTTCTCAATATGTTTCCCAAGCTTTTGTTTACTACTTCGGTCTTTCCATCTGTTTGTGGATGGTATGCTGAACTGACATTGAGGTTATCTCTTAATTTCTTCCAAAGAGTTCTCCAGAAATGCCCTACAAACTTTGTACTATGTGTGTTGCATCGCTAGTTTTCTTACAAGCAATGAAATGTGCCATCTTGGAAAATCTATCTACCACAACATAAATGGAATCATTCCCTTTTTTAGTTTTAGGTAATCCTAAAACAAAATCCATGCTAACTGCATCCCACGGGCGGTCTGGTATTGGCAATGGCTGATACAATCCTGTGTTCTGACTTCTCTCCTTAGAATGCTGACATATCCTGCACTTCTCAACAAATCTCTTAACATCAGTTTGCATTTTTTGCCAATAGTAAAAAGCATTCACCTGAGCAAAGGTTTTATCTTGTCCAAAGTGACAAGATAATCCTCCACTATGTTTCTCCTTTATTATTTTTTCCCTCATAGAACATTTAGGAATACACAATTTGTTGCCTTTAAACAATAAGCCTCCTTGGATGAGATAATCTAACCGTTGACTTCTGTTATGAACTATTGGATTTTGCACTGTTGTATAGATATCTTTGAAATCTGTGTCATCTTTTTACATTTCAATCATTTCTTCAAATCCTACAACACCAACTTTGAATTCTTGTACAATAAAACTTACCCTACTCAATGCATCAGTGACTTTATTCGACTTACCACTTGTGTGCTTTATCACAAAAGTATAGCTCTGCAAAAATTCAATCCACTTGGCATGCTTCTAGTTCAATTTCGGCTTGTTGTTTATGAATTGTAATGCATGGTTCTCGGAATACAGTATAAACTCTTTCAATAGCAAATAATGTCTCCATTTTTTCAAGGCTTGTACAATAGCGTATAATTATTTATCGTAAGAATAATACTTTGTTGAAAATAGAAACAAGAAATGCTAAAAATAGCACTGCTATAAATAGCAGTTTGGGTACCAGTGCTGGATTGGGCAACAGGGAATGAAAAATGGAAGTGATAAAAATAGCATTCTATTTTTAGTAGTTCAGGATGGATTCCTATTTTAGTCAGTCCCTAGATTAAACATAGGAAGTAAAATTCGAATTTGAACTTAACAGATGTTTGAAAATAAATTAATTAATTCACCATGACTTAATTAGTTGTGAAAAATCAAACATGAAGTCTATGTGAGGACATGCAACAATTTATCTATTAATTGAGGAATTTATCAATCAGTTAAAGAGATAAGGATGAGTTCTAAATTGAGTTGTAATTAGTTGGCTCACTTAACTGACTCAAGTCTAGTTAGATTGATTTAAACAGTTTGTTTAAATTAAGTAAGTTCAATTAGTTAATGCATGCTTGCATATAACTGTTGCACTTCATATAACTGAAGATTCTCTCATGAATAACTCATGCATGTCAGTTCAGACAGAGACCCAGTTGATATCAAAGAAGGGACAATGTACTATCAGTTGGATGAATATTTTTCCTATAAAGGAAGCTCATCCATGATGAGGATTTATCTCTTTCAGGACTGTGCAGTTGGATCAGAGGTTAGTGAGTATGTGAAGAGGCCAATTCACACAAGTGGATACACTGGACCCCAATCAGACTTGTGCAAAGAAATTGGAGGCTTGGAGGGCAAATCAGAGATTGGATAGAGGCCTTTGACTATTTATGAGTAGCAGAGGTATTGCAGAGAGAGAGGATAGCTTTTGAGCTGATTCTTTTTGTAATACTAGTTATATTTCCACTTGTATGATAATACAGAGATGGGGTTTTAGGCTGGTGCTTTCCCCTGGTTATATCTTCTGTGTTATGTGTGATTGATTTCTCCATATCAGTTATATGTGTTCTTATTGATGTTGCTCAAATTGATTAAGCTTCCGTTGAATTGATTGTAGAAGTAGATCAAGTATTTTGCTTTAGTATATTTCATTATTAGGTGATCTATAGGTGGGAATTTCTACATGGTATCAGAGCTATGTTTTGTAGAAAAATTTCTACATGGTATTGGAGCAAAGGTGATCAAAGCAGAGAACAATATACAAGAGGAGATTTTGAAGTTTTGAGTTTTGGGCCACAAGTTTTCAGAGCAGATCTGAAAATTTTTGTGCAAAATTTTCAGAAACAAATAGCAGATCTGGATTCCTTGCGGAAAAATACCCAAAATCAAAAAAAAAAAAAATTGGCTGAATCGGAGTTCGGATGAGGGAGATATCACTGATTTAAAATCAGCTCTTTTTCTAGAAAGTTTCGTAACAACGAGAAATATGAAACAGATTGGTGTGCTAGCCAAGAACCTGTATGCACTTGAGGTACAAGATGCATGCAAAGCTTGGAGGATCAAGGCAAAGGTTAGATACTAGGTGGTTAAGAGGAAGAGTACATTACCTTTCAACATGCAGTGCTAGAAGAAGTCTCAAACAATTGTGGAGGAGCCACCATTGGTGCAGCAGCTTCAGGAGGTTGTGGAGTAGCCACAATAGGGGAAGCTGAGTGGAGATCAAGTAGAGACATCTACTCATGCAGAGACCTCCAATAGGGGGAAACTTCAATCTAGGTGGGCAGAGGGATCACATGCAGCCATACCTCCAGATAGGAGGTGGGGCGATGTGGAGTGATTGTCCCACGGAGGCTGATATGGGGGCAGGATCCTTGAGGTACCAACCTCTTTGATTCAACTTTGCTACGGGAGCCTCGATGAGGAGTAGCAGGAGTTACTGAGTGGGTAGAGATAGATGCGGATGGAGTGGCAGAGAAAGCTACAGTGCAGGAGTCCCAGGACTGTGTAGAGCTAGCAAGCTGTAGCAATGCAAGAGGCACAGGAGTGTTGCACCAGTGCAGGATGGCACAGAGAGGTGTGCAATGGTGCGAGATGCATGGAGTGTTGCAGCAGCTCAAAGGTCAGAGAGGGAGAACTTGTCAGCAGCAGGTAGAGTTTCAACATCAGAGTATGTTTCTATTCCAACAGAGAGGTCAGTTGGGAGTTTTTTTTGTTCCGAGAGTTGTTGGAGCAACCACACTTGGTAGATGTGTTGCATGCAGAACGTTCCAAAGGTACAAGATCGGGTTCAAGTTGAAGCCTTTCTTGTTGAGAGGGAGTGTTGAAAATAGCAACAAGAAATGCTAAAAATAGAAGTGCTAAAAATAGCACTACTATAAATAGCAATTTGGGTACCAGTGCTAGATTGGGCAACAGGGAATGAAAAATGGAAGTGATAAAAATAACATTCTATTTTTAGTAGTTCATGATGGATTCCTATTTTAGTCAGTCCCTGGATTAAACATAGGAAGTAAAATTCGAATTTGAACTTAACAGCTGTTTGAAAATAAATTAATTAATTCACCATGACTTACTTAGTTGTGAAAAATTAAACATGAAGTTTATGTGAGGACATGCAATGGTTTATTTATTAATTGAGGAATTTATCCATCAGTTAAAGAGATAAGGATGAGTTCTAAATTGAGTTGTAATTAGTTGGCTCAGTTAACTGAGTCAAGTCCAGTTAGATTGATTTAAACAGTTTGTTTAAATTTAGTAAGTTCAGTTAGTTAATGCATGCTTGCATATAACTGTTTCACTTCAGATAACTGAAAATTCTCTCATGAATAACTCATGCATGTCAGTTCAGACAGAGACCCAGTTGAGATCAAATAAGGGACAATGTACTATCAATTGGATGAATATTTTTCCTATAAAGGAAGCTCATCCATGATGAGGATTTATCTCCTTCAGGACTGCGTAGTTGGATTAGAGGTTAGTGAGTGTGTGAAGAGGCCAATTCACACAAGTGATTGCACTGGACCCCAAGCAGAATTGCGCAAAGAAATAGGAGGCTTAGAGGCCAGACCAGAGGTTGGATAGAGGCCTTTGACTGTCTATGAGCAGCAAAGGTATTGCATAGAGAGCAGGATAGCTTTTGAGCTGATTCTTTTTGTAATACTAGTTATATTTCCACTTATATGATAATACAAAGATGGGGTTTTAGGCTGGTGCTTTCCCCTCGTTATATCTTTTGTGTTATGTGTGATTGATTTCTCCATATCAGTTATATGTGTTCTTATTGATGTTGCTCAAATTGATTAAGCTTCTGTTGAATTGATTGTAGAAGTAGATCAAGTATTTTGCTTTAGTATATTGCATTATCAGGTGATCTATAGGTAGGAATTTCTATATACTTCTTCTTTTCTTCATTCAATTTCTCACTAAAATACGCTATCGGTCTTTGGTCCTGATTCAGAACTGCACCAACTGCAACTCCACTAGCATCTGTTTCAACTTGAAATACTTTTTCAAAATCAAGAAAAGATAAAATCGGTTCCTCTATGATTTTCCTCTTCAGAAATTTAAAATTCCTGTATGCTGCTTCTGTCCACTTGAACGACTGATTGGTCTCCTTAATTGTTTCAAGAATTGGTGCACAAATCTAACTAAAACCTCTGATAAACTTTCTGTAAAAACTTGCAAGACCATGGAAGCTTCTTACCTCAAATATATTTCTGGGAATAGGCCAATTCCAAATTGCTTGGACTTTCTCTGGATCCATTTTCAGTCCTTCTTTAGAAACTAAAAATCCCAAGTAAATTAATTCTTCTTTCATGAAACTAAACTTCTTCAGATTTAGCAGTAGTTTCTCTTTTTACAGAGTTCTTAAAACCCATTTAAGACACTTTAGATATTCTTCTTTACTTTTACTAAAAACTAGAATATCATCAAGATAAACAATAACAAAATTTCCTGCATATTTCTTCAAGACTTCATTCATCAATCTCATGAACGTTCTAAGTGCATTAGTGAGTCCAAAAGGCATCACTAACCACTCATACAACCCACTGTTTGTTTTAAATGTAGTCTTGCATTCATCTCATTCTCAAATTCTTATTTGATGATATCCACTCTTCAGATCTATTTTAAATAGTAAAATACTTTGATCCACTCAAACAATCCATTAAATCATCCATGTGTGGCAAAGGAAATCTATACCTGATTGTGATCTTGTTTATGGCTCTCGAATCTATGCACATATGCCATTCAACTCCTTTCTTTGGACTGGGTACTGTTGATACAACACATGGACTAAGACTCTCTCTGATTAGTCCCTTGTCCATCAGCTCTTGCACCTGTCCTCCAACTTCTGCATTCTCTTGAGGAGTTAATCTATACGCTGCTTTACTTGGCAAACTCGCTCCTGGTATTAGATCAATATGATGACTAATACTCCTGATCGGTGGTAATGCATTCGGCAACTCATCCACAATAATATCAAAAAAATCATTTAACAGAGTTTTGATTTCCTCAGGTAAATCATCTAAGTTTGTGGAAGTTAGAATTACCTTCAATCTCTCTATGACAGCAAAATGCATTTCTTCACCTTTCCCAATCTCTTGCAACAGCTCCTTTCCGCTCATTAGCATAACATTGTTCCTAGATGCCCCTTTGTCAGCGTCATCCTTCAATGGCAACAATGTATGCTTAGTTTCATCTTTCTCTAGACTATAAGTGTTCTTCCTTCCGTCATGAATAGCTTTCCGATCAAATTGCCACGGTCTCCCCAGCAATACATGGCATACATCCATTGGCATTACATCACATAATATTACATCCTTATATGTACCAATTTGTATTTCAACCTTGCATTGTTCTGTTACAACAATGTGATGTCCTTTCTGCAACCATGACACTTTGTAAGGAGTAGGGTGCACTGTCTTTACTAATCCAAGCTTTTCCACCATCTCTGTAGAAACAAGGTTAACAGTGCTTCCAATATCAATTATTACCTTACAACACTTAACTTTTGATTTACAGGTAGTTTTGAATAAATTCTTCCTCTGCGTTGGTTCTTCAATCTCTTTCTTGGTCTTAATCAATGTCCTTCTCAACAACAAGGATTCTCCTACTTCAGGGGGTTCTTCCTTTTCCATAAGTTGAGGTGTTTCTAGCCTTACCTCAGCCACATTCACATTCCTCTGACTTGCTAGTTTATTATGAGGACAGTCCCATGACACATGTCCCCATTCTCCACATGTGTAACATTGAATATCTCTTCCTCGGCCCCTTCCTCTGGGCGCAAATATTCCTCTATTAAAATCCCCTCTCTATGTTGGTCTGCTACTTGAACCACCTGCTTCATGCTAATATTGTTGTCTCCTTGGTTTGGTAGTTCCTCTACCTCCTACTGAGCTTCTTCCTCTATTCCTCTGATTCTGTTTTGTAAACATCTTCTCCTCTGCCTTCAAACTCGCTTGATAGGCATCCTCAATAGTCTTCAAAATTAACAACCTAATCTCATCTTGTATGTCATATCGTAAGCCATTAATATATCTGACTACCTTCTCCATGTCATCTTTTGCATGTCCTGCTCTAATACTGAATCTATAAAACTCTTCAGTGTATTCTTTAATAGACATTCATTTTTGCCTTAAATTCTGCAACTGTTTAAAAAGATTTAACTGATAGTCTTTAGGCATAAATTTCGATTTCATTTTACTCAACATTTTGTCCCATTACTTGATCTTAGACTTTCCTTTCCTCGTTCTGGATGTCTATAGCTCATCCCACCAAATAGCTGCATGTCCCTTCAATCTGGTGACTGCAAATTTCACCTTCTTCTTATCATCAGCTTCTTCTTCATAGTCAAAATATTTGTCTAATGACCTGATCCAATCCATTAGCTCTTTTGCGTTGAGACTCCCTTCATACGTAGGAATTTCCACCTTTGGTTTTCCTCCTACTTTCGCCAACATCTTGATGACTTTGGTAGTTTCATTTTCCTCCTCTTCTTCTTCAGAAGAAGATTCTTCTTTAGCACTGTCATCCCCTTCATCAAGTGTTCTCCTCTAAGTAGTCTCAATTGTTTCCATCCTCGTACGCAGACTTCGGATCTCCTCTAGCAGAACTACATTTGTTTCAAGTCTTCCTCAACCTATGCCAGCTCCTCTCCTCGGCGGCATGTTTACTTCAGTCAAACTATTATCTGATACCACAAATGACATAAGAATCAATTGTTTTGAGAAATATCAACAATTGGTCGTGCGTTCCCAATTCCCTTTAGAACCTGACCATCTCTTCTTTGATTGGATTTCCTTTGTAAAAGCCCAAAACATTGGTATTTCTCCTTTTTAATAGAACTACTCACGATTCTCCTTAGATCGCAACATAAATGATCCAACGATCCAGATTAAATCCCATAGTTGCAAATCACTATAGTTTCAGGCCCACTTCATTTCCGACTGAAATATTGTGATGTGATGGGTCGCAATCGCACATCGCAATGTTACACAATCGAGTTCTGATAACACACAAGCCTTCCTACAATATGAGATTTCACGATCGCACTTCGCAACTCCTTAAGGCCCCGGTCTGACCACACTCCACTGTTTGTTTGCAATGCGATATTGTGGTGATCGCATATTGCAAGTCTTTAAGGCTTGAGGTCTGCCCCTTGTAAACAAATCTTTTGTGATGCGATGTGGGGTGATCCAATGGTTGAGATTTAAGCGGGCATCGAAAATGATAATAACACTAAAGTTGTGATTCCATTGAACTCTGAGTTTTATAACATAAATCATAAAACAGAGAAATATTCGTTCGGTCCTGAATACAAATAAACAGAGCGATTAACAATATAAAGTGCGGAACAGGTAAAATACCCGATTTTGTCTAGAGTGCGAATACACGGAGGCCAAAATAAACATTCACACAGAATTGATATATGATCATACACACGGCATCAATTATTCATAATAAAAAATGGTTACAGAGTCTTGCCTTTCGCTCTATTACAGCGATTAAAAGACCTCTGTTTCAATCTGGAAATCCACGCCCTATTTCTTGACTCTTGCTTCGCTCAATCCTCTCTCTCTTTGCCCATTTCATCTACATTACATTTTTTTTCTTTTTATCAATCCCATCCTGCCTAACAACTCAATCTCTATTTTAAAGATCTATCACACACATATGCTAACAACTTATCTTTGAATCTAAAATAAGACAATTTCTAACTTATTACAATAAATGAATTACAATTCATTTCTTGAGAGATCCGACCCTCTCAGTAAAAACTAATTTTTGACCACTCAGGTCAATGAAATTCAACTTGTTTAGCCACAACATGTGAACAAGCTTTCACATTGCTGGCTAATTCCAGATGCTCCTACATCAACCATGCACTCGGTTGTAGTATTTTTTGTTGAAAGATACTCATTGGTTTTGTAATCAATATAATGTTGTTTTGTTAGTAATGCCAGTGGGTTTCGGTTGTTTACTTTGCTATTTCAGTTATGGCATTATGTTTTTCCTTAGTCAGAGACTAAAGGATTTCCTTTGTATAATCCAAGGTAATCCCACCCTGTAATCTTTTTTCTATGTTTAGTCTCAGTTGTGTTCTGGCTATGTTTTAGTATCAGTGGTGTTTTTTTTATCCTAGAAGGAAGTCATGGTCCTCCAGGTTAGTTGCAGGTATGAAGGTTTACCAATGTAATAAAAAAAGATGGGGAAAGTTATGAATCTTGAACGAAATCCTTTTGAACTTACCAAAATACAACTTATGCTTTGGGTGTTGCTCAAAGCCAACCAATGTCATGAAGTGGAGCAAACCAATCAAAGGAAGTGATCAAACTAACAGAATAAATGTTCACCAATTGTGAAGGGATAGGCCTATCATCGTAGATAAATGCCTTGGGAAAACCCCACATATGGAGTCATCAAGTTGCTATTACAATAGTTATGTTGACTAAACATTAATAAAATTATCTTATTTTATCTTAAGTGAATGAATGACATAATAAGTTTTGTGAACATTATCACTAGTTGACATTGGTACTTAGAATCAATAAGAAAAAACTAGAACGACATAGCTATGAAACAACCATCTCCTCTTATTATCAATTAAAAATCAAATTATGATATTTAAAAAAAAATCATTAAAAAATATTTTACCATATATTAATTATGTAAATTATAAATAAAGTATATAAATAGTAAAAATTATCATTGTGTTGAGATGGAAATATATGTGGAGGTGTATAAGTGGAGATGTGTGTGGAAGGAAATATGTGGGAGGGAAAGTGTTGTGCAGGAGAAGCATCTGCAAAGGGAAGTGTGTGGAGAGATGGTTAAATATTTACCATCCATATTGTGAAAACCCTATTCCTAAATAGCCATGTCTATCAACATAATTATTTATACAAATGAATTTTAAAAAATATTATAAAATAAATTTATTAGTAAATAAAATTTTTGTATATCTTATCCAATTTTAATTAGGAAATATAATTTGTCCTTCTTGAATCCAAATTTGAATTCAAACCTACTAACTATGGTCAATATGAAATTGAATTTTAATTGAAATGTTTGTTTCTACTAAGGATTCTAATGCTACATGTTTACTCACTTAATTCAAAATAAAAGTTACTATATTATAAAAAAAGTTGATATATCTGAAAGCAATTTAATTTTAAATAGGAGAAGACCTGTGTTGTAAAAATTGATATAAAGAAAATAAATTATGTAGCATATGAAGAAAATGTTAACGAATATATACATATATATCTATATATATATATATATATATATATATATATATATATATATATATATATATATATATATATATATCATAATTGAAATGAAAATAGGGAAACAAAAATAAAAAATAAATCGAAATACAAATAGTAAGAAAAGAAAATATACTTGGACTTTTATGCTTGGTTTTATTGAGTGTGTTTTTAATGCATCACATTAAAAAGACTTCATGTATGTGTGGAAGAAGTGTTTTACAGAAATGTGTGAAGGGGGCAATGTCTGTGGAAGTATGGTTTTCAATATGTAAAATATATAGTCTGCATGGGGTAGCTCAATTGGCAATGGCCGTGGAAATGAAGTCTCACCAAACCTGGAGTATTGAGGTCAAATCTTGTGCTACTGCTCAATTGGGGTGAGAAGATGGACATGATGAAGATGTAATCCTACCAAGTTTACAAAAAAAAAAATGTAATTTATATAATAAATTATGTAATTTAATTTTAATATAATTTTTTTTATTTGTTGGAATTACCATAGTTCCTCTGACTAAACATTAATAAATTTATTTTTATCTTATGTGAATGAATAATACAATATATTAAGTTTGGTAAACACTTATTTGTACTCAAAAAGGGTATGACAAAACTAGAAAGACATTAAACAATGTAATAGCTATAAAATAATGGCATTAGACCATGTAATACCTATGAAACAACTATATGTTCTTACTATGAATTAAAAATTAAATTATAACATTTTTTAAAATAATCATGAAAAAATATTTTATCATATATTAATTATATAAATTCTAAAAAAACATTAATAAATAGAAAAAATTATCCTACCAAACATATAAGAAGTGTGTGGAGGTACAGAAGTGCAAAAGTGGATGATGTGTGTGGAAGGGGAAAGAAGAGAAAGTGTTGTACAGGAGAAGCATGTGTGGAGGGAAGGTCAAATGTTTACCATCCACATTCCAAAATCCATATTCTAGAAAAGACATGTCTTTCAACATCATTATTCATATAAGTGAATTTTAAAAAATATTATAAATTAAATTTATTAGTAGATAATATTCTTTTATATCTTATCACATTTGAATTCAGAAATATAATTTTCCCTTCTCTAATCCAAATTTCAGTTCAAGCATGCTAAGTATGAAATTGAATTTTAATTCAAATGTTTGTTTCTACAGAAAATTCCAAAGCTAACGTCGAAAAGTTTACTCACACCTTGCAAACCACTATATTATGAAAAAGATGATATATGTGAAAGAAAGTTAATTTTAAGTAGGTGAAGACTTGTGTTGTAAAAATTGATATAAAGAAAACAAATTAAGTAGTTTATTTTTAATATGATCTCTTTTTGTTTAAATTAAGTATTATATCAATGAATTCAATATTGATTTTTCATTAGTCATTATATTTATATATATATATATATATATATGAAAAGAATTAAATTCTTATTGCATAATTGGAATGAAAATATAAAAATAAAATAAAAGATAATAAATTGAAATACAAATAGTAAAAAAATAATTTACACCTAACTTTTTTGCTTATTGAATGTGATTTTTTATGCATCCCATTAAAAAGAGTTCAAATGTGTGTGAAGGTATGATATTTAATATATAATTTATGTAGTTTATTTAATAAATTGTGTAATTTATTTTTAATATGGTCTTTTTTAATTGTTAGTTTTTATTTAAAGTAATGATTGTAACAATAAATTTAATATTGATTTTGTATTAGTTATACTCTAAATAAAATTATTTAATTTAATGTATCACTAGAACAAATGAATATGGAGTCAAGAGACCAAAAACCAGGCTTGACAACCAGATTTAATTTCGTGTCTGGATTTGTTTATTTAAAATGAAGAAATTTTTGAAGACATCGATGGTGTTTATATTGTTTATAATATGTTAATAATAATTTTTATTTTAGAAATTGATATGAGGGTTGTTGGAGTCTGTTAAGATTTTTTCTCAACAACAATTTCCAATCTTAGAATCTATTGGATCTCATATGCACTATATTAGAGGATGTACTTTGGATTTGATGAGAAATATACCAAAATTGTTTTTGTATGTAATATGTTTCCTATGTTTCTTCCTCAAATTCCCAATATCATATCAAATCCAGCTCTAGCTTACCTGCATCTAGGGAGGACCAAGAATATGTAATGCCTTGATAGTTAATCCTCCTCTGTAAATAAGTAGATTAGTATAAAGCGTTGAGGATTTCATGTGTGTTTTCTCTATGTTATTGTGTTTGTAAGAGTGTTGTGGCAACATATGAGAATTTTTGTGAGTTGCGTGCAACAAGGCGCTCATATGATTGAGTGCGGGAAAGAGGCTCTTGATTATACCTGCTGTTCTTGGAAGACGAGGCATAATTCCATTTATAACTTTCCACTTCCAAATGGTTATGGGCTTCAATTTCTTCCATTCACTCAAATCATGGAACAAGGGTGACAAGATCGTGTTGCTACAAATTCATTTTGGGACAAACTTTAATGGCCACGTTTACACACCCGCACTGCAATCTATTCTATAAGTTCTAGCTATTGGATATATTGTATCCGGGAAATGACACTCTAGCTCCAAGTCAAATTTTGGATTAGCACCCAAATGATAGGCTAGCATAGAAGCATCAGCACTAGTTTCCCCATAGTTTGTGTGTAGAAACTCCACACGTCGCTAAGGACTATATGGTTTATGGTATTATTTCTTTTGGTCAAAATGGATTGGTGGATGAGATGTAGTTCCACAGGGGTCTCCCATGGTTTCATGATACTTGTACCACACATTATGTATAGATGCAGGATGTGTGATCACTATCAGGCTCATGCATTCATTGTTACCAATTTGGCGTGCAAGGGGACCATAGATCTTAAGTCTGGAGTGGCTATCACATCTACAAGCACTCCACATCATGTTTTGGAAAATATAAGCTCCGTGACTTTCAATCTCATATTTTTTGGTTATCCTTCGCTAGGGATTTGCAAAGATCAGTATTTTTTAATATTAAAAACTATGGAGTCAAGGTCGCATATCCAAAGAGCATATCAAAACTTCACATGTTGAATCTTTGACGATTCTCTATCGGCTTCATGGCCATCTGCAATAGTGATTAGGAGATATGCACTCTTGGTAGGAAATACACTTGAAATTTTGTTCCTATGTTGGCTATTTTTAGAGTTTTTTTGTTTCAATTCTAATTTACTGTGCAAAATATTGTTTTTTATCGTAATGTGCATAATATTGGTTTTGTTGTTTTTGGTGTGTAAAATTTGTGTGTTTGTATGTGAGTTTATAAAATATGACGCAAAACCACAAAGAACAAGCCAATTATTAAACAGACTAATGGTACATATCATGCTCCAGAAGCATTGGTTACAAGATGTTCTTAATAAGGTCAAGCTGATGTAACTTGTCGTGCTCTGGGAGCATCAATACATGCTATGTTTACATGAAAATAAATGCAATGTGTGTGGTACAGACCCAATCAATTAACAATGTAACATAATCTAAGTCGGTGGTTCTTGGTGCTTAGAAATCCCAAAACACATCACTGGTTTGGTTGTGTTTACTTAATATTATCGTTTGTTGTTCCTGGCACTCGAAAACCCTTGAACAAGGGATACAATTTATAGTATGATATCCTTATGTGTTATACAGGTCAAGCTATATGATCAACTTTTAAATACACTCAGTATCTATACTACATTCCTAGAAACTAAAAGATAGTTGAAAGTGAAATATCTAAGAGATGGTGGTAGATCCATAGAAGAGTTCAGTTACTTGAAACAATTTCTTACAGAAACCCCAACAAGTTGAGTATGTCAATATTATTGATCATTACAAGTACGCCAAATATGGTCTGAAGCAGTTATCTTTTAAATGGAGGTCAATTGATAGACAACATTTGTGGTGATGAAGAAAGATCGGTGTCTATGAGATTCTAGAGTGGGTGTAAGTGTTGATGAAGACCAGCTAGACACAAATCAATATTATTGTTGTAATATGTGTTTTCTATATTGTAATTTATAAAATACACATTATGGCAGGGTGTTAGGAATAATGTTTATTTTACAAATTGGTTTGACGGTTGTTGGAATCCATTGAGATATTTTCTCAACAATAATTTCCTACGTTATAATATGTTGGATCTCATATGCACTACATTAGTGGATGTACTTTGGCTTTAATGAGAAATATATGAGAATTATTTTTGTGTGTAATTTGTGTCATGTTTCTCTTCCTCAAATCCCTAATATAATAATATTATGGAAGTCATAGTGGAAGGTAGGCATAAATATGTTTAGATAGCATTATGTGGACATGGATGATATCAGATTGAGATAGAATTGATGGTGATATCTTAGCTAGGTGGGAGAATATGTGGTGGCAAGCCAATGATGAAATGGATTCCCAGATCCCCCCATAGTAGTTATTGAATAAAATTGTGCATTAAATGCCAATTGTGGCATTAACACATCTTAAAATTCACATTAAATAATAGCCTTAATATTTGTGGTTTTCATGGCTCGGTGGTGATATCTTGGAAACCTCCACGATTGGAAAACATTGTAGCCCCAAGCTGAATAGTAAACCTAGAAATTAGTGTCAATTAACAGTTTTCATAGCCTTGCTGACTCGTTTTAATATCATGAGATACTTCAGCGATTTGGAAACATACACAAGTCAAACTGATTGGTCAATGAGGGGTCTCAACTTGGTTTCAAATATGGTGAAATGGGTATTATTGTCGGTTTCCATTAAATATATACTAGCATAGGAATATATATATATATATATATATATATATATATATATATATATATATATATGATATATATATATATATATATATATATATATATATATATATATATATATATATATATATATATATATATATATATCAATCTATGATAAGTATTAGCATACTTACCTCATGATATATATGTGATTGTCAAGGAACTAGTTATGTGGAACAAGAGGTGTGTAAACTAGGGGATGCGTGTGGAATAAATGATGTGTGGAAGAGGGGGTATTTTTTAAAAATGTGGCAACAATTTATTGTAGTTATATGTTTGTGTGGTCATCTTTGTTCAATAAAATATTTTGTTTCGGCATTTATTTTTCTGCAAATACTAATGTTGCACTTAATATATTTTTTTGTGATTATTCTTGGTAAAAAATCAAGAAAACAAAGTGTGTTCTCTATAGGAATGCAACTTTTTGTGTACTTTGATTATACATTATATAAATATTATAGACTCTTAATCTTAGAAATTGTTAGTTTATCGTTTGGATGATAATTAAATTTGAGCTAGGTTTAACAAAAACATATTCATAACTTCCAAACATTCAAAAAATAAACCAAGTTAATTTATCTAACCATAATACAATTTTATAACAAAGTGATAACGGAATTAACTAAAGATTTGATAGAACACATATCTTAATTATATACATAATAATAACTGCAATCATGCATTGACATAGGAATTTCAAATTGTGAGACTTGTGTCAAGGAAATCACCATTTGGCGATGCATGGAAAGTACTTTGTTTTGATTAATTTCCCCGAGGGAAGTAAGGGTTCCAAACTGTAAGGCCTAACATTATAATTTTGTTCCTAGTAGCATAATTATATGTAAAATCTATCATCGTACATTATTTATAGCAGCATATTCCTTTTATTTGAATTCATAATTAAACGTACCAACTTGAATGTGTTTACATACCTGGTTTTAAAATTTGTTGACGATCCTTGGTTGATGTTGCTCTGTGGAAAAATGTGAGTGTTGTGCTTCAGCTACTAAACCAACCAATTCCTCCCTTCCTATATAGGATCAACCTCTCTAACTCCCAGACCCAAAATACTTTGAGGTCAAATTCTTTAAGACTCCATGCCCAAAACTCCACAAACAACGCTCAAGTCTCATAGGTCTATAGTTGAATCCTAAGCCCCAAGGCCCACTCCTCAAATATTCCTGGTGACAAACTCTCTCCCCTATACTTTCCCAAATTTTCCCCTCCAAAAGTGAGCCCCTTTATTCACCCCTTATATTTTGTTACAAAGGGAAGGTTTCTTCCCTCTAAAGAAACCCCCTCACTGCCTCTCCACACAGACACATACACAAATATATATATATATATATGTGTGTGTGTGTGTGTGTGTGTGAATGAGTCAAACTTGTCTTTTATTTTCAATATGTATATTAGGTGGATTCTTAATTATTATTTGAGACGATTACTTAAACCTTGTCCATAAATTTATAAATGAACATTTAATCTTGTCTAATTGTAATAATATTTTATTATTTTAATTAAATTTTATTAATAAATCTTAACCTAATATATTTATTATATTCTTTAATAATTAGGTTTTTAAATAATAATGTTAAAAATTAATTCATTTATCCTACACCTAGATATTACATATATTCCACTAGTACATATTTTGGTGCAATACATGCATATGTAGCTATCATATGAATGCTTTGTATGCATGTTAATAATCATATTCCACCCGTAAATCGAGATGGGTCATTACATACACCCCTCCTTCAGAAAACTTCATCCCAAATTTAGGGTTTATACAGTATATTAGTAATTATCTTAGCTATTGATATATTCATGTAAGGATTTTATTCCTTGATTATATTCTTGTTTATAATGTGATGACACTTAAAATTTGTATTCTAAACATTTATTGGTTACAACATTTGTAATCATACCCTACCCATGTAGAGTTCCCAAGTTATCCTAGATTCATCCTATCCATCTTCATCTCTTCCACCCCTTTCCTATTTGTCCTCTACTGGAATATGTCATGGTGTTAGCTATACTAACTTAAGAATCCATAAAACCCAAGGTTGGGAGCATCAGCTACATCAACCTAACTTCCCCAATAGGAATATGACAGTCATCATCAAACATCTAGGTGAGCGAGACTCGCATAGTCCTCTTATGACTCTAGATTTCAGAGGATAAATGGTGGGAAACACATCCACCCCTCCTGGTAGGACCAAGGTTAACACCCTAACATGGAATCTCATTGGACCTTAGTTGTTCTTGGAGTTGTGTCATCACATGATCGGTTTGGATAATGATAACATCTACAATATAAATCATTGTCGATATATTATAACATGTGCATCAATATATTCATAACCAAAACATATTCAAATAATAGTTTCCCAACATTCATATTTTGTTGACATTTATTATATTGATGTTTAAGTTCATAGAACATACTTGGCTATGTCTAGCTAATATACCTACGATTAGCTTCCACATCAAATAGTCAAGTGTGATCATTATAATTATATCCATCTCATCAATAATAAGAAATATATGGTCTTTAACATAATAACACATGCTTGTAAGTAAAACATAATATGTAGAAATCTCGTTCATAACATAATTCACATTGGTATCCATGTATCAACAATATGTGCATATTTAATTAAGCATACATGACAAAACATAATCATATGAAATTACCTTCTCACATGTAATTCTTCATAGTTATAGATAAGTTCAAAATGATAGTCTCATGTATCTAGCTAAATGAAGTAAGGATATACAAAATAAAGTTTTAAGTGCTTCGAAATCAAAACAAGTTAAGGAAACTCTAGCGTATTGTTTGTGTGTATTCCCAAGTAGCATACCTAGGACTATACTTGTCCCATTGGACCTTAACTTGGTCCACCAAGTGGTGTTTGAGATGTAAAATCCTATGTGATAATATATGTAATGGTTTGACTGTAATGGTTCCCTTGTCTAATACTGGCAGTTCCTTCCATTGAATTTTACGAGATTCGTTAGTGATGTAATGTCTTAGTATAGATACATGAAAAAAATTATGAATGTTGTGCAAGTGAAGATTTACTCTCACCTCAAGAAGATCCTCATGTACCTCTATTTCTAAACCAAAAAAATAAGATAGCTCCTTTGATATCCTTTGAACAAACCATAAGTGCTTCTATTGTTACACTTCATTGTCAATGAGATATTCCTATATCCACTAGTGCATAGGAAATTTTCCATTTCTCAGCTCGTGCTCTTCTATGTCTCAATAAACCATTCCTTTCCATGATACCCATTCTCCTCCTTTTCTCTAAGGTATTCACAAAAGAAAACCTCTAATTGAGACTCCATGTCCCCTAGCTAAGCGTGCTCTCTCTGTGCGTTGTCATCCACGGTCATTCTTCTCTACTAGCTCTTTTTTGATCTATTGCTACCTTTGTTCTTCATTAAATTATGTCCCTTCAATACATTGTTTCTTCCCCAAGCAACATGGGCCCATGCACTCATTTTCACTCTATAAATCAAGAGCATTAGTGTTATTAAAATTACAACAAACAACAGCCAATGGCTATCCCAAAACAATCCAATTCCTCTTGCAGTAAGCAAACCGAACATCTCAAGAAAGTAACCACCCAGTCTCTGAAATCTATGAAACTCACTTAGACCATAATTCCTTTATGAAAATATTTACATTGAAAAATGAGGATAAGAATTTAGGGTTGTCACAAACCCCTCCCCCATAGGGGAACATCGTCCTCAATGTTCTTTTTCCACATATACATATAAACATACATACATACATTCATATATATAGCACAGGAAAAAAAATATGTATATTGTTTTATGGAGCTTTATATGTACATCTCTATACAATATTTAAAAACATATATACATTACTTCAACCAGCAAACAAAAAAGGATATGTTTCCTTCATCGATTCATCCATTTCCCAGATGGCGCCCTTGGGCTCAAAGTGCCTCCATTGCACTTTGACTTGCTCTATTACTCAATTCCAAAGTGTAATGATCCTCCGATCTAGAATGCATACGGGCTCTGGCTGGAACTTTCTCTCTGGTTCCACATGTAGCATAGACCAATAAATCACGCAATTAGAACTCTATACATATCTTTTAATTAGATAAAAATGGAAAACATCATGGAATTTAACTGATGGAGGTAAGGCTAGCCTATAATCCAATGGCCCAATTCCTTTCAGGATTTTGAATGTTCCATAATATGATGGTGCCAACTTGCCACGTGACCCAATCCTCAAGGAAATTTTCTTGGGCTTAATCCACAAATAAACTCCCAACCTAGAAATATTTATGCGCCATATGTTGGTCTGCATTACTTTTCTACCTATCATGTACCACCTTCAAATTCTTTTTGATTACCTACATTTGGTACTCCATTTCTTTGATCATATTAGGCCCAATAAGGACCCTACTTACTGGATCACTCCAGCTGATAGGAGTATTGGAAATCCTTCCATATAATTCCTCAAATGGTATCATATTCAAGGATTCTTAGTAACCATTATTATATGCAAATTCTACAAGTGGAAGATACTCTTCACACTTCTTTTATTGTTGCATTACGTACATCCTAAACATGTATTCGAGGATTCAGTATATCCTTTCTGTTTGTCCATATGTTGGTTGATGATAAGAAATACTAAAATCTAACTTTGTCCCCAAGCCCATAAATAGTTCCTTCAAAAACCTTGAAGTGAACATGGGATTCCTATCTGAGATTATCTCCTTGGGGACTCCATGCAACCTCACAATCTCCTTTATGAAAATTTGAGCAACCTCACTAGATGAGTTGGTGGAATTAACTGCCAAAGCATGAGCCACCTTTCTCAACTTGTCAATCACCACCACAATTGCACTGTGTTTTCTATAGGTCCTTCATAATCCTAAAGTGAAATCCATGGAGAACACCTCCCACTTCCATTCAAGAATGGGAATGGGACAAAATAAATCTATTGGATGTTTTCATTCAACTTTTACTTATTGGAATTATATGCATTTAGCAACAAAATTAGCCACCTCTCTCTTCAAATTTGACCAATGATAAAACTTTTTAATGATTGTGAGAGTATTTTGGTATCTGACATGACCTGGATATGGTTTGTCATGGAACGTTTTCATAATGAGCCTCTTCAAATCACCACTATTTGGTACATATATTTTGTTCCTGAATCTAACAAGACCATCACTTGTGATATGAAACTCTTCATCCTCACCATCTTGTTGCAACGTCTCCTTCATTTTCTGGTATTTTTCATCGTGTTTTCTTGCATTTTTTACCCTTTCAACTAAGTCCACTTCAAAAGATCTCATTATTTCCATATGATTCAATTGAAACCTTCTGCTAAGTGCATTTGCCACCTTGTTCTCCTTTCCTTTGATGTACTTGATTTCAAAGTCAAACTCATTGAGTATAACTAACCATCTAGACTTTCTTGCATTCAACTTGGGTTGACCAAATAAATACTTAATTCCACTATGATCTTCCATAAGCGTAATTTTTATGTCAGGGAGGTAATGTCTCCACATCTTCAATGCATGAATGATGGCAGCCAATTCTAGATCATCAGTCATGTAATTTACCATATGTTCATTTAATTTCCTTGACTCATACAAAACTACTTGTCCTTCCTACATCAAGACTCCATCGAGCCATTCCTTACAAGCATCTATGCATACCACAAAACCCTTATCAGGATCTTCAATCCTTAACACTGGTACATTTGTGATCAATTGTTTCAATTGCTCAAATATTGCTACACAATCAGTGTTTCATTGAAATTTCTTTGATTTTCTCTGCAAGGATGTGATAGGATGGCCTATCTTGGAGAATTTTTGGATGAATGTGTTGTAGTAACCTGCCAATCCCAAGAATGATTCGGCCTCATCCACATCCTTCAGTGTTGGTAACTCCATTAAGGCCTTGATCTTTTATGGGCCAACAGATATCCCCTCCTTGGAGATCATGTGCCCCAAATAATGTATATATGACTAAAAGAAGTCACATTACATGAGCTTTGCATAGAGCTTGTGTTCCCTCAACAACTGCAATATTGTAGATAGGTTCTTATCATGCTCTTCTTCGGTGTTTGAATATACTAATATGTCATCGACGAAGACAATCATAAACTTGTCCAAGTAAGGACGTAACACATTGTTCATTAAACACATGAATGTGGAAGGGGCATTAGTAAGCCCAAAGGGTACCACTACAAACTCATAATGCCCATATCTTATCCTAAAATTATTTTTATGTATGTCCTCTTCTTTGATGCACACTTGATGATACCCATATCTCAAATCAATCTTGGAGAACATTATTTCTCCTCTTCGTTGGTCAAATAATTCAGCAATTCATGGTAACAAATATCAGTTCTTGATGACCTGTTTATTTAACTGCTTCTAGTTAATACAGAGCCTAAGTGTCCCATCTTTTTTCTTTACAAAAAATACTGGAGCTCCGCATGATGACATGCTGGATGAATGTAACCTTTATCAATTCGCATTTATTTTAGTTGTAGCTTTAACTCAATTAATTCCAATGCACTCATCTGATATGGTGACTTAGACATTGGTGAAGCTTGAGGAACCAACTCAATTGAAAAGCCTACTTGTATGTGAGGAGGCAATCCAGGGATATCCTCTGGAAACACGTATCCAAATTGTCACAACACATGATATCTCTGTAGTATTTCACTTTCTTCTTTTTAAGTGTGGCTATTGGCCTTGTCATCACTAGTAATTTGCATAGCAGAAAAAAGAGAACCCTTCTTATCGTTGTGCTTGGGCTACATGGTTGTAATTTTCCTCACCAAGGTGGGCTTTTGCTTACCTTGCAATATTATTTTCCTTCTTGCTTCATTTAGGCACTCAATTTCCTTCTCATAACAATCAACATGGTATGGTGCATATACATCTAATCAATACCCAACAGTATGTTATATGCCCCCAAAGGTAACACATTTAGGTGTGTCATCATTAGCATGCCTTGAAGCTCAACACACACAATCTAACCCATTGGCTCACTTTTCTCTTCTTTGTCATTGCTAATTTAACCAGCCATGGTTGTGTGTGCAATTCCTCGGCCAAAGTGAATTTTTCCACAAGCTTCACACAAACATAATTGTAGTTAGAACCAGGATCAATTAAAATGGAAAAAAATTGATTACACAGGTTACCTTCCATCTCAATGATGGATGCTTGGTAGTATTTCTGGAGTTTATCAACTACTACATAAATTTTGGGTAAACTCTAAGCTACATCACCCACTATACGAGCTTCCTAGGCATTATAATTTTTTAGTCCAATGTTTCTTTGGTATGCACAATCCCTTTTTTGGTGGTTTTCACCACATGTCCAACATTTCATTAGTTCTTTAAATTCATATTTTCACTACTCTATTGTTGGTTGTTGTATTTCCCTTAGCATCTTAGCTGACTTTCTACTGGGACCGAATTATAGTAGTTAGGTGCTTACTCTCCTTTTTATTTGTGGAATTCCTAGGCGATTTTTTTTTTTTCGTGTTATCCTTGGCCTTCCAGTCGGTTTTAATTTTTGGTTTGTGCTTTTCCTTCTCATAGCAATGTTTCAACTTCTTAGTGGCATCATTCAGTGTTTGAGGTTCCAGAATCTTAATTCGATCCTTGAATGTTGGAGGTAGGCCATTGATGAACCGTTGGATTTTTCCTTGCCATCCTTGAGATATGACATGTATCTTAGCATCTCTAGGAACTTGGTGATGTATTCCTCATCTAAAATTTGTCCCATTCTGAGCTTATAAAATTCCTTTGCCTTACTATCAAAATATCGTTCAGACAAATATTGATTCCTGAAAAACTTCTCAAATTCACTCCAAGTTAATTCTTCTTTAATGATTCCTCTAACATTTTTCAAAACTTCCCACCATATGTTTGCCTTTCCTTTCAAGGTATAGGTGAAAATCTTGGCTTTCATATTTTTAAAATAATCATGAATTATGAAAAAATTCCTATGCCCAACAACCAGGCTTCTACATATCAATATTTCTTCATTTTACCATCAAACATGGGTAGTTTGGTTTTCTTAAGTTCCTTTGGCATATAATCATTTTCTCTCCTTCTATGGCAGTGGTGATGATGATGATGAGAGTGATGATGGTGCCTCCTAGTAGTAGAGCTAGAGTATCCACCAAATTGATGCACATAAGTGTTGGCTCTTCCTTTTGGGGTACTCAGTGGTGCATCTCCCTGGACCTGCTACCATCTACCCCATTTACTTTCTCTTCTAGCCCCTAAAGGCTCTTCGTATCTCTATGACTAGCCCTCATCTTAGGTTGCTTTTGTCTCTATAAATTTGAGAGGCTTTGAAAAATAACTTCATTTATCTCATCTTGTCTCTCTTGAGATCTCATCTACATTTCATTGTCTTTCTTGAAGCTTATAAATTCATCCCTTAGGCTCCTCAAAGTATCCAACCAATCAAGAGGGTTTTCCCCTCCCCCGTGGCCAACTAATATTTCTTATTTATTTTATTTGGCCTCTTCATTTCCATGTTTTGACTTATCAGAGCTATACTACACCATCCCAGTCCTCATTACTCTTTCTTTTATTGTTTTGTGTTTCTCTTGATGTGTTGTCAACCACACAAAAATGTTAGGAACATAATAATAATAAAGATATGGAAAAAATTGTGCCCATGATCCTGCTTTTGTAGATATGTTATGGCAAGCCAACTGAAATAACAACCTATATCATTACTCTAGTTTGATCCATCAACAAATTATTAATACATGGGTTTGCATAATCCTCCAAATATACATTTATCAATACATATGTTGGATTCATCATGAGATAATAAATAGATAGAATCATGACCATGAACTTGCATTTATGGAGCTGCCATGGGGAAGTTTGTTGTAATAAAACAAGACATGTTAGTATATCCATGAAAATCAACATCAAGTCACAACCACAGCCACCTCTACTTTGCATATTCATGAATCACATTTCAATCAACACTAGTTGTTAGTGCCATGCTACATATCTAAATTAAAATACAACCATATCATCCAGGCATGCAATCAATCAACTATAGATCAACTTTTAACACCTAACATTTGTTTAGTTAATTTCTAAAAATCATCATAAGCCCTTTTTGTTGGATTTATTTTGTTACTTTCCCATTATAAGGCCCATCCAGTCCAAGTGTTGAACCTGAGTGCTCTAATACCCCCCATAAACAACCCCCACCTTAACCCAAGGTGAGAGCGTTCACGTGCTAATTCAATCCCTCTTGTATAGTAGGGAGATGGGATAAAATAAATAAATTTATTTTCTTTAGAACTCAAAATGGATGTCACCAGTATGTTCTTCACAATGAGATGATTATGATGATATAAAATTTCACCCCATTCTGACCTCTGGATCGAAAGTTATAACCCTTTAAAATTTTCTCTGGTTGATCCTCCTTCTGCCACGTTGCAACCATGTGGCAGCTCAGTGAACCTTTACTGCCACAAGGCATGGTACTAATATTTGTCGACCCACTCATAGCATTAGTCCTAACAAGCCCTGCTTATTTTTCTACCTATGCATTCAACTTGTTCTATCTGACCATATATGTGTGTGTGTGTGTATTCAACCTATTCTATCCGACCATATATATGTGTGTGTGTGTGTGTGTGGACACACACATATATATATTTCTGCATTCAACCTATTCTATCTGGCCATATGTGTGTGTGTGTGTGTGTGTGTGTGTGTGTATACATTCAACCTATTCTATACGGCCATCTATATATATGTGTGTGTGTGTGTGTGTGTGTGTTTGTGTTTGTGTGTGTGTGTGTGTGTGTGTGTGTGTGTGTGTGTGTGTGTGAGTGTGTGCGCGTGCGTGCGTGTGTGTGTGTATATATATACATTCAATCTATTATATATGTCCATTTATATGTGCGTGTGTGTGTGTACATCTATATATATATATATATATATATATATATATATATATATATATATATATATATATATATATATATATATATATATATATATATATATATATATATATATATATATATATATATATGATTGGTCTGTCAATCACCATAACTCTTTTATTACCTAGGCCTGTTACCTAGCCCTTACATCTTGCACCTCCATGAAATACTTCGAGGTCTTACCTCTGGGATGACCTCTCGAATGGGCCACACTACACCAATGCGAGATGAGGCGGGATCACTTGTTATTTTTACATGAAAATAAATGAAATGTGTGTGGTGCAGACCCAATCAATTAACAGTGTAACATAATCTAAATCGGTGGTTCTTGGTGCTTAGAAATCCCTAAACACATCACTAGTTTGGTTTTGTTTACATATTGTTATGGTTTGTTGTTCCTGGCGCTCGAAAACCCTTGAACAATGGATACGAGTTATAGTATGAGATCCTTATGTGTTATACAGGTCAAGTTGTATGATCAATTTCTAAATACACTCAATATCTATACTACATTCATAGAAACTAAAAGATAGTTGAAAGTGAAATATCTGAGATATGGCGGTAGGTCCATAGAAGATTTCAGTTACTTGAAACAATTTCTTGCAAAAACCCCAACAAGTTGAGTATATCAATATTATTGATCATTACAAGTACGCCAAAGATGGTCTGAAGCAATTACATTTTAAATGGAGGTCAATTGATAGATAAAAGTTGTGGTGATGAAGAAAGATTGGTGTCTATGAGATTCTAGAGTGGGTGTAAGTGTTGATGAAGACCAACAAGACAAAGATCAATGTTATTGGTGTAATATGTGTTTTCTATATTGTAATTTATAAAATAAACATTATGGGAGGGTGTTAGGAATAATGTTTATTTTACAAATTGGTTTGAGGGTTGTTGGAATCCATTGAGATATTTTATCAACAACAATTTCCTACCTTAGAATATGTTGGATCTCATATGCACTACATTAGTAGATGTACTTTGGCTTTAATGAGCAATATATGAAAAATATTTTTGTGTGTAATTTGTCATGTTTCTCTTCCTCAAATTCCTAATATAGTAATATTATGGAAGTCATAGTGGAAGGTGGGCATAAATATGTTTAGATAGCATTATGTGGACATGGATGAAATCAGATTGAGATAGAATTGATGGCGATATCCGAGCTAGGTGGGAAAATATGTGGTGGCAGGCCAATGATGAAATGGATTTCCAAATCCCCCCGTATTTTTTATTGAATAAAATTGTGCGTTAAATGCCAATTTTGGCATCAACACATCTTACAATTCACATTAAATAATAGCCTTAATACTTGCGGTTTTCATGGCTCGGTGGTGATATCTTGGAAACCTCCATGATTGGAAAACATTGTAGCCCCAGGCTAAATAGTCAACCTAGTAATTGGTGTCAATTAATAGTTTTCATACCCTTCTTGGCTCGTTTTGACATCATGAGATACTTCAATGATTTGGAAACCTACACAAGTCAAACTAGTTGTTCAATGAGGGGTATCAACTTGGTTTCAAATATGGGGAAATGGGTATTATTGTCGATTTCCATTAAATATATACTAGCATAGGAACATGAATTAAATTATTGGTATATATATCAATCTATGATAAGTATTAACATACTTACCTCATGATATATCTGTCATTGTCAAGGAACTAGTTATGTGGAACAAGAGGTGTGTGGACTAGGGGATGTTTGTGGAATAAATGATGTGTGGAAGAGAGGGTATTTTTAAAAAATGTGGCAACAATTTTTTGTAGTTATATCTTTGTGTGGTCAACTTTGTCCGATAAAATATTTTGTTTTGGCATTTATTTTTCTGCAAATACTAATGTTGTACTTAATATTATTTTTTGTGATTATTCTTAGTAAAAAATCAAGAAAACAAAGTGTGTTATCTATAGGAATGAAATTTTTTGTGTACTTTGGTTATACATTATATAAATATTATAGACTCTTAATCTTAGAAATTGTTATATTATCGTTTGGATGATAATTAAAGTTGAGCTAGGTTTAACAAAAAGATATTCATAACTTCCAAACGTTCAAAAAATAAACCAAGTTAATTTAGCTAACCATAATACAATTTTATAAAAAAGTGATAATGGAATTAAATAAAGATTTGATAGAACACATATTTTAATTATATATATAATAATAACTGCAATCATGCATTGACATAGGAATTTCAACTTGTCAGAGTTGTGTCAAGGAAATCACGATTTGGCGATGCATGGAAAGTACTTTGTTTTGATTAATTTCCACGCAGGAAGTAAGGGTTCCAAATTGTAAGGCCTAACATTATAATTTTGTTCCTAGTAGCATAATTATATGTAAAATGCCATGTAAAATCTATCATCGTACATTATTTATAGCAACATATTCCTTTTATTTGAATTCATAATTAAACGTACCAAATTGAATGTGTTTACATACCTAGTTTTCCAATTTGTTGACGACCCCTATATGATGTTGCTCTGTGGGAAAATGTGAGTCTTGTGCTTCAAATACTAAACCAACCAATTTCTCCCTTCCTATATGGGACCAACCTCTCTAGCTCCCAAACCCAAAATACTTTGAGGTCAAATTCTTTAAGACTACATTCCCAAAACTCCATTAACAATGCTCAAGTCTCGTAGGTCAATAGTTGAATCCTAAGCCCCAAGGCCCACTCCTCAAGTATTTCGGGTGACAAAGTATCTCCCCTACACTTTGCCAAATTTTCCCCTCCAAAAGTGAGCCCCTTTCTTCACCCCTTATATTTTGTTACAAAGGGAAGGTTTCTTCCATCTGAAGAAACCCCCTCACTGCCACTCCACACACACACACACAAACACACACACACACACACACACACAGATATATATATATATATATATATATATATAGAGAGAGAGAGAGAGAGAGATATATATATTAGTCAAACTTGTCTTTTATTTTCAATATGTATATTTGGTGGACTCTTAATTGTTATTTGAGTCAGTTACTTAAGCCTTGTCCATAAATTTATAAATGAAAACTTAATATTATCTAATTGTCATAATATTTTATTATTTTAATTAAATTTTATTAATAAATATTAACGTGATATATTTATTATATTCTTTAATAATTAGGTTTTTAGTTAATAATTTTAATAATTCATTTATTTATCCTACACCAAGATATTATATATAATCAACTAGTACATATATTGGTGCAATACATGCATATGTAGCTATCATACGCATGCCTTGTATGCATGTTAATAATCATATTCCACCCGTAAATCGAAATCGGTCATTACATACACCTCTCCTTAAGAAAACTTCATCCCAAAGTTAGGGTTTATACAGTATATTAGTAATTATCTTAGCTAATTATATAGTCATGTAAGGATTGCATTCCCTGGTTATATTCTTGCTTATAATGTGAGGAGATTTAAAATTTGTATTCTGAACATTTATTGGTTACAACATTAGTAATCATACCCTGCCCATGTAGAGTTCCCAAGCTATCCTAGATTCACCCTATCCATCCTAATCTCTTTCGTCGCTTTCCTATTTGTCCTCTACTGGAATATGCCATGGCATTAGCTATACTAACTTAAGAATCCATAAAACCCCAAGGGTGGGAGCATCAGCTACATCAACCTAACTTCCCCAATAGGCATATGACAGTCATCATCAAACATCTAGGTGAGCGTGACTCACATAGTCCTCTTATGACTCTAGGTTTCATAGGATAAACAATGGTAAACACCTCTACCCCTCCTGGTAGGACTAGGGTTAACACCCTAACATGGAATCTCATTGGACCTTAGTTGTTCTTGGAGTTTTTTCATCACACGATCGGTTTGGATAATGATAACATATACAATATAAATCATTGTCCACATATTATATCATGTGCATCAATATATTCATAACTAGAACATATTCAAATAATAGTTTCCCAACATTCATATTTTGTTGACATTTATTATATTGATCTTTAAGTTCATAGAACATTCTTGGCTATGTCTAGCTAATATACCTACAATTAGCTTCCATATCAAATAGTCAAGTGTGCTCATTATAATTATATCCATCTCATCAATAACAAGAAGTATATGGTCTTTAACATAATAACACATGCTTGTAAGTAAGACATAATATGTAGAAATCTCATTCATAACATAATTCACGTTGTTATCCATGTATCAACAAGATGTGCATATTTAATTAAGCATACATGACAAAACATAATCATTTGAAATGACCTCCTCACATGTAACTCTTCATAGTTATAGATAAGTTCAAAAATGATAGTCTCATGTATCTAGCTAAATGAAGTAAGGATATAAAAAATAAATTTTTAAGTGCTTCGAAAATCAAAACAAGTTAGGGAAATTATAGCGTATGGTCTCTGTGTCTTCCCAAGTAGCATACCTAGGACTATACTTGTCCCATTGGTCCTTAACTTGGTCCACCAAGAGGTGCCTGAGATATCAAACCCTATGTTATAATATATGTAATGGTTCGACTGTAATGGTTCCCTTGTCTAATACTTGCAGTTCCTTCCATTGAAGTCTATGAGATTTGTTAGTGATGTGATGTCTTAGTATAGATACATGAAAAAAATTATGAATGTTATGCAAGTGGAGATTTACTCTCACCTAGAGAAGCTCCTCTTGTACCCTATTTCTCAACCAGAAAAATAAGATAGCTCCTTTGATATCCTTTGAACAAACCATAAGTTCTTCTATTGTTACACTTCATTGTCAATGAGATATTCCTCTATCCGCTAGCGCATAGGCAACATTCCGTTTTTGATCCCACACTCTTCTATGTCTCAATAAACCATTCCTTTCCATGATACCCATCCTCCTCCTTTTCTCTAAGGTATTCCCAAAAGAAAACCTGTAATTGAGACTCCATGTCCCGTAGCTAAGCGTGCTCTCTCTGTGCGTTGTCATCCACGGTCATTATTCTCTACTAGCTCTTGTCTAATCTATTGCTACCTATGTTCTTCATTAAATTATGTCCCTTCAATACATTGTTTTTTCCCCAAGAAATATGGGCCCATGCACTCATTTTCACTCTATAAATTAAGAGCATCAATGTTATTAAAAGCATAACAAACAACATTCAATGGCTTTCCCAAAACAGTCCAGATCCTCTTGTAGTAAGAAAACTGAACATCTCAAGAAAGTAACCACCCAGTCTCTAAAATCTATGAAACTCACTCAGACCATAAATCCTTTATGAAAGTATTTACATTGCAAAATGACGGTAAGTAATTAGGGTTGTCACAAACCCCTCCCCCTTGGGGGGAAATCATCCTCAATGTTCTCTTTCCATATATACTTATATACATGCATACATACATTCATATATATAGAACAAGAAAAAAATAATATGTATATTGTTTTATGGAGCTTTATATGTACATCTCTATACAATATTTAAAAACATATATACATTGCTTCAACCAGCAAACAAAAAAGGATATGTTTCCTTCATCGATTCATCCATTTCCCAAATGGCTCCCTTGGGATCAAAGTGCCTCCATTGCACTTTAACTTCCCCTATTACTCAATTCCAAAGTGTAATGATCCTTTGATCTAGGATGAACAGGGGCTCTGGATGGAACTCTCCCTTTGGTTCCACATGTAGCATAGACCAATCAATCACGCGATTAGAACTCTATACATATCTTTTAATTAGAGAAAAATGGAAAACATCATGGAATTTAACTAATGGAGGTAAGGTCAGCCTATAATCCATTGGCCCAATTCTTTCAAGGATTTTCAATGGCCCATAATATGATGGTGCCAACTTGGCACATGACCCAATCCTCAAGGAACTTTTCTTGGGCTTAATCCACAGATAAACACCCAACTTGGAAATCTTTATTTGCCCTATGTTGGTCTGCATTACTTTTCTTCCTATCCTATGCCACCTTCAAATTCTGTTTGATTACCTGCATTTGGTACTCCATTTCTTTGATCATATTAGGCCCAATAAGGACCCTACTTACTGGATCACTCCAACTGATAGGAGTATTGCAAATCCTTCGATATAATTCCTCAAGTGGTCTCATCTCCAAGGATCCTTAGTAACCCTTATTATATGCAAATTCTACAAGTGGAAGATATTCTTCTCACTTCTTGTATTGTTGCATTATGTACATCCTCAACATGTATTTGAGGATTCAATCTACCCTTTCTGTTTTTCCATCTCTCTGTTGATGATAAGCAATACTAAAATCTAAGTTTGTCCCCAAGCCCGTAAATAGTTCCTTCAAAAACCTTGAAGTGAACTTGGCATCCCTATCTGAGACTATCACCTTGGGCACTCCATGCAACCTCACAATCTCCTTTATGAAAATTTGAGCCACCTCACTAGATGAGTTGGTGGAATTAACTGCCAAAGCATGAGCCACCTTTCTCAACTTGTCAATAGCCACCATAATTGCACCATGTTTTCTATAAGTCCTTCGTAATCCTAGAGCGAAATCCATGGAGAAAACCTCCCACTTCCATTCAAGAATGGGGATGGGCCGAAATAAACCTATTGGATGTTTTCATTCAAATTTTAATACTTATTGGAATTATATGCATTTAGCAACAAAATTAGCCACCTCTTCTTCAAATTTGACCAATAATAAAACTTTTTAATGATTGTGAAAGTATTTTGGTATCTGACATGACCTGGATATGGTTTGTCATGGAATGTTTTCATGATGAGCCTCTTCAAATCATCAATATTTGGTACATATATTTTGTTCCTGAATCTGACAAGACCATCACTTGTGATATGAAACTTTTCATCCTCACCATCTCGTTGCAACTTCTCCTTCATTTTCTGATATTTTTCATCGTGTTTTCTTGCATTTTTTACCCTTTCAACTAAGTCCACTTCATAAGAGCTTATTATTTCCATATGATTCAATTGAAACCCTCTGCTAAGTGCATTTTCCACCTTGTTCTCCTTTCCTTTGATGTACTTGATTTCAAAGTCAAACTCATTGAGTATAACTAGCCATCTAGCCTTTCCTGCATTCAACTCGGGTTGACCGAATAAATACTTAAGTCCACTATGATCTTCCATAAGCATAATTTTTATGCTAGGGAGGTAATGTCTCCACATCTTCAATGCATGAAAGATGGTAGCCAAATCTAGATCATCAGTCATGAAATTTACCTTATGTTCATTTAATTTCCTTGACTCATACAAAACTACTTGTCCTTCCTACATCAAGACTCCACTGAGCCCTTCCTTGCAAACATCTGTGCATACCACAAAACCCTTATTAGGATCTTCAATCCTTAACACTAGTACATTTGTGATCAACTATTTAAATTGCTCAAAGATTGCTACACAATCAGTTTTCCATTGAAATTTCTTTCATTTTCTCTGCAAGGATGTGATAGGATGGCCTATCTTGGAAAATTTTTGGATGAATATGTTGTAGTAACGTGCCAATCCCAAGAATGATTGGGCCTCATCCACATCCTTCGGTGTTGGCCACTCCATTATGGCCTTGATCTTTTATGGGCCAACAGATATCCCCTCCTTGGAGATCATGTGCCCCAAATAATGTATATATGACTAAAAGAAGTCACATTACATGAGCTTTGTATAGAGCTTGTGTTCCCTCAACAACTGCAATATTGTATATAGGTCCTTATCATGCTCTTCTTCGTTATTTGAATATACTAATATGTCATCGACGAAGACAATCACAAACTTGTCCAAGTAAGGACGTAACACATTGTTCATTAAACACATGAATGTGGAAGGGGAATTAGTAAGCCCAAAGGGTACCACTACAAACTCATAGTGCCCATATCTTATCCTAAAATTATTTTTATGGATGTCCTCTTCTTTGATGCACACTTGATGATACCCATACCTCAAATCAATCTTGGAGAACATTATTACTCCTCTTAGTTGGTCAAATAATTCATCAATTCATGGTAATAGATATCAGATCTTGATGACCTCTTTATTTAACTACTTCTAGTCAATACAAAGCCTGAGTGTCCCATCTTTTTTCTTTACAAAAAATATTGGAGCTTCCCATGATGACACGCTTGGATGAATGTAACCTTTATCAAACTGTATTTATTTTAGTTGTAGCTTTAACTCAATTAGTTCCAATGCACTTATCTGATATGGTGACTTAGACATTGGTGAAGCTTCAGGAACCAACTCAATCAAAAAGCCTACTTGTATGTGAGGAGGCAATCCAGGGATATACTTTGGAAACATGTCTCTAAATTGTCACAACACGTGATACCTCTGTAGTATTTCACTTTCTTCCTTTTAAGTGTGGCTATTGGCCTTGTCATCACTTGTAATTTGCATAGCAAAAAAAAATAGAACCCTTCCTATAGTTGTGCTTGGGCTACATGGTTGTAATTTTCCTCACCAAGTGTTCTTTTGCTTCCCTTGCAATATTCTTTTCCTTGTTGCTTCATATAGGCACTCAATTTCCTTCTCATAAAAATCAACATGGTATGATGCATATACATCCAATCAATACCCAACAGTACGTTGTACCACCCCAAAGGTAACATGTTTAGGTGTGTCATCATTGGCATGCCTTGAAGCTCAACACACACAATCTAACCCATTGGCTCACTTTTCTCTTCTTTCTCATTGCTAATTTAACCAGCCATGGTTGTGTGTGCAATTCCTTAGCCAAAGTGAATTTTTCCACAAGCTTCAAGCAAACATAATTGTAGTTAGAACTAGGATCAATTAAAATGGAAACAAATTGATTACACAGGTTACCTTCCATCTCAATGATGGATGCTTGGTGGTATTTCTGGAGGTTACCTCTCGAATGGGCCACACTACACCAATGGGAGATGAGGTGGGACCACTTTTTTACCACTGTGTCTTGACCGTACAACACCCTACGCGGTTTAACATGCCATCACTTTTTAAACCATCGGGGGCTCACCTTCAGGCTTACATTTATTCGTGGAACCCCTTTACGCCATTGACAATATTGTTAGCCCTACATACTCACCATCATAACCAAACTTATGTCATCCCACTCCCGATATAACATAGGATCTTGTGAATGCTTCGGGAAATAACTTACAAGATGATGTGGGGAGTGGTTATGCGCCTCCCTGTGTGGCCCCGCTCACAGTTCATCCACTACATTATTCCTACCATGACTTCCCATGCCGAGTCATCTCAACTCTACTCTCCTGTCTCTTCCCCCACATAACTATTTCTTAAGTTCTGGGAAGGAAGTCCTGCGACACGTCACCCAGGACTCCCACCCGATGTATTAATGCATGCCCAACCAATCAGAACTCCTCCATGGCAGCAAACTGCCATGTATACCCTACCCCTTCATCCTAACTCCCTTCTACATTGTGTCAAGTGTTTCCTTTTGATAACAGAGTCTGGGATGGAAATTTCTTTGTCGCCTGCTACACTTAAGTTTCGTTTTTGGAGGATCCACCAAAATTTTAGCATTTTCTTATGTTATGGTAATGATTTCTACCACCGACCATTACACAACTTCTGTTCACCTCGACTTCCTCCATGTTGTCGGAATTTCATAATGTTTATCTAGTCGAAGCTATAAGGTTAAGTATATGCCTGAATTCACAACAATTTTACTCATAGAAATACTTTACCCATAGCTTGATTAAGGAGGTCTTATTCAGATTCATGAGAAATGCACTCAATCTTGAATCAAGTGATTTTCATAAGGGATCACTCCCATTCCGTGCTACATGCATTTTACACATGAACTCAAGCATGGTTTTACCACAGTGGTTCTACCAACGTCTGGACTTATGCCAGAGTCCAACCATGGTTTTCAAGGTTTATTAAGTAATCCACTGGTGTTATCCTTCCTGAGCTTATGACAGAGCCACTCTCTCTGGGTTCACAGTGTCTATGGTGGAGAACACTAAACAAAGACTTATCTATTTGGGTCAAGGACCATTCAATCTAGCCCCTCAAGGATCTGCAATCTCGTAGGCTTTCAATGCCTCACCAGGATTGGTCAGATCTTGGCTTAGAGATCCACAATTCTCATCCAAGGACCAAATATACACTGCCAGCATATAATAGAAACCAAAAATCATATGGTGCCAAAAGGACGACAAGGAGACCGATATTTCTCCTCTTACGTCTGATTACAAGCCTACAGGTGTTCCCTTCATAGGGGCATGTAATTCAGGCACAATTGCACCTAAGGTTGTCTAATAACCTATACTATAGGATTGGTGACTCCTGAAGAGCCACCAACGCTCACAATGCATACCACAGTGCTCCCCAACGTGTATTACCACTACACAGAGGTTATGTACCCACATATAAGAAATCTCCTGCATAACAAGGTAGACCACAACAATTTATGGAGGTTTTTCTAGGAAACTCACTACCAAAGTGACCTAAGTATAAATAACCCACTAGCAACGTACCACTCAAGTTAAGCATGATGGTTGAAAGCAACCTTCCAAGCCAGGAATTACCCCATTATCACAACACTAAAACAATAGACACAGTAAGGTTCCTCCCCTTGAGAGATTCAACTTCGATGCATACATAATGAGAATGCATTCTACAATAAATGCAAGGGATATAAGTCAAACCAACTCATGAAGTTGTTCCATACATAGTAGAGTACATGGATCCTTTAGACCAAGTCATGGGTAAAATGGATGTGAATACCCATTCACTAGGGTACACATTACTGTAGGCTTGAAGGAGCCCCTCATATAAAGTCACAGATCAATGAGAATGACTTAGGAGGAGATCCTTAGAATTATGACATTGCACATAAAGCATGTCATTGTAAGTTAAATTTAATATAAATATATTACTAAAATAAGATGTTCTTATGTAAAATTGTGGCACAATGAAAACAAGATTCCTATAAGATATTCCAATGCATTGAAACATTACACTGTATTTTTGTCGGTTGTGTATAATAATCACACATTTGCAAAGCAACACCATTTCAAATTAGAAATGTATCACCTATTCATTGTCAGGAAATATACATAAGGAACACTTATCTTATAAATATTTGGGAAATTAAGTCTAGAACTATGACTCTCCACCCATCCATAAATAGTCGCAAGCAGCTCCTTCTTGCAAATATCACCCTCGAGATGGATTCCAAAGACTGAGATGGCTTTCTCAAGGGATTTTTCACCAACTGCTAGCTGAAACAAGGACTCTAGAGGTCCTCCTATCACCACCCACAAACCAAATAGCAGTCAACAAGTCCTCGGTAAATTGAGAGGACTACCACCTCCACCCTCCAACTATTTAACAGTTAATGAGCTCCAGGGAATCGAGAGGCTGAACCTCCACCTTGAATATATCACACAGTGATTCCACCCACTAAGGGGACTCGAGAATCCACTATAAAATTGAATGACACAAGCAAATGAGACTCCATAAAATCCTACTAGAACTCTAAGGGCTAAACTTCTACCCAAGTTGTCAAGGGACTCTAGAGAAAGCCCACCTCAACCCTCTAGCCCCCTGGCTGTCTTGAGTTTACCCTCACCTAGAGAAGCTCCTCCTATACCCCTATTCTCAACCAAAAAAATAAGATAACTCCTTTGAGAGCCCTGGAACAAACCCAATTTGCTTCCACGATTACACTTCATTGTCAATGAGATCATCCTCTATCCACTAGTGCATAGTCAACATTCCATTTCTCATCCCATGCTCTTATATGTCTCGCTAAACCATTTATTTTCATGATACCCATTCTCCTCCCTTTATCCAACATAATCCCAAAAAAAAAACCCATGAATTAAGACTCTGCGTCCCATGGCTAAGCATGCTCTCTCTATGTGTTTTCATCCACAGTAGTTCTTCTATGCAAGCTCTTGTTCGATCTACTGTTTCCTTTGTTCTTCATTAAATTTTGTCCATTTACTGTATTGTTTCTTACCCCAAGCAACATGGGCCTATGTAATCATTTTCAACCTATAAATTAAGAGCATCAATTTTATTAAAGTCACAACAACCAAACTTCAATGGTTATCCCAAAATAGTCAAATTCCTATTGCAGCAACCAAACCAAACATCTCAAGCAGGAAACCACCCAGTCTCTAGAGTTTGTGTACCTCACTCATCCAAAAATTCCTTTATGAAAATATTCACAGTGAAAAATGAGGTTAAGCTATTAGGGTTGTCACAATCACACCTTTTGCAAGGTAAGTGTCATTGTTTGGCAAGTATATAAGTGGCAAGATAAAACTTTGGTGGAGTACAACTATATGCACTAAGTGATTGTCTCATCTTATTATGGCAAGAACTGAGTGTTTATCAACTTCCTTAGCAAGCATTTAATGTTTATCAACATACTTTGGAAAATGTTGAGTGTTTATTAGCTTACTTTGGAAAGCACTCAGTTTTTATCAGCTTACTTTGGCAGGAAGTAAGTGTTTATCAACTTACTTTGGCAAGCACTAAGACTTTATCAACTTACTTTGGAAAACACTCCGCTTTTATCAGGTCAATCTAACACTCGACGGTGTATGTGCCTCATAAACATAAAATAAACATGGGCACATATTTGTCATAATCACATGAACACAATAATAGTTAACAACAAGAGTTCACACTTGCTCAATGTGTCCTTTACATGACTGGGGATCTCATTGGATAAACTCATCATGATATCCCAACATGCCATTCATATAAATATCATATTTTTTAAGAACATTAATCGATCATCCCTCCACTGATATGATTCTTGACAATGACTTTTCAAATGGAATGGAATCATATACAATCATTCTAGCAAACATTGAAAATTCATTACAATATTTCATACCAAAGGATCCCTTCCTTAATCATACCACTTCCTATTATCCATGCAAGCATGCATTGATTTGAAACAACAATTTTCAAATTCATCTAAAGGAATTCTCACCCAATTCGTTTCCATTACTCTTTTACCTAATCTTATTACCTTCCTTGTTTATTTGGTTCTCACTACCAACACTTTCAGTTGAAGTTTTTTTAATGTACAATTGGTTGGCAACATTTTTATTGTTGATTTCTTCAGTAGTTCATCAACTCAACCATTCATGGATTTCAAAGGAAACATCTAAAGGCATACTCATTTTCATTCAATTTTATCATGTCCTTACCCATGCTAAGCATACTCCTAGCCTTTTATAATTTTCATTCAAGCCCACAACAAATATCAAGAACATAAACATAACATAGTAATAGTGATCATTATTAGCAACAGGTCATTCCTACTCACTTACCCAATGGTGTTCCATACAAAATGGGATCCCTTAAGTAACCTCATTTTGTTAAGTGAAACATGGTAAGTACTAATTCCATTTTCATACCATTCGCAGAATGTCATATTTTATAGATTAATCACTTATCTTATTACTATGATGGTTTTCAACTAATGGATTTTCAGACCGATTAGCATCATCATACCATTATTTCACTTTCCTATTTTCTCATGTTCATAAAAGATATAATACAAATATGTGTATCTGCCATGCACAGTTTCGAGTTACCACAACCCCCTTCTTATCTTATTTTCATAGTCGTCATCTCACTACCCATTTTATTCATGTGGACCTAGCCAGTCAACGCGGGTTGTATTCATATCTTCCCTAAATCTCCTCTTATTTCCTTCCCAAACCAAACAAGACAAAACCACAAAATTCAAGAAGAAAGAAAAATGAAAAATAATGAAAATAACACAACAACAATACAAAATGACAACACATGGTAGCATGACCATGCTCAAAGTCAAAAGAACAACAAAGAAAATTTGAACCCAATAATAATAATAAAAATTTAAGCATTCCCATAATTCATTGGCCCACAACAATTCAATACCTTGAGTTATGGTGTTCAGAGTTTATCCTTCACCATTATATATACACAAAATTTTAGACTAAATCTTTTCCAAGGTTTCTAGCAACCTCAAAGTTCCAACATCCCTCGAAATAATTCAAGAAGGGACTTTTCAGTATCTCAGAGGGCTTGAGGGGATGCTCCCTCCTCCCTTTATGTATTAAATTTTGTAGGTTTGTGTGCCTAAGCCTCACATGAACTATTCTTCTTCTTCTTTCATTGTCTTTTAGGACGGTCTCTTGTCAGGTGTTCCTCTCTATAGTGCCAACATGATACTAGCTTTATTTTCTTTCTAACCTCACGAGGTTTCTTTCTAACCTTGTCAACATGGTGTTCCTCTATGTGCTCAGAGGATTATGCTTGTTACAACAAATCTTGCATGTATGGTAGATGTTTTAGCAGCATTGTATTCAACCTTGCTCTTTTCTCTTTGTAGTGACCCTTTCATTTTTTTCTTACAACTCTCTAGTTCAACTTTCAAGCTCCTAAAGATTTCTTCTTTATTAGGGGAACTTTCCCTTTCTTACTCATGATGGACTTGGTCCACTCTATTCTTCACCATATTGGTTTCCATGCTTTTATTTATTTCTACAGATGGATCTTCTTTTGTGTTTTCACACACACATAGTTGTTATTTTTGTGAACGTAAACAAAATTAACTTGTTACCTTGCCATGCCAACACCAAGAATATTGATTTGAATCATGTTGATCTATTGTTATTAACACATCTAGAATCCATCTTAGCCACATATTCTAGGACTCCAAAGTTCATATTAGTATGTTGATATACATTCATCACTAGGTCTGAAATCAACCTTTTACCATGACTAGTATCCAAAACAAATACAAGCTTAAAAGTTAGTTAGAAAACAAACTAACATATCAAAATCTACTATTCCTATCCTTTCACAATTCTAATATCAACATTGATAAGCATATAACACACAATCTATTATCAACATGTAATCGTCGGTTATAGTGTTACAAGCATCACCCACTTGCACACAACTAAAAATCATTAGAAAAACACTACACTTAATAACATAGTTCCAATTTTTTTCTCCCAAGATCATGTGTAGAACCTTCACTCTTTAATTTCATCTTTCTTGAGCCCATCTAGTCCAAATTTTGAACCTGGATGCTCTGATACTACTTTGTAATCCCTCCCAACCCCTTAGACTTCCCAAGCCTAGTGGGAGGCGTCACTTTTAATTAACTTGACCTCCATGGTCTCATTATGAATGTGGGGTTACAAAATTCCCTCTCACCCAAAGCATACATAACTCACTTTGGATAAAAAGATCACCTTCGTCTTGTCAAGAGCATTCTGGCAATCTAAAATTTTCCTTAATTCGACCCCTTGAATGAGAGTTATGCCAAAATGAAGTTTGGGCATTGTAACCCTAGCCACATCAGCAAAGGTTTACCACATGGCACTACTTCATCATAATAAGCCCACCGTGGCACCCACCACGTCACAGTGCCTTAGCACCACCATGCCCCCCACCACTACTTTAGAATGGAAATCCATTCAAACCTCCATACTACACCATAGTTTTTCACATCAACTGATAGGGAAAATCACTATCCCATGAATTCTATTTACTCTACGCCCCATGGTATACTTGCACTACAAGCATCTCCAAGGTCTCGAGCTCCATGGTGACATGGCTCCTAGCCACATGTGCTAACTCGTTAACACCACGTAGCACACCATGTTAGGTGGCACTTCAAAGCACGTATATGTGTCATTTAATGCCATGTTAGATTAACCTTCACACCACCTAATTCTACAGTGTCTTACTAACATCATATTGACGTTAGGGTGATTTAATCTTGCCACACAACATCCTCTAGTGGTGCCATGTGTCATCTAAAAAATGGCCACTTGTCCATCCAGAAGGGACATATCTGCCTGCCATGTGTCACGATGATAATGTCCCATGTTAGAAACCTTGCCACATCACAGGTACATGTCATTCATGTCCTATGTGGCGTTTACCACCTTAGCTTAAGTCATGGGTCCCACCTAGTCGTAGACCTTCATGCAAAAAAACACTTTCCCATTCAATGACAAGGAGGAAATTTTGTCTCTCCCTCTATCAATAGCACCAACACATTTACAAGAGGGTGAGCCCTCATATTTTTTCCATGCCACAGTGGAATGTTTTGGCTGCAGGTGATGGGCATTTTCCCATCCTACACCCTTGTTAATTCATGGCCTTTTCCAATGACACCAATTTTCCTATCCTGCAAAGGCACATCTCTGTTCCCTGGGATATAAATTTATCTAATGGCTGTTGAACTTTTTTAAACCTCCATGTCTCCAAATTTGTTGCAAATCTTAGCAGCATTTCGTCGTCTAAGTGCAATCTTGTCGTTATGCGACAACCAATTTTAGAGTCTTAACAAATCTAATGTATTATGAAGCCATTTTAGGTGACAAGCAATTCTTTGTACCATTAATATAATAGAGATAAATCATGTGTTCCCTTGTCAACATCTCAAGAATTAAACATAGCCACAATAGGGAAATAAACCTATCGCATGCCTAATAATAGGCATTATCAGATTCACTAATATAGAGTGCCATATACACAACAGCCATAGACTTCCATTGGTATATACATATTATTCATGGCATAACAAGTAATAAAAGTCACACATAGTGATAGTTAGTTGAACTCAAAAAATAATCATTCATACTAGATAAGTAGCCAGACAGTGATGAGTTTCTCTGCAGTCATAGTGATCTACAAATCATTATCAAACAACAAGAACAATTGTACATGCATCTCAGCACAAGAAACCGAGAATAACAACATTTCTTCATAAGCAACATTAATACTTTCATTCTTATAAAAAATAAAAATATCATTCAAAATTCATATAGATATACAAGTAGATACACTTATATGTATAGCTTAATTATTGGAAACTAAGGGATGGACTTCACCTCTCCACCCAATTGTAAGTCAGCTACATTGTAATCTTTCTTACAGCTGACCCCCCCATGTCAGGTTCAGATTCTGAGGTAATTCCTAAGGAGTACTCTCACCAACAACTAGTCAACAAATGGTAAGAAGTAGAGTCCATTTCTCAGGTGATTTTTCAACAACCCTTAGGTGCAACACCATAGTGACTCTCTAATCAGTAGAACATCAACCATAAGGGTTAATCAAAGGCTAAGTGAGTTTCAACTTAGTTTTAGGAGAATATATATATATATAGGAGGTTTATCAACTGGATTAATATTGCAGGAGTAAAGATTCCACTACTAGCATATATATATATATATATATATATATATATATATATATATATATATATATATATATATATATCAGCTTACGGAGCAAGTACCAAAGTGGTTCATCAGTCCAATGCTAGCCACTACTCATGTGTTTATCAACTCTCTGAGCAAGTTCTTAGTTGGTTGATCAACCCCAGCTAGCACCTGAGGGTCTCAAATCCATTGAACCCTCTATCCAACCAGATTGTAGACACATGCATAAGCCTCAACAAACACATAGAATACCATCCCCAAAACAGAACACAGGCTATAACATGTGATATCTTCCTAGTAGATTCATATCTACTACCAATTCATGCTCTATATTCTCTTTCCCAACAAGATATATCTTGTTTGACTCCTTACATTTGTCTGCTTGTTTTAATGACTGAATGAATGAATTTCAGCATGTCTTTGTCTTTCCTCTTATCTCTCCATCAAGATTCTCCTTCCCATACTTGTCCATGTGATATGATCACGCTCAAATATTCCATGAGAAATGATGTTGCATGCTTGTCATTAAATTAGGAAGCCCATTCCCTAAATACAATGTTGCACTAGTAGTGCCATAAATCCATCAAGAAGATAAGTGATGAAATAAATACAATGGATTTTTTTACAAGCAACTCTTTCTCCTCGATCCTCTAAATTCGTGTCCACTTCCCTCAGCTAGTCTATGTGTTACATTTCCACATTATTTACATGAATTCCAATTCAAAGCAATATTTACAAGAAGGATTAACAAAAAGGGTTGTCACATAATGGTTATAGGACCTCTAAGTATCCCCCACACTCCCAGTCCTTATATTGGTTCTACCTTATAGGACACCTATAGTTTTCTTTTCAAAATTTCAAGAAATTCTTTGCCTCAATCAAATTCTAGGTTGGTAGGTGTATTCTCCTCTTGGACAAATTTCTATTAACTACTTCAATGCTCCACCTGAACTCGGGTTGCTAAGTTTTTCCCTACTAAAGTGACTATATCGTATGTTCTTCAGCTACACTATTCTATTCAGTTGTAACTCTTTCATATCACCTCTTGGACCAATCTAATTCACCTGTAACTATTATCTTGTAGTTTTCTTGAGAATACAAAATCCTTATGTTCTTTCTGTTTTTCCCCCAGAATTAACTATATGTTTGAACATTTTTAGATTTCCCTAGTTGTCATTGGGCTTGAGCTGCACTATGTCACCTTCGATGACACTTGGAATGCATGTGCCCTTCCTTTCACATTTTTTAAGGCCCTTCTACCTTTTGGCATAAATTTCATAAAGGAAGGTTCCCTCCGAGGTGATGTCACTAGCCAAGATCTCGGCACTAGGACCCCTCATCTTTTCTTATGTTTAATTTGAAAATGATAGAGATACGAAGGCCCAAAATCTTATGGGGTCCTCTCCCATGCCACATCATATCAACACCTTGGCATTAGGTCTATCACCCCACTCATTGCTCGACTTCTTTGAATCTTCACAACACCTTTTATCTCGATGGTTCGATAGACAAAAAAAAAATGGCAACGATATTCTCATCAATTGTACTTGACAATTGTTTGTCCATCTATCATGTTTTTGTTCATTGGCCACATCCCATGAATGTTCATAATACCCTTCCTGCCTGTGTTCCGAAAAACAGGAGTGTGATTTAAATATTATCTTTCCATCAATCACAACAGATCATTCCTAATTTTCCACCCATCGCTCGTTGGCCTCATTTGCTACTATTTACCTCCCCTTTAGGTTGGTCAATCCTATGAGGGACCCATGGGCCACTCCATATTCCACCTCATCCATACACGTCACCATCATTATGAGTAAGGGTTTTCCACTTGTCATCCCTCACCACATGGTATCCATGTCATTCTCCTATTTCGGTGCATCGCTTGTTAGCTAATTTTTTTTGTTCCTATCAAAACATTATATCGAGTGTATTGATAAACCCCTTCGACGCTTATTACAAAGCCTCTTGCATTTAGGGTTTGTGACTTTGGACTCATACATTGTTGGCAAAATGGTGTCGATGCCTCAGTACCCTAGTGAGAGACTCACGTGTCTATATGGCTCCTCCATGACCACTTACCTATCTATTGAGTCATCCACCCATTATTCTCATTATACTACTTCGATCAACCCACCGATAATTCAAAGCCCCCCCTCCCCCTAAACAATTTTAAACTTGGGCTAGGGGGACTTGCGATAAATCTCCATCATCGATCTTGGGATGGTGATGTGGGCATGAATTTCGTCCATGCCCTCCCCTCTAATTAAACATCGACAACAAGGGAATGCCTACGGTTGATCTCAGTCATTAGATCTAGCAGTGTAGTAGATCAGTTATTGTCTTCTACTCCAACTTGCACCTTTAGCCCCTATTTGCTATGCCTATATAAATTTTCCAAAAGTGCCTAGAAATTTTGGGTGTTTTTCCCAAAATTCCTCCGTGGGATTCTATCAAACAATTGGAATTCACCCACCACTCTGCCACTACACACACACTAATGATATTATTCTTTGTGAATATTTTAGCCTGTCACTTCGTGCATATATGGTGATCAATACAATCCCCTTGACACAATTCACGGTGGTATTTCGTTAAAAACTTTGTCTACAACCATCCTACAACTTTGTTTGCACTTGACCCATATAAGCTCTGTAATAATCCTTAGCTTCATAATTTGATTGTATTTAAATGTGCATAGGTTTATTTTGATTAAGTATGCTACATTGAATGACATACAAACATTTTTAATTATCAATAATTATTACTAATGAAAGCTCATTGTAAAGTTGTAATTATGTTTTATTTCGTAAATAAAGACAAATATGGGAAATTAAAGGCTAAGTAAAAATGGATAAAAGAGAAAAAGGCTGCAATTTAAATTGGGAAAATCATTATTATCCATCAATAAGTCCTATGCATCTAATTTAGGTGATTAGATTTAATTAAAAAATTATGATATTGGCTAATTAAATGTTTCCTAGAAGACAGGGAGTTGTCCTCAAGAGTGGGAAATGGGAGTTCATTAATGAGAAGACAACTACCTGCCACTTATTGGTGATGTGGAGGAAGTTACTAATCACCAAAAGAGTGATAGATGGGTAATATTTCAGATTTTTCTTACCTTTATCTCATTATTTTGAGAGCAAAATTGGATAGGTTGAAGAGAAGCAAGAAGGAACAGAGAGAAGAATTGTAAGCCAGGTTTCTCGAGGGACAAGAAATTTGTTGTGTCAAGGTTGGGAGGATCCAAGTAACACATATTTGATTAAATTTGGAAGTTTTCTATTTCAAGGCCTTCAACAACATTCATTATTTTGTAAATCGCCATATTAACTTATTTCAACATAAAAATAATTTTAGTAATTTTCAACCAAGTAGAGATCATGAATAGGTCAAACACGGAGTTGTTATGTACAATAGTATCAATACACAATAGGAGTGTGAAATCAAACTCTTAGAAGTAATTGATTTAAGCTAAATCATATTCGTATGTCTAACATCCAATGAAGATATTATAGTTATGGATAACGAACTATATTCCTTGATGTTTGAATTTTGTGTCTGATGACTCTAACCCCCTTTCCCACAACCTACGAAGGATTTATTGATTGAATTATGGTGATGTGAGGATCTTAGTGTAAATGGCAAGGATGTGTGTCCCTTGTGTTTCATTGAAACTATTCTACTAAAAACTTGGTAAAATGTTTTGTGCTCAATTTCCTACGGTCCCTCCGTGCCTTTATGAAGCACTAATGAGTGGGTGATCATTCATCTTTGTATCATCTAGGCATCCATTATAAAAGTTAGGCATTGTTGATCTAGGTATTTCATGAAGGTTGGGAACCATTGATCTATCTCCACTCAAAGCCAAGTACATCAAATGAGAGTTCTTAAATGGGTATTCAAGTCATTCCATTGTGATGGACAGTGTCACAAATTGAAGTAAACAAGAATTAGTGGTCTTCTTGTAAGTAGTGGAGGAAAGTGTTTTCAAAGATTATACAGTTGATGGTAGTGTGGATATTGATATCTCCTTGTAAACATTGTCAAAACCATTAATAGTCTTGATGTATGTAAATAATAGTCTCAATTGTATGAAAAACCATGATTTACCATTACTTTCACTAAGAGAAGAAAATGATAAGATTCTTTAATGGGGAAGAAATAACTGTGAAACATAACTCATGGATTTTAGTTCAAATTTGCGTAAGTCCTTGTGTTCTTTAATTATTAAATACTTAATGTAAATACAAATAAATTATCGTTAAGATATTGATTTTGAAGATTAAATATGTATTAAAAGGCATTCATCTATGACACTTGATTTTTCATATAGTCTGAATAAACCACTTAAAGCTCATTATCAATTAATTCTAATTATTTTTGTAAAAGATATATCTTTACTTATGTTAAGAGATTTATTTCAAAAATAAATTACATTTATAAACTTATATCAATACATATAACTAAATGGAATTGAATAAATATCTTCTAAGTATTATTGGAGTATATGAGATTATTTTAAGTACAAATAGTTTCTTTAAGAATTGAAATTTACAAAATGTTAATCTTGATGGGAAAATCATGTCATATGGTGCAAAAAGTTTAAAGACATCCATTTATGGCTCATCTGTTGAATGAGCTTAAATAGTCTAGTTAATGCTCATTGTGAATTCATTAATCCATGTTTTATTAGAAAATGCATTTTTTTACATGGATTTTTATTCTAGAAATAAGAATGTCACATTTATACATTCATATTAAACCACATGATAGTTAAATAAAAATCAATTAATGGTTTCTTGACTTGATGACTTATATTACATGATTAAATATAGAAACAATTGATTTAAGAATGCATAGTTAGAAAAAATTGTCAATTCAAAATAGAATAAACCGGTTAGAACTCATCAACGATTGATTTTAAATTATTAATTTTCTAAAAAAAATATTGTTTCTTACATTAAGAACTTTATTTCAAAAACAAATTGCATATATACATACATACATACTAAATAGAATTTAATACATACTTGTCTTGTTGGCTTCTATGACATTATTTCAGTTACAAATAGTTTATTTAAGAATTGAAATTTACCAAATGTTAATAGGGGTGGGAAAATCAAATGTTGTATGTTGCAGAAAGTTTAATTACATGTATTTATGACCCATATCCTGAATGAACTTGAAAAATCTACTTAACATTCATTACCAATTAATTATTCCATGTGTTATTAGGAAAAACACTTAATTTTAAATGGAGTTTTATTTCAAAAAAAATGTCACATTTATACATTTATATTAAACCTCATGATAGGAAAATAAAAGTCGATAAATGGTTTTATATAGACCACTTAGAACTCATTATCAATTACTTATAATTTGATATATATATATATATATATATATATATATATATATATATATATATATATATATATATATATATATATATATATATATATATATATATATATATATATATATATATATATATATATATATATATATATATATATATATATATATATATATATATATATATATATATATATATATTAAGAGCTACATTTCAAAAATGCATCACATTTATAAACTTCTATCAATCCATATAACCAAATAGAATTTTTCAAGTCCTCTTGGATTCTATGAAATTAGTTAAACCATAAATAAACTATTTAAGAATTCAAGATGACAAAATGTTAATATGGATGGAAAAATCAATGTTTTATGGTGCAAAAAGTTTAAATACAACCATTTTTTGCCCATCTCTTTAACGAGTCTAGATGGTCCACTCAACACATTGTTAATTAATTATTCCATGTTTTCTTAAGAATATAATTTTGTTTTACACAGAGTTTTGTTTCAAAACAATACAATATGAAATTAATACTCTCAATAAATTAAGTGATAGAATTATGAATTAAAAATTGAATGCCCTACCATTTAACTAGTATTCACATATTTGCCATCACCCATTAGCCTAAAGTGTCCACTTAATACTTATTATCAAGAAATTATAAGACTTATTTTTGGAAGAGATGCATCATAGTATATGGCTATTATATATCACATTTATACACTCATATTAATGGACATAACTAACTACAAGTCAATAATATAATTCTAGCTCAAATGATATGATTTCAATTTATTTAAAATACAAATTTACAAGCCCATGGGGCTTTGGATTGACAGTGAATGGGTGTACTGTTAAGGCACTCCTTGCAATAGGTCACTGGTTCAAATCCCCCGTGGGTGCTTACTTACCAAAAAAAATAAAATACAAATTTACAAAAAAATAACTTTAAGTAATGAAATTAGATGCCTTACAGTTCAAAGACATGATTCATCCATGATAATGTCTAATCAAACCTTGATAGTCTACTTAGCAATCATTATCATTAATTATATGTTTTTTTAAGAAATGCAAAATTATTTACAATAGATTTTTATCTCAAAAAATACAAATCATATTTATGCACTCATATTAGTGCATTTTATCTATAAACAATGAATAACTGACTTGGTGCCTTGTTGATTTTCAATAGGATATGATTGCAGCTATAACCATTAATTGATTTAAGCATATAAATTTATGAAAATTATGAATCGAGAAATCACATATCGTATGCTTCAAAAAGTTAAAATCATTCATTTATGACACATTTCCCATTAGCCTTAATAGTGAATAATGCATTGTGAATAGTGAATAGTGCACATAGCATAATTTATCAAGTAAATTATTATAATTTCTTTATTAAGAATTACACCTTTGTTTGCAATGAGTTCTATTTCAAAACTTATATTTCACATTTATATATGATTATTAATGCATATAAGTAAACAAAAATAGAATGTCTATATGGTTCATGTAAGATAATTTAAAAGGCAGACAATTCATTTAACAAAGGCAACACACACATTTTAGATTAAAAAAAAAAAATTCGATAGAACAAATTCATTGCAAAAGAAATTATAAATAATAAGAAATATACATATTAATTTAATTGGTAATTCCCATATATTTCAAAAAATATAAAATCATACAAATTAATACAACAAAAACTATGTCCAAAATGTATTGAAAAATTGGAATGTACTTTTCAACAAATTTATAAACGAAATTATCTCCATCCACTACAATGAAGTACAAGTTCTATTGAACATTTGAATGTACTCATGTTTTTGTTTGATACAATGAAATGTCTTAAGAAAGGGGAATAAAACTTGCATAAGTCAAGTATCTTGCTATTTTCCTTTATAGGATTTTATCAAGATGTCGCTTGATCGATATCCAATTAATTGAAAAGTATGTTTTGTTGTATCTATTAGCAATACATTTGATTCTTCATAATTATCTCCATATTGGGACCACACATCAGTCAACGTTTTCTCATAAAATTGTCTTGTTCTCCTTGCTTCCAATTTTGTTTGCAAATCACAATGAGACCTGTCCCGTGCAAATTTAAAGTCCTCTATATCAATATTTAATTTTTCAAGTACTTTTCAAATTTACTTTTTAGTGACATTTAATGTCCATATTGTGACATCATAATTTTTTAAGCAACATTTTAATACTTCTGACTAAAAAGGTATTAAAAAATAGGACCTGTCACCAAACTATCAATCTAGTTCTCTTTGAATATGAAAATTTTGTTCATCTTTGGAATATGATTGGAAGAATACTCCTTCCATTTCAAAGATCAACATCTTTTGACTTGTAGTAATTCCCATATGCATCTGTACATCAACCACATGTATAATATTAAAACTTCTACACTTCATTGCTTAAGGACATAAACACCTACCAATTTAAAAATGATGTTAATATTTATTATGAATTATCTCTATTTGTATGCAAAGGGAATTTTACAATGAGTTAATAGTAATCACAAAATACAAATATAATGGCCTCGTTAAAATGAACAAGCTAATGATATGTTTAATTTATACATACAACCTAATACCTTTATTTAATTTGTATGGAATAAAATTCTTCTAAGAATGCATTGACCCGCCATTTAAATCATTGATTTTAATACTTATAACGATTTCTTTAATTGAAATTTAAAATATATAATTACAATGTTCTAGTGCAAGTAAACAAACTAATTATATATTAGTTTCCACATACAATATAATACAATTGTTAAATTTCAAACCTAATTAATTATATGCTAATTTCTAGAGTCTCTACCTTACTTTCTTTTGGTGCTTTAGTACAAATTGTATGTTTATTTTTGGTGCTACGTAGAACCTAATATAGTTTTTCAACTTACATGGAATAAAAAAGCTTATAAGAATGCAATGGGTCATCATTCACATTACTAATTTCTAAGAGGTATAATGATAACTTAAACCACAATTGAAACAAATAATTGTAATGATCTAATTCAAACAAATAGACCAGTTATCTATTAATTTTTACATATAATGTAATCCATTGTAAAAATTTCTATAGCATTGGAAATTTTGATATGAAAACATTAAATGACCATTCAAATAAATAATTTTTATCAACACAATATCTCACCAAAAATAAAGAACATAAAAATATTTTATTTTTAGTAATGACAAACCAAATCAACAATTATTGTATTAGTGTTGTGAAATAAAAGCAATAATTCATGATGTCATACATATAATAGCATGAAATAGACATTAGTCATCTTAAGGTACTTCTAAATGTAATTGAACATCCTTCAAAGTAGCTCGCACATCTGTAGCCTTCTTGAGTTTATGCAACATTCTCCATAGCTCATCAATCAACCAATTATCCTCTTGATTTGTTCCAATGAATGGAGGGGAAAGAATCACATTTTATTTGAGATTATCTTTCTCTCTCAAGTGAACAATCCACTATAATAGTATTGGTTGCATCATATTGGGTATGCATTTCCCACACTTTTTTCAATGATTTAGTGTATATAACTTTGGTTGGATTGTCAATGACCTTATGTCCCTTTTGTGGTTTACAATCTTAAGCAGTCCACATAAACACAAGTTTATCTTGTAATGTTTCTGAAACCAACTTTTTTAAAACTCTTGTTGTGCTTTGTTTCAAAGTTGTCATCCAAATTGCAATGTCAATAGATTCATTTTTGAAACACATTTCAAAAATTGTTTTTGCATGTGAATGAATCCAAAATAATTTTTTCTCTATTTTGTGATTAGCATCAGTTCCCATTTTCTCAATATGTCATTTGTTTGTTGCTTCATCATCAATGCTATGATAAAAAAATGTCCTTTAGTTCAAAAATAATTAATTTCTTTTCAGTTATTTTGGCTGCAACACAATGACAAATAATCTAGTCAGACCATTTTATTCATGTTACAAAAATTACTAAAAAAAATTTGAAACAATACACTTACCTTGAGTGGATTTTTCACTATTTATAGATGAAATAATAATTTCTTTTATAATTTTGATAGAACCTAGAGTAAACACATTAAACCTTCAATCAAATACCAATAGTACTTCTTATTAAACCTTTAATCAAATACCAATACCAAGAAAAACATTACTAATGCAACCTTTAAAAAGAAACACACACACACACACCTTTAACATTTTTTTTTCTCAATTAATCTACTCCTATATTCATACAAAAAAGTTACAGTGAGGCGGGCCTTGAGAATTCATGCCATGAAGTTGGCATAGAGCAGAAAAGCTTGAAGTCCTGATTGTGGAACTGGCAAAATGACTTACATCAGAGAGAATAATTTCAAGGAACATTGAACATTCCAGAAAGACTCAAAAAACTGACCCAAACAGCGATACCGGACTGAGTAAAACACTGTTGTTTCAAGGACCGATTGTTACATAAACAGTAACATAAACAGACCCCGACCTGTATCATAGACAAAAGGCTGAGACAGGCATGAACCCCATGAATTGAAAAGGAGGTGAGCTTCATCTTCAGAGGCAAATCCAAAAAACTAGAGGCACTGACTGGTTCAATCTTCATCTGAGGTAGACGGTTGTTCCTCTAAAATTCAACACCCAAATTGACCGGAGTCCATGTAGTCAGAAGAATGGACCACCGAGCTTGAAGGCTCTCCTCTCGTGGGTTCGCTTGGGCCGAATTGGCTTCAGAGTGCGTAGTAGGCATGCCTCCGGTGACATGGCGCGAGGTGGCAATTTGACTTGCCAACCTCTATTGCTCCGTAACCCTCTGATGAACTGCTCCCGAACCCGTGTTATGCTCACACCTTTCGATAGTCACAGAGACGATGAAGGAGGAATTTTCCAGCGAACAAGGAATGCAGAAGAGGGCAGTGGGATGCACGTGATGCATACAAGCTTCGCCTCTATCTTGCCCTCTTCCCCTGCCCCTACCACTTCTGGTGGCTGGAAGGACCGACACATCTTCAGAGGGTTCCATAGTGGTGGAGGAGTGTTGGTTGGTGGCTCGACCATGTGAACCGCCGTGCCTACTGATCATTCTCAGCCTTTCTTTTGGCATTTTTATGGAATGGGGACTGTAAAACTGAGGAGGGAAGGCGGATAAACGAATGAGGGGCATATGCACCGAGAGAGCCGAAGACTAAGACCGAGAAAAGCGGTAAGCGTCAGGAACCGGAGCTAAATGGAGGCCGGAGAGGGAAAAGGCGCATATAGCCCTACAGAGCCAGACCAACAGGGAAGAACTCTCAGCATGCACCAGTGTTGACGGGAAGCAGGTGGGCGAGCTATCGCTCAGAGAGTCGCCCAGGACTGCAACCTTGATGGAGCCGAATGCATACGATATAATAGCAACAATGAGAATTAAACTGAGCGCCATCGTGCCTATAACCAAAAGCAGGGAAGGTAGAGTTAATGCTGCCATTAATGTATTTGTGCAAGGCCAGCTTTCCAGGCCATGACTCATACCCCTGACGCAGATGGGCTGCCACTTGCCCACCTTGCGCGCCTCCACCGTACCTCTATATCTGTCAATCACCCGCATCTGGGAACACCTTTAACCTTATTTTGATTGTTAATTTTATCATTTTTATTTGTTCTTATAATAAAAATGTAAAATGTTATGGTAGTTACAAGCATTAGAGTTTGAAGCATAATAAGACAAGTTATAAGTATTTGATATGATATTATCTTCATATTTGTAACTTTGCACCTCAACATCATCTTTGTTACCTTTATTTGTCTCTAAATTAAACATATAAAATATTTTGAATTCTAAAAATGAATAAAATTATTAAATAATAAGAACAAGTGGACAAATTATAAGTATCTAATATTATATTTTGTCCTTGATTAAAGCTTTGTTTCACACTCATTTGACCAAATTTTTTGTTCTCCTTGATTGTCGCTATAATAAACATAAAAAATGTTATAAATTGTGACAATGAACAAAATTCATTAAACAAATATACAAAAAATGAATCATCTTTAATCGTCCATATAATATTTTGGTCTTGATTGTAGATTTGTGGGACATTCCATTGGTCACTATATTCATTCTCTTTATTTCCAACAATAATCAACATATGAAATTCTATGAATCACGATAATAAAAATAAAAATTTAGATTTAAAAAAAAAAAAAAAAAAGTTACAATGATTAATACCCATTTCTATCTCCATCATTCCATGGTCATTGTCTTAATTAATTGCATTCTTCTCATAATTCCATATAATAGACATCCAAAAATGTTATGGGTATGGAAATTAAATAAATTCAAAACGTAACAAGAGAAACAACCAAACAAATTATCTACCTGGTATGATAACTTTTTCTCCTCGTGTTTCCATCCCTAAACTTTTTCAACATCATAAGCATTATATTGATTATTTTTTTGCTTCCCACTTTCATTATTCTCTATTTTAGAATCTCCATCATTAACCATTTTACTAAACACTTTTACAATTAAGAAATATGAACAAAATATTATCCAAAGTATTATAAGAGAAACAACAAAAGAACTGTAGTACCTAAATTTTCCAAAAAGTTAATGGATCCTAGATTTGATAGTTGAAAATATTTGTAATTATTCAACATGATTATCCTTTGTGACTTTTTTTGCACAACACATGCAATTCTTCTTCCATATGTAAAACAAGCCTTGATTAAATTTGTCCCTTCATAAAGAGAAATAACCACTTATGCATCACTACATTGTTGGTGCTTTTCCAATAAATCCATTCAAAAATCATAATCTCTCCCATTTTTATCAAATGTGTGAGTATTTTTAAGCCTCCAAAAATTTTAATTCTGAAATATAGAAATGTATAATAAAAACTATATCATAACTATAATTGTTTTGAGACTTATATTCATAAATGCCACTCGTCATTTTATAGTTGAACTTGGAGTTCTTTATGGCAATTTCTAAAGACTCGCATACATTATTACAAAACCAAAGTTCTACTAAGAGAATTGTAGTAAATTCATTCAACTCATTTTTTTTAATAAGAAATCGAAAGTATTCAATATAATATCCCTTGTGGAATGCTCCTTTTTTGAAAGCTAGTGTATCTAGAACAACAAGGTCAGTGTGTAAAATTGGTTGCAAGTGACATTGGAAAAGAGTGCAAAAGTGTTGACAAATGATTAGGGACCCCAAAATGACAACCAAATTCAAAATTGTTGACAACCTGTTAAACACTTGTTGATCCATTTATAATTCAGCCAAGGACTCCACATGCTTGCTGAGAAAGGGACTCTATCTTTGTATTACGTGTTCGTTTTACATAAGTAGACCCCTTCACCGTGTTGAAAAATTTGGAAAAGATGATATTGTTAATTTCATAATGCTCAAGAATGTTGAATGTGGTAAAAGTCTTCTCATTCAATTTCTCATCATGACTTTGACAATATGTAACCATTGCATCCAATATTGTTATGTTGGTTTTCAATTTCGAACAATAATCTTTTAATTTTATGGCATATATTGGATGATTAAGTGGAATAGAAAACCAAATGGTTCCATCCAATAGATTATCTACTATTGAAGCAATTTCTTCCATGGTCAATCCATGAAGGAGCCGAAGAGTTGTTGTTGTCAAACTGTGTAGACTATTTCTCTTGTAGTTCTCAAAATCAAGTTGGCTTGGAGAACACTTCAATGTGCCTAGTTGGTAAGAATTAAAAATGGTGTCCCATTTATCCCAAATAGGTTGATCAAGATATGGTGGCCTGGGTGGCCTGGGTGCAAGCAATATGGACAAACGACCGAAACTTGATATAATTTTTTCTAACTCTGGCTGAATTTCTCCTTCTGCTTCAACTGGTGTATCAGTCATCTATTGTTAGATTGAGTGCTTCATGAGTTTTTCCTTTTGGTCAACCACAGCCTTGTTATCGAACACAAATCATACCATAGGCCCGTTTTCCTCTGTTGGAACTATAATCCCATAGGAATTATAAAAATAGACTATCATTGCTTTAAAAAAAGGAAAATGCGTTTTAAACGCAAAATACATAGTCGGAGGGCTTTTGTTCCAAAGGAACGTAATAACACTATCGGCACTTTAAAATCACTATAGTGTTAATTCTAAAGAATTACACTATTGACGCAAGATTTCAACAAATACGTTATACGTAATTAACACTATCGGCCCTTCTAACACTCCTTCTTCGGATGCAATAACACCGTATTATTGGAGATCACAATCAGCGACTCCAATATTCTAAAGGCTTGGCTCCTCTCGCTCTGATCTTGTGATGCGATAAGCCTTGTGGACCCGACAACCTATTCACCCTACTCTATAATATTTTGGTTCCAAGTTATCGGAGTTTTGAACTTCGGCGGTTCCAAAGGTCCTTCCTGCTCCACTTAGGGTTCTATGATGTGATAATGGTTTGGACCCGATACGAGTATGAACAAGATTTAATAAGATATCAGGTCTAGAACTTCGTTCAGGTTAAGTCTTTCACGGTTTTCCTGTGCAAAACAGATTTTTCGCCACGGAACTCAACAATGCATGTAAGAGGAACATGCGTGCCAATATATGGAAGAAAACCCACAACATTAAACTTAAAGCAAGTATTAATAAGAAAGAAGGGCGGAATCACCATTAACAAGACTCAGAATAAAGAATCGAAACTGATTCACACAAAATACCAGTAAACAGATAAACATAACTCAGATGCACAAAAATGGTTTTCAGAGGTCACCACGCCTCTTGGATCGACTCCTCTAGAGATGTCCTATTCTTTCCTTTATAAAATATTAAGAGATAAAGCCCACTTGGTCCTTGTCCCCTTTACAAAAGCATGCCAATTACATATCTACTGGTTCATTTTAGCAACCAATTTCTAAAACAGAAACTTATTTATTATGACTAACAGTTCTGCGAGACATCCCCTCGAGAACCTCCACTACAACTTATCCATAAAGAGATTATTACAACATGATCTTATTCTTAAATTCTATCATTATCCTAAACTAGAAAAGCACGGAAATTGATGGCTAAAGGACCCCACTGCTTTGCCAGTAGATTTTTTTTCATTTTTTTGGAATAAGTGTGAATATTTTTCCCTCCAAGTCACATTCTCCTGCATCAAACTCCGGAGGAAAAAATTCTTCATGGGCTCCTGTCCATGAGCTCATCTACAGAACTGCCCAGTTTCTATATCATGTTTTTTGTAACCCGGGTAGCTTCAGCGATTGGTTGATCCTTCCATTTTACCAAATACTGGAAGTGCTCTCATTCCCTTGTTTTCTTAAACACCTTCTTGTCCAAAATTATTTCTGGCTGCAATTCCTTTGCTGTGGGTAACTTTTTTACCCAGTCAATCTCTTGGGCCTCTTGATCCTTTTCTATATCATTTACAGTTTCACCTTCATACTTGTAGAGGTCAACGACATTGAAAATTGGTGATATTCCAACATCAGGGGGTAACTCAATCTCATAGGCATTTGCAAAAAAATTCCTCAATACTCTGCATGGTCCAATTTTCTTGAACTTCAATTTGTTATACTCCCTCTTTGGAAACCTCTCCTTTCTGAGGTGTGCTAAAACTAGATCTCCAACTTCAAAGTTCACCTCTCTTCTTCTCATGTCTACTCTGGTTTCGTACTTGATGTTACTATCCTGTAGCTGATGTTTCACTTGTTCATGTATTTCTTGGATTTCTAAAGCAAAATATTCTCCCTTTGCACTTTTCATCTCTTCTTTTCCCAAGTTCCTCAACTCAGAGACTCCTCTTGGATGCATTCCATAAATAATATGGAATGGACTCTGTCCTGTAATCCTATTAGGTGAGTCATTGTATGCATATTCAGCTTGTGCCAACACTTGATCCCATTGTTTTGGATGTTCTTCAGTAAGACTTCTCAGAAGATTTCTCAAACCCTTGTTCACAACTTCAGTCTGTCCATCAATTTGTGGATGATAGGCAGAACTGAAACTTAGTTTAGTTCCCAACTTCTTCCATAATTTCCTCCAGAAGTGTCAAACAAATTTGGAATCCTTTTCTGAGACAATACTCTTAGGCAACCCATGCAATCTTACAACCTCCTTAAAAAACAAATTAACAATGTGAGAAGCATCACTAGTTTTATAACATGGAATAAAGTGTGCCATTTTTGAAAATATGTCCACTACAACAAAAATTGAAACATTACCTCTTTGAGTCCTTGGTAAGCCCAAAACAAAATCCATAGTTACCATATCCCAAGGCCTATCTGGAATTGGTAATCGAATATACAAACCTGTGTTTTGGCTCCTTCCCTTTGCATATTGACAGAATTTGCAAGTTTTCACATACTTCTCCACTTCATATTTCATTTTTGGCCAGAAATAAAATATGTTTAACTGATCATAAGTCTTCTCTACACCAAAATGTCCTGCAAGTCCTCCACTATGTTTCTCTTTGATTAAGTTCTCCCTCATAGAACAATTTGGTATGCACAGCTGATTTCTCTTAAAGAACAGTCCATCTTGTAAGAAGTAATCCAACCATTTACTTCTATCCACTAAAACATGATTTTTACAAGCTTCAAATGCCTCTTTAAAATCTGGATCTATTTCATATAAACCTTTAAGAAAATCAAAACCCAACACTTGGATTTGACTCTCTTGAAATAATACACTTCTCCTACATAAGGCATCTGCAACTTTGTTTGATTGGCCATTTATATGCTTCAAGACAAAATGGAAACCTTGAAGATACTCTACCCATTTGGCATGTTTCTGGCTAAGCTTTGGTTGTTGCATAATATACTGTAGTGCATGGTTATCTGAATAAAGTACGAACTCCTTTGACATTAGATAATGCCTCCATTTCTTTAATGACTACACAAATGCATAGAACTCCTTATCATAAGAAGAATACTTCTTCTTTGAATCATTCAGCTTTTCACTAAAATAAGCTATAGGTCTGTCTTCCTGACTTAATACACCTCCAATAGCTTCTCCGCTGGCATCACACTTCACTTGGAAAGGTTTACTAAAATCAGGTAGAACCAAAATAGGCTTTTCAGTGATCTTCTTCTTTAACAGCTGAAAAAAAAATTCTGCTTCAGCAGTCCATCTAAATGGTCGTTTATATTTCTTTATGGTCTCAATAATGGGAGCATTGATCTTGCTAAAATTGTTTATATATTTCCTATAAAATCTAGCAAGACCATGAAAACTTCTTACCTCAAAAACGCTTTTAGGTGAAGGCCACTCCATGATTTCCTTGATCTTCTCTAGATCCATCTTCAGTCCTTCAGCATAAATAACAAAACCCAAGTACACTAGCTCTTATTTCATGAATGAACACTTCTTCAAATTCAGCAATAATTTCTCCTACTATAGATTTTGTAAGACATAATTCAGATGTCTCATGTGCTCCTCCTTAGATCTGTTGTAAACTAATATATCGTCCAGATATACTGTTACAAATTTACCAATAAACTCTTTAAGGACTTCATTCATGAGTCTCATAAACGTACTTGGTGCATTTGACAACCCAAAAGGCATTACTCTCCACTCATACAATCCCTCATTTGTATTAAAGGTAGTTTTCCACTCATCCCCTTATCTTATCCTTATCTGATAATACCCACTTTTAAGATCTAGTTTTGAAAAATATTTTGCTCCACTCAAGCAATCTATTAAATCTTCAATTCTAGGTAAAGGAAATCTATACTTGATTGTGATTTTATTGATGGCTCTAGAATCTGTATACAATCTCCAGCCTCCATCTTTCTTTGGACTCAACACTGTTGGTACTGCACAAGGACTCAAGCTTTCTCTGATCAGCCCTTTATCAAGAAATTCTTGCACCTGCTTCCTAACCTCTTCATTTTCTATAGGAGTCATTCTATAAGTTTCTTCGTTAGGTAGACTTGTTCCAGGAATCAAATCTATATGATGGCTAATTCTTCTAATGGGTGGTAACTCATTAGGCAAATCATCAACAATAATATCACAATAGTTTTCCAACATTTCTTGAATTTCAATGGGTAAATGAGAAATTGTAGTAGAAGTCATTATTACCTTGGGCTTGCAAATTACAGCAAAATTTACCTCATTCCCTTCAATCTGCTTCAAGTATTCCTTTCCTCCTAGTAACAGAGTTTTTGGACCAGTCTTCTTTCCTGATGCATCTTCTTTTTGCAGAGGCAGCAACGTATGATTGACACCATCCTTTCTAAACTTGTATGTGTTTCTTTTCCCATCATACATAACTCCTCTGTCATATTGCCAAGGTCTTCCAAGCAATATGTGACACACATCCATTGGCATCACATCACATACAATTTTATCTTTATACTTACCTGTTAAAATTGGAAACTAGGGAAAAACTTCATGTGGGTCATCTTATTCATGGCTGATAATATTTTTATTAGATTCCTCTCATCGAGAGGTGTAGGATTGATATAAAGATCATCCGATTCCGATAAATATTCATGGAGATATGAATTTATTTTGATTATGGAATTATTATCAAGCTGACCTAAAACTCATGTAGGCTCAGAAGCCCAACAGTCGCATCTATTCACCCACCAACTTTGTGTATAAATATAAGAGGACTTTTCCTCATTTGGACTCACTCATCTCATCACATCTCTCTCTCTCTCTCTACTACGCAGAAATGAGTCTCTTCTCTACTACGCTGAAATGGGTCTCTCTCTCACACATGTGAAGCCAGAAGCTGTTGAACTGAAGCTGCAACTGCAGAAGTAAAGATTGACTTGCCTGGCCTAGAAGATCTCCTCTTTGGAACTGCGCTTTAGGTTCATCTGAACCTCCTCTGAAAGCCGCAACTTTTGGTGGTGGAATGAAGTCAATCCGAAGAACGTTTTGCAAGATATCGACTGCCCTAGTTTGAAGCCGGAAACTGCTGAAACTGAAGCTGCAACTGCAGAAGAAAAGATTGACTTGTGTGGCCTAGAAGATCTCCTCATCTGAACTGCACTGTAGGTTCATCTAAACCTCCTCTGGAAGCCGGAACTTTTGGTGATGGAATGAAGTCAATCCGACAGTTGGTTTGTGAGATATGGTCTGCCCTAGTTTGATAATGAAGCCGCTAATGCTGATGCTGCTGATCTAGGTTTTGCTACTGCTGATATGAATCAGATTTATTGTACTATTTCTCTCTGCTAAATTATTGAAGATAAAAGAATATTTGATCAAAGGGTTTCCCCACACATTGTGGGGTTTGTCCCTGGCTAGCCGCCACATCTTGTGTCTCTTGTCTTGGCTTGTTTTCTGTCAATCGTTTAATGTTCTATCTGCACTTTACTTTATGTATATGTGATTGCTAATCTGTGGAATATAATAAGAAAAAGAAGTAAACTGTTATAAGCATAGAACATACCATAATTAACATGGTATCAGAGCTTAGGTGAAGACAAAGCCCGAGCAAGAGCAAGAGCAATCATTGAAGAGAAGATTGGCAAGGCTATCCTAAAAGAAATATGGGGTCCTCAACACTCTTTCATGCCGAAGACAAGCTCCGTGAGAAAGTTGACTATCACGGATGGAAGATGTCTATCGATCTAACCCTTGAGAATCAGGGAGTGTGAGAGGCAATATTGTTGATCCTCCATCAAATGCATCCGCTGCTGCCTGGAACAAATGAAAAAATGGAGAAGTCAAAACAATAGAAGATCATCCGGGACTCTATCGACAAGCACTTGGTGGCCTACATCTATGAACTAGACACCTCCAAGGAAATCTACAATAGACTGGTGAGTTTATTTAAAGTTAATGATGCAAATCAAGTTTTGTTTCTTAGAAATAAGTTGAGGGAAATCAAGAAGGGTAAAGATGAAAGTATGCAAGCATACTTCTTAAGAATCACCGAGATCAAGAACGATCTCCTATCTATTGGGGAAACTATTACTGATAGAGAAATGGCACTCACAACTCTTGGAGTATTTCCATTTGAATGGTATGTGTTCAGGACTACTCTTTTGAACTATAATGTAATTCCTGGTTTCGAGGAATTAATGGCTAGATGCATTCAAGAAGAAACAAGGGAAGAAGTGCAAGAAATGCCCATGCCTAAAGGTCCTCCTGCTACCTTTTCTTCTCATGCAAAGAAAAGAAATAATTCCGGGACTAAATCAAAAGGAAAGGCTGGACCTAAGGCTAGAAGAAAATGACGATGTTACAATTGCAATAAAGCAAGTCACTATGTATGAGATCATGAGAATCATGATGAATGAGATCATGGACATAAAGGGCAACATGAGATCATGGACATATAGGATAGCATGATGATGATGCACACTAGTTTGAGCAGCATTATGATGGATAAAATCATGGACAGGGGCAGCATGATGATAATCATGATTAGAGCAGCATGGTACAGTATGCAGTGGTGCAACTATAAATCCCTCTGATGGCAATCAAAGGAATGACAAATTCAACAGCAAAGATAAGAGGAGAGCTGGGAATAAAGGAAGAGGACAAGCATTCAAGAAGGCTAGAAATTCCACGATGTATTAAATGCACCTGACCTCAAAAAGAACCTAGTGTCCATCTCGGCAACGGAAGACAAAGGCTACAAGGTAACCTTCAACGATGGCAAGGTACGTATATGGAAAAATAATGTTAAAGGTGCCTTTACTCTTGGGTTTAGTGTTGATTCATTATATCAGGTCGATGGAAGTCTGCTAGGTGTCATGTCTTATGACATATCTCTTCAGTCTAAACTTTGGCATTAGAGGTTTGCCCCCCTTCATTATAAAGCTATACTCGGTGTAAGACAAATGGTGACAGGGATGCCCGAATTCTGAGTAGAGAAAGAAGGTGTATGTCCATGATGTGCCGAAGGAAAGCTCAAAAGGGGACCATTCCCCTCAAGCCAAAGCAAGACCTCCGATATATTACAGTTGGTTCACTCAGGCATATCTGAGGCTGGCATTAAGAGGGAGACTAGTACACCACATACTCCAGAATAGAATGGTGTGGCACCGTACGATTGTGGAAGCTGTCTCTATGGGTAGATGATGTAACAATGTCTGATGTGGAAGAACCCATGGATCCGATTGATCCTCCTCCACATGAGCCTTCCTCTTCCAGGAAGATGCCTTCATGGCTTAGGGGGCTACTTGATGATGCTAAAGGACATGCTGCACCCTAAGGAACCTTCCGTCAGGGATACCTGACCATCATGAGCACGATCATACAAAATGAGCCTTCATCATTCTCAGATGTCATCAAGCATTAACTATGGAATGGTGCTATGACCATAGAATATGAGTCTATTATGGAGAATGATGTCTGGGAAGTAGTTCCTAGACCCTGGACAAGACAATTGTTACTTCAAAATGGCTTTACAAGATAAAGCATGCAGCAAATGGAAGAATGGAAAAGTATAAGGTTCATTTTGTTGCTCGTGGTTTATCCCAGAAGGGAGGTATAGACTATGATATTTGCACATGTTGCCAAATATACGACCATTCCGCTTGATCATAGCCCTTGTGGCTTCACAAGGATGGAACCTACATCAGATGGATGTTAAGACCGCGTTCTTGCATGGTTCTATCAAAAAAGAGGTCTATGTGGATGTCACACGGAATAAGTCGATCTTGCGGACAAGATAGACCTTCCTAGAATCTAAAGAAGACCTAATGACAAGCAAACCAATCACACACTATCTTTCTCTAAATATGCTTTTATAAACAAAGGCAAACAAGTGTTTTAGGCCTACCTTAGGTCCAACGCAAGTTTGTGGAAGCCTTCGCTCCTTCAATCCAAATGAGCTCCTTTGTCGCGAATCTGCAAACACAAACAAGCAGACAAATTAAATAGCACCTGAAAAGCCAATATCATAAATCATATTTAACATGAAAGTCAAGGAGTTCATGAAACAAATGACATGAGACAATTTGTTGAGAAAAATGAGTTTGATTGTATTAATTCAAATCAAGAAGAGCTTTACAACCTATGCCTTGACGCTGTACAAGCTCCTCCCAGGGTCCAGCAAGAAGTCTCCTCTACTTTGACAAGTTTCACTCTTTTCCCAATGAAGCCAAAAAGGTATGTGATCTCTCCTCTTAAGCTCAACTAGGAAGTCTTAATTTCACCAGCATTTACCCTCAAAAATGTTCAGCTTCTAACCTCTCTAGCAACCAGCCAAATGCCTGAATTTATAGTGCAATGGAGGTAAGTTACTAGGTCCTCCTTCAAAGGGATAAAGCCCTCCTTCAAAGGGATAGCTCCTCTCATCAAGGGATTAGCTCCTTCTCTTTTGGGATGCATGAACCACCTAAGAGCGGCCAATCCACGTCAAAATTCCTTCTAGAATCATCTAGAATTTACCCAAAGTGAGTTTTTTAGAATAAACTTGCGCCCTTTTTACTTTCACAGGGGTCTGCACCCACACCTTTAGGGACAGAGCGGGGAGGTCCGCAGTTTTTGTAAACAGAAGGTGCGGGACCGCAGGAAATAGTGAGAGAAAGTGCGGAACCAGAGTTTTATTGATTTTCAATGTCTTTCTCTCATTTTCAAAGCTTGACTTGAAGAGCTGAGGTCTGAGACTTGCTTAGGAGGACAGTACAAGTGATGATAGACCCATACTGACTGCAAATAATCATGATGACGATATTTTTGTGTAACAGATTGCCCCCTAAAGTGCGAAGTCTGTAGTAGATGAGGATTTCATTTATCATTTAGGAAGAGTGAAGTACTTTATCATTTCGAGGATCATCTTGTGAAGAGCCCGGCTGGAACCTATAAAAACATTCAATGCAAGATACATATATGAGATCATATCATCGCTGAGGTAGGCATTCCCATACTCTTATCAAAACTGACTTAGAAAACTAACTACTGCTCTGATACAGGAATGATCTTGTAATACATCACAAGCATAGGCTCATGTGGACACAGTATGGACGCAGCCATCTGTTTATGAATAGTCCATTATATAATGAATACAAAATTCCTCGCAGCCTGGATTGTGGAAACTAGATCCAGGGTCTTCATTTGTACTTCCCGAAACAGTACGATTCTATCCATGCGAATGAATGTGTTGGAGTCGAACATGGTAGAAACCACTTGATTACCAGTCAATGATGTAAACTGTTAACAAGTGTGAGAGAAACCACCAGTGATGTCAATGGCTCTCAAAGTACCCAGTACAATCCATGAGATGTGAATAAATGTGTTGATGTCGAACATGTCTCGGAATCCTTTGATCAAAGGTCAATGATGCAACCTGTCGTCAAAGGCGAGAAACCTACCATTAAGGCATGCATATCCCAAGGTACTGACGATTTCTAGATCATCTTTCTAGATAATGAGCTGAAGTCGATAGAAAGCGATCCATCGCAGGCAAGCCCACAACACGAAATCATAGATCAAGTTGAAGAAATTTAGTTGCAAGGACTAACTCAGGGATGGTCAAGATGGATGATAGATATTTTGCAGATGAATGGCTTATTCGCAGTGACCTCTTGAACACATAACGACACAACAGATGGCTTGATGACAATTGACCCAAAGTTAATACCCAGAAACCGGTTGAAGACTTTCAATGTGGTTTGATCAACTGTTAGGCAAAGGATTTCCCAACCCAGGTGAATAAAAGTGTCGTGTTCAAAAGTGGTTACAAAGTATGACAAACAGGCTCATTTTTCTCTCTTTTCCCCCACCATTTCTGGCAAGTACCTCTTTATTTTTGACAAGCTTGAGGAGGATAACATTTTCTTGATTATAAGCTCATCCTTTGGATAAGTCCAACTTAGTTTAAATTCGAACCCTAAGAAGGAGTGGTTTGTTCCTGTTTGTAATTGAACAGGTCCTTTACTGTGAAATTTTAACGAGTCCAGTATAGGAGAAACTCGGCGTTTTTCAATTTTAGAGAGTCTGAAAAAACTTAAGAAGACTCCAGGGTTGACCTTTTTCGTAAGTTTGTGTCTCCCAAGCCCGAAAAAGTATAAAATAATACTTGAGAGAACTGCTTGATCTTTACGACCAAGGAGTATTTTTCGTAATTAGTGCCCTTGATCTGAAAAAAAAGTAAAAAAGCGATCAATGACACGTCGTTTTATAACCAATATCGAATTTGAAACGACAAAAATCCAGCAATCTTTTCATGTTTTTACGATCAGAAAAGAGTTGTAAGTGGACCGTCTTTTAGTTCCGTTTTAACGAGTTTAAAAGAAAAAAACTCGGCAATCTTTTCATATTTCAGGAGTCAAAAAAGAGCTTAAAGGTGACTCTAAATGTTTTTCCATCGAAAATAATAGATTTCGCCTGAATAATCCGTTATCCTGAACAAAAACGCAAACATTACTCATACCTGTTTGAAATGAATAAAAATGTTGCAAAAATACCTTTCCAAAGTGAAACATAAACAAATTTGCAACTTATTTACTCAAAAAACTTATAAAAAGGGCTTTCATCAATTCATTTTTACCGTTTGAGTTTTGGGTGAGAAAATAGTGCTTTTGTTCAGAAAACTTCCCGTGAAGATTGCGGAAAATCCAACTGTCGGAATCGAACGCCGTCTTCTCCAGGTAATCCACATCATCCTACTCTTCATTTTTAACTGTTTCATTTCTTGTTTTATGCTTTCATTTCATTTTTTGGAGGGTTTTAGGCTTAAAACCCGCGCGCGGGGGCCCGCAGGTGTACCACTGCCAGCCCGTGGACCCCGACTTTTTCTCCATTGGGAAAAAGTCAGGGGTCCGCACCTTCCATGTAGGCAAGGTGCAGACCCACGCACTGTGTCTAACCCAGAGGGTGCGGTCCCCGTCGCAAGGGTTTTTAACCCAAAAATTCTCAAAATTGACCCAAACAAATTAATTTCTAGCATTCTAATTTGTCTTTTAACTTGATGCAGAGAGTACATCATGCTAGATTGGCGTGAACGAGAGCATGAGGACGTGGATGCTGCCGCATTGAATCACCAACCTTCAATCGATGCATTGAAGGCCTACGGCTTGTACAAATTCTGGGCCATTCCTGGCATGAGGGCCCAGGTGGATTTCTTATAGTGGCTGGTTGACAGATGGAGCATACAGGACCAGTGCTTCTTCATTGGTGGCCACCAGCTCGAAATCGAGCCGGCAGACATATATTTCTTGACTGGTTTGCCTAAGAGAGGTGAAGACTTGACTCTATTCGGGGCTAGGCCAGGTGGCCAGTCTGTCGATAGCCTCCGGCTAGAGTTCTGCAACAGCCAGGCTAGAGACAAAGGGATAGACATAAAAACCATATCCCTTCCTGAACTCATGGTGATCGCATTTACTGTCACCAGACTTTGCGGGAGTGTCACCTTACATGTTGCCACCGGATCCCAGATGCGTATGGCAGTTAATTGCTTTCGAGGCACCATCTTCAACTGGTGCGATGCTGTGTTGGCCAATGTGAAAGGCCAACTGACCAAAGCCAATAACGGACAACTAAAGACCTTTGGTTATGGGGCTTTGGTTGTGAGCTTTGGTCTGGAGAGGGTTCCCATGTTGATCCCACAGCACCTTACTGTTGGAGCTGGGCTTCCTCGAGAGCTCAAACTGATGCGATGGGTCGCAGTTATGGCCCGTCATCTGGACGAGGGGACAGAGATTGTTCGATTCAAACCTAAGTATTTCCAATGGTTGGAAAAACAGGTTTTTTCTATTCAAGACTTCCCTTATGCTGGGGTAGATTTTCGTGGTGACCCAGACATGGCTCTTCCACCAGGAGAGCAATGGGATGACTCAAGTAAAATCATTTTGAACATTTTTCTTATTTTAATTTTTTTTTTTTTTTCATCGTCCCAAAACTGATAGTAAAAGTTTCAAATGCAGATGTGGGTCCACAGCGACCAGCCGCTCTCCGGCCTTACGAGAGGAAACAACCAGTTGCAGCCGTGCCAGCCCCATAGGATGAATCAGCAGAGGTTTTGGCCGAGTTGGAGGGTCATCTCGAGCGCTTGACAGGAGATATTCCGGAGACCACTATAGATGACATTCCTCGTCGACTTCAGCACTATGTGATTGGGGTCTCAGGACCTTTTAGGAGGTTCCTTTGCAAGGTGGCCCATGCAGTAGTTTCTTATCGAGATCATCACCAGTGATAGAATGATCGCCTATTGTGGGCACATATGACATTTTTGTTTTTTGTACTTATCATTTTTGCCGATCATAAGGTGTTTTTCAACCTATGATCGAGGACGATGTATTTTTTGACACACTCCTATATATATATATATATATATATATATATATATATCACTATTACCGGCTTATCTTGTAAATCATGTTATGGAATGGTTTTAAATTTACATGTATGATTATTGCAAATGTCTACTTAACATTCGAGAAGCAATTGCATCTGCTAATGTATTTAAAGATCTTGGAATATGCTGATATTCAATATAATCAAATTCACGTTCCAAGAGACGCACTCTCAAAAATAATCTTAATAACACTGGATTTCTAATGGCATACACTCTATTAAGTTGTAATACAACGAGTTTAGAATCTAACGTCACTATCAAATGCCGAATCCTAAATGAAATAGATTCAGATAATAACTCAATCACTACACTATACTCGGCAATGTTGTTCGTTGTTTGACCGAGGCTTACCCCATGCATAGATACTAACTCGTTAGAGGGCGAATAGATAACCCAAGATGCGGAAGAAATGTTTTGTGTATTACGACAAGCACCATCAGCGAAACCAATGTATGTTTGGAGAGGCATCGACATCTGCAATATCAAGAGTAAAACCAAGATAAGCGGGAATAATGACGAAAAACACTCTCTAAGCTAAGCACACTTTTTAAACTAAAACACACCAGCTAGAAAGAAAAACTATCCTAACTAAAAAATCTCCACACCCATCCTTTAAGCATAATACCTCTTCAGGTAAATACCATTTCTGGGTTTACCCAAAGAGTCCCCGTCAAAGTCTACCAATTCATAGGCCCCTTTTGCTAGCTTTCGCTTGACAACATAGGGACCATGCCACATAGGAACGAATTTTCCAGCGCCTAATTTATCATTAGCTTGATCGTAAACTAAGACTAGATCTCCTTCCGAAAAATTTCGAGGGGTCACATTTCGATCATACTGAGCTTTCATACATTTTACGTGAGTCTCAATCGCCAATGCAGCATCACGTCGATTCTCATCTAATTGAGCCAAGTATAACAAACGCTTTTCCTCTTCGGAAGTGGCTGGAAGTAACTCGATGGCCATTTGCAGTGACGGGATTTCGCATTCAATGGGTAACACAGCTTCCTGACCATAAACTGGTTGGAAAGGAGTGAACCCTGTTGATGTTTTTACTGAAGTTCGGTACGCCCAAAGCGCTGAAAATAGCATGTTATGCCGGTAACACAGCTTCCAGACCATAAACTAGTTGGAAAGGAGTGAACCCTGTTGATGTTTTTACTGAAGTTCGGTACGCCCAAAGCGCTGAAAATAGCATGTTATGCCAATTCGACCGATGAATCCCAATGATTCGTCGGATCATGATGACTAAAACTTTGTTGATGGATTCAACCAGACCATTAGCTTGTGGATAATAAGGAGTTGAACTATCGTGACGCAAACCAAGCTGGCCTATAAGTTCGGTCATCATAACGTTTCGAAAATGACGCCCATGATAAGTGATTATTGCTTGTGGGACACCAAGCCTAGCAATTATATGATTGAACACGAAAATTGCAGCTGTCTTGCCGTCTGCCTCAAATGTAGGCATCGCCTCGGCCCAGTTGGTAAAATAATCTACCGCAAGGATGATATACACATGCCCCCCGACCGAGTGAGGGTTACATGTAATAAAATCGATACCCCATTTGGAAAAAGGACCAACGACAATTATAGGGTGGAGAGGAGTAGGTGGAGCGTGCATCTTTCGATCAAAAATTTGGCAGTTGTGGCATTTTCGGACCACAGTATTACAATCTTTAAACAAAGACGGCCAGAAGTAGCCAGCGTGCAATATCTTTTGGGTTGTGGCATACCCAGACATATGACCGCCACATGATCCAAAGTGACAGTCATTTAGAACCCTTTCAGCTTCCTCGTGAGTTAAGCAACGTCGAAAAATAGAGTCCGCCCCACAACGATAAAGAGTATCTCCAATAATCCTGAATTGTTGAGACTGGAATCGTATTTTCCGATGTTCTGACCTTGATATTTCTGGCTGAAATGATTGGGTCTGGAGATAAACGATGATATCCCCATACCACGGATCTAAAGTGCTGATTAGAAACAAGGATTCGTCCGTAATGGGCTCCTCCGCCACAGTTTCCGTGTCAGCACGCGGGAAGTCACACATTAATTCTGCAAAAACTAAAGATTTCTTAGACTTAGATTTTTCAAATTCTAAGTCGAACTCCTGCAGGATAACAATCCATTTAGATTACTTGCCCCCTAGCAATTGCTTGGTAAAAATGTAGATCATAGGGTTGCAATCCGAAATTACTGTAGTTTTACGTAGTAAAATGTAGTGACGAAAACGTTGGACAGCTTGAACAGCTGCCAATGCCAATTTCTCCACATGTGAGTATTTTAGCTCAGTTGGATTTAAAGTTCGACTAAGGTAATATATCACATGTTCAGTTCCGAATTCGTCTTCCTGAACTAAGACCATTTCAATGGTGGAATGAGAGGCGGCGAGATACAAGAAATAATCCTGGTTGTAGTTGGGAGGATGCAATAACGGTGCATGGGTCAACGCGTGTTTCAGTGCATCAAAAGATTTCTGAGCTATCTCATCCCAATAGAATGGAGTATTCTGTTTCAACAACCGGGTAAAACCCTTTGTAACCTCGGCATAGTTAGGAATGAATCATCGTAAAAATTTTGCTTTCCCTTGCAAACTTTGGAGTTGGCGAAGACTCGAAGGAGGAGGCAATTTGACAATAACTTCGACCTTCGAGGGATCGACGCGAATGCCGGCTTTCGAAACTACAAACCCCAGCAATTGACCCGTTTCTATACAGAAGACACATTTGTGTGGGTTCAACCGAATCCAATAATGCCTACACCTCATACAAATTGCGCGTAAATGGACGAGGTGATCAGCACGATGTAATGAATGAGCAGGCAAGTCATCGAGATAGGGTTGCACAATGTTCTTGATGTCATGAAACGCATAAGACATGGCCCTTTGAAAAGTTGCTCTGGCAGTTTTTAGCCCAAAAGGTAGTTTGCAATAAGCAAATGTCCCCCATGGACAAATGAAAGCCGTTTTTGGTTGATTGGCAGGTAGAATATTGATTTGATTGTATCCAAAAAAACCATCCATGAAGGAGAATATTTTGTTGTCGGCACAATCATCAATGATTTGATCAATATAGGGAGTTGGGTAATTGTCCTTTGGACAGGCTCGATTAATGTCCCTATAATCGATACATATTTTTATTGTCCCTTGCTTTTTGTTAACCGGAACAATATTCGATACCCAATCCATTAACGGGATCAGATAAATGAAACCTGCTTTGAGTAATTTTTCAACTTCTGCTTTGATTACAGCAGCTTTTCTTGGGTGAATCTGACGCAAACGTTGCCGGACGGGTTTAGCATCCAGGTAAGTCTTGATCTCATGAACAACAATTGCGGGATCAATTCCTGGTATTTCCTCATAGGACCAGGCAAACACGTCGTGGAATTCTTGAAATAGGGCCTTATATATTTGAATTTCGTCATCTGTACACGAGGCACCTATATGAATGTTCTCAACAATTCCAGGCTTAACCGAAATGTCAATAGGAATAGTTCGAGAGATGTTTCCCAAATTTAACTCTGAATCAGGATGTTTCATTGGATTCTGAGGTTCCTTGACATATTCAGTCATAAAAATTGATGAAAAATCATTTTCAAAATGATCATTCTCGGGTAAAAACGAAGATCTGTGATGGGGATCTTCCCATGGTAATTCATCTACACATAGGATTTCATGAATTTGCTCATTAGAGTGAACAAGTTCAGAAAATGTGATTAAATCCGAGGTTGATGTGAAAAGTGATTCCTCACAGACCACATTCATGAAGTCAATTTCGGTTGAAGATGGGTCGGTAAACGATTGCACGGCCTCATACGCAATTTCATATGGACTCAAAGGCATGACATCACCAAATGAGTCTATCTCAGATTCAGAAGGAATGATCCAAGGATCATCATAAACAATGGTGTCTGACGTAATCATATGAATGGTTGCAAATTAAGACGATGCGTTGATCGGAGGAAAAGGAAAAGTTCCCAGTAAACCGGCATCTTTAACTAGTCCTACTCCAACATCTTTATACAGGATAGTCATTTTACCGACATGCTAAATACTTTCAGAAGAGGCTGGGTCGGATGAAAAGTAAGCCAGCTGGTCTATTGTTACGATCTTTCCATTATGAGGAAACTTTATAACTTGAAAGACCGATGAAACAATAGCTGTCATAGCGTAAGACCAACTTCGACCCAAGAGAAGGTTGTAATCTAGAGGGGCATCAACCACCTCCACATCTAGATTAACGGTTTTTCCTTCAACCCCTATAGGCAAATCTTGTAGAATACCAAAAGGATGAAACCCACGGCCATCAAAGGCCTTTAGAATTGTCGGGGATTGATTTAGCGAAGGAGAACCAAGTGATCTCCAACACTGTATCGACATAATACACGTTGAGGCTCCCTCATCAATCACAGTCCGATGAATAGGTCTGTTTTTTACTATCACTGGAATCTGGAAAGCCATTTGATGAGGTAAGCATGGTGTACTATTTTCTAGATCGAAAATTATTAGGTTCGAGTCCTGAATGTCAACAGCTCCTATAGCCGACAAAAGTAATTTACGCTGTGCTGGACATGATTGCAGCACTTCCAAAGCCGACATTGCTGAGGGTGAAACAGCTAAATCCTCAACAATGTTATAGTTCTGGGCCGATCTCGCATGTGGATTGAAAGCTGACTTTTGAAGTATACCCTTGGCGGGTGGTTTGATTACCAAGTCTGGATTAGGTTTCTTGATCTGTAGTGGATCAGAACCGGGAGCTGAGGTTGATGGATTAGAATGAGAAGATTCTGCTTCTTTACCATCAACAGGACTTTTACTACCATAATTTTGCGATCAAGTCGCAATCCTAACATGGGACATCATCAGTATGGGTTCTTCATTGGCACTCGAGGAAGAACCTATCATCTTACTGTCTTGAGCTGGAAAAGGATCCTTCAAAACAGCAGGCGTTTGGGAACCTTTCACAATCTTCGCAACCTCTGCACGATGAGGGAAGTCTCTTGTAAAATGTTCATCGTCACAAATGATACAAGGATAACGAGGTTTGCGTTTTTCATCATTGGATTCCGATTTTTCAGGTTTCTCCTTTGAATTTTTGTCCGTTTTATTCTTCTTCTTTCCTTTCTTCTTCCCACCGGATTTTGATTTGGCTATAGATGATTCTACAACATGAATATCGGCGGAAATCTCCGCGGAAGAATCTCCTGTCGGGGAATCAGGTAAGGTTATGATAGGAGAAGAATTCTTAGAAGACTTCTTCTTACTTTTAGTGTTAACCGTGCTAATCATACCATCGGCGACATGAGATCCCGAAGGAACTGCAGCGATTTGATTTTGCTTGGGAAGATCAGGGATTTTCTCATGTAACGTACCTGACTGAGTATAGACCAATTCAAGGTACTATGCTTGAAAAATTACTTGTTCCTCAGTAACAACTCCGGCTTTAGCTACATCTTCAGTGATCTTTGGCAACAAAGACTTTACAAACCATTCAGCCAAGATCTGATCCGGAATAAAAACCTTCACTAAACGCCATCGACGTCTCCACTCATGAATATGCTCTGAAATGTAAGTGGACGTCGATTGCTTTAACGAAGTTAGTAATTCTGTGCCATTGTCATATCGGAATGGCAACTGAAAGTGAGTTAAAAACGAGGTAGCTAACTGACTAAAATTATAAAAAGTGCCTCGCGGTAATTCAATGTACCACTTGGCCGCAAGACCAATTAGAGTGCACTGGAAAAGTCTTAGACGTACTGAATCATCTGAAATGGAGTTAGACGCACACCAGAGGTGGTAGGTCATCACATGGTTCGACGAGTCCTCTCCTGATTTGCCTTCGAACTTAGGAATGTCACTAGGCAACTTATTCGGCATTGGCGGCCAAAACGGAAGATAATTAATGGGATCATTCGTTAGGTGCAACAAGTCAGGCAAGTCCAAAGTTGCGATAAACGGTAACTGACGATTAGGATCCCTAAAACTCTGGGTCATGAGACCAGCCACAGGAGGAGGATATCCAGGATAACTAGGAATAGGAATTGCATTTGGGATATTGTATCCTCCCGGAAAACCAGGATTAACCGGACCGTACTGGGGTTGTTGAGGTTGTTGATATGTGTACCCAGGGTATGGTTGATACAGATAGACTGGCTGCTGCACAGCAGGACCGAATTGATATTGTCCCTGGTACGGTTGATAAGTAAACTGTGGTTGACTTGTGACAACCGTACTTGAACCAGGTTGTCCTACAGGCATCTGAACCGAAGTTTGAATCGTGGATCCAGACGGTGGTAAAGATGTCCTAGGAGTAGATACAGGAATAGTAGAAACCGGAGCTGTCGATACTCCAAAAGTAGGTGGGGTAGATTGAACAGATGTTGCGGCAGTTGTAGCAATCATTTGAGGCAAAGTATGAGGCTTACTAGGCCCAGGCTGAGAAACTACCGAAGGTACAAAAGTTTGAATATTTAACTGGACTGGTTGCTGGGGTGTTCCAGAAACTAAGAGTTGTCCAGTTTGAGATGACAACAGTACATTTGGCTGCAACACTTGTTGAGTTTGCGATGGATCCCACACTATATTCATTCCGGGGTACGGACCCATAACAGGTTGAGAATATTGAGGACCATAACCGGGTTGAGGGTAGGATTGATAATTCAAAGGTACGTTTCCCGTTCCTTGAACATATGATTGACCGGAGGGTGGTTGGAAACCTTGGTTCGAGTACTGGCCTTGGGGTTGATACCCTTGAGGCACGTACTGATACTGGGGTTGACCTTGAGGTATAAATCGATACTGGGGTTGACCTTGGGGTACATATTGAGTCTGGGGTTGACCTTGAGGAACGTACTGTCCCGTAGGTATGTACTGTCCTTGAGGTTGACCCCTAGGCGCAAATTGGGTACCTGAGGTTGCCCCCCAGGCGATAATTGAGGCTGCCCCCCAGGTGGTAACTGGCCACCTTGAGGTTGAGGATTGGGAATAGAACCTAACATCATGAGAATATCTTTTACGCTCAACAGCTTAGTACCATTGCTTCCAGTTAATAACCCTTGTTCAATGGGTTGAGGAGATGCTCCCGAAAAAATACCAGAAAGTGACTGATACCCAGAGGGAACAGAAGGACCGCCGTACAAAAAAGATTCAGGCGATTGAGTAAACATGGACGACTGTCTTGACATATTTAACGGAGGATAATAACCTCTAGGTGTTGGGTGATAAGGAACACGAGGTGGTGAAAAACTTAACCCTGGGTTTTCTAAGAAATTAGTCAAAGAAAGATACCAAGTACTGCTCCTAGGTAGACTGTAAAAAATTGATTCACGCTCTCTTAGCTCAATAACAGGTTGATTTTCAGGGATAGGGATGCCTACTTCTTCTTCCGGAGTAGCAAGTTCTTCAATAGCTATAAGTCCAGAAGGAAGATCTTGGGTGATTACTCTTTCTACCCTAGGTGAACCAGGACCACTAGAAGCTGGAGAAGCAAACCCCGATGTCAGAGTAGCAACAAATTCACTTTTAGGTTCAGATATTTCAGGTTCCTCACCTATATCACTGGTAGACGAAAAGCTACCAGTAATTTCAGAAACAGACACTGATTGTGGATTATAATCTGCTACTAAAGCTTGAAAATCAGGATGTACCACCAAAGAAGACTCTCCTTCTTCAGGTGACCCAACTCTACTGTCTCTAGGAGTTATGAGGACTTTCAAACCTTTAAGCTAGCTTGGTGAAAACTCAGAGAGGTTGGCCCCGAAGTCTACGGGACTTCCTCGGTAATTCAGCCACGGTTAAAATTTTTTAACTACTTCACATGCAAACAAAGTAAAATCTCAATGAAAACCACCTAAAGCCTATAAAGAACCAAACAAATTTGAATCACACGCCTAAAGAATCTAAGAGATCAAACACACACAAACAGTAACTTTCCGTACTGAAAACACTAGTTGGTGATGAAATCCAACGTCGCAGAGTTCAATACAGAAATGGCGGTTGGAACAGTTACCCCGGCAACCTGCTTAATGAATAGACTAGCACAAGTTCCTCCACTTAACCGTCTCGAGTGAAGAGAACCCCCCAGAAAATCCAAGTGAGTCTAGCCGACGTCTGCTCCATGTACAGTGGGATCTTCCCACCACTGTCACCTTAGGAAGAATCCTAAAGAATATGGCCACTAAGGTTACCAACTGAAACAAATATACCTGGGGGAACAGTCTACGATCCAATACGCACGCAAGGGCAGAGTAACAAGCTCAATCCCCTTGAAGGCTCCTTGACATAATCCAAGGTTTACCAACAAGTGACCCCAGGCTCCTTGACAATGGTTAATCCAAGGTTTACCGTTTTTAATACGTGAATATCTGGCGACGTTCCCAATGAGGAAGGATTGATTCCCACATTGGTTTGGACACAATCTCATGCTTCTCTTTTAAGAGGAGCTTTCCCATAGCATAAATGCAATAATTGGATTTCTTCCCTACCACAAGATACAGCTACTTGTTTGTTTTTACTGTCTTGGAGAGTTAATTACTCTCCTACTCCAAGACACTAGCCTAAGCTAAGTTGGTGTATCAGAGCCCTAGAAATAAAAATGTTGCTAGATGAATTTTACTTTAAGCATTATTTTTATTGGTTTTTGTTTAAGTCAAAAGGTGCGGAGATGAAACTCATGGTATGAAGACTCGACTCAAAATCACTAAAAATGCACCTAAGGTGATTTAAACAATCTTTTCTCTTCGATGAACTTCTAGCTAGGAAAGAGTTTGAGAATGCAAAATACTTTGTAAACACAAATCTTTCCTAACACACAAATTAAAAGAAGAGCTTTTGTCCTTTCCAATGCACTCAAAACGAGACAACTATTTATTTCACAAAAATATTCCCTTTTCGTTTCAAAGCACTCAACCACTACAAAAAACAAACTTTTTCCAAAAAGAGATTTTTTATTTTTTATAAAACACTCAAAACTATGCAAACAACTAACTTTGAGATCTATAAATTATAAAAACCTATTTGAAGTCAAAGACTACAAGATGTCTTTTTTAAGGATGTTTTACTTAACTAGATGTAAGCTAAGGACCAATTTATGCAGAATCACAAATCAGTCAAAAACAACCAATTTTGTTTTCTTTTTAAAAATGAAAATCCAAACTTTTAAACACAAGCTTTTCGAAGTTTTGTAAAGAGAAAACACAAAGCGGATTCCTCAACAAGGGTAGATTTCATAAATGGTCAGACTCATAAGAAGGCTGGTAGACACCAAGGTGATCTGAGGTCCCTACAGCTTCTAAGCTCAGAGCTACTACAAGACCAAAACGAAAAACAAACCCAACAAGCAAAACTCCTAGGAATTTCACCTAAAACCCTAACACCAATGAAATTAACCTAAGGAAAGCTTCTGATAGGTTATATGCAGGTCTGGGCAGTGGATAATAACTTCTACAAAACTAAGCTAACTAACATAGGAAATCTTAGGTTTTTCAAAATTTTGACAGGGTCCGCAGGCCCACAGTTAACACAGGTGCGGTACCGCTCTGTGCTAAAAGCAAAAGTGCGGATAAGTATGCACTGTGTCAAAAGGCTAGGGTGCGGTCCTCTCCCAAAGCTATGAAAAACGAAAAATAACCCTGGATCTACAATCTCTACCCAATTTCACACACAACAAGCCAAAAACAGAAACAAAAACACAGTTTCTCAGGTCAAAGTAAAAACAAGGAAAAAATCAAGTCCCCAGTATGGTCGCCATTTTGTCACACGGAATAAGTCGATCTTGCAGACAAGATAGACCTTCCTAGAATCTAAAGAAGACCTAATGACAAGAAAACCAATCACACACTATCTTTCTCTAAATATGCTTTTATAAACAAAGGCAAACAAGTGTTTTAGGCCTACCTTAGGTCCAACGCAAGTTTGTGGAAGCCTTTGCTCCTTCGATCCAAATGAGCTCCTTTGTCGCGAATCTGCAAACACAAACAAGCAAACAAATTAAATAGCACCTGAAAAGCCAATATCATAAAACATATTTAACATGAAAGTCAAGGAGTTCATGAAACAAATGACATGAGACAATTTGTTGAGAAAAATGAGTTTGATTATATTAATTCATATCAAGAAGAACTTTACAACCTGTGCCTTGACGCTGTACAAGCTCCTCCCAGGGTCCAGCAAGAAGTCTCCTCTACTTTGACAAGTTTCACTCTCTTCCCAATGAAGCCAAAAAGGTATGTGATCTCTCCTCTTAAGCTCAACTAGGAAGTCTTAATTTCACCAGCATTTACCCTCAAAAATGTTCAGCTTCTAACCTCTCTAGCAACCAGCGCAATGCCTGAATTTATAGTGCAATGGAGGGAAGTTACTAGGTCCTCCTTCAAAGGGATAAAGCCCTCCTTCAAAGGGATAGCTCCTCTCATCAAGGGATTAGCTCCTTCTCTTTTGGGATGCATGAACCACCTAAGAGCAGCCAATCCACGTCAAAATTCCTTCTAGAATCATCTAGAATTTACCCAAAGTGAGTTTTTTAGAATAAACTTGCGCCTTTTTTACTTTCAAAGGGGTCCGCACCCACACCTTTAGGGACAGAGCGGGGAGGTCCACAGCTTTTTTAAACAGAAGGTGCGGGACCACAGGCAATAGTGAGAGAAAGTGCGAAACCAGAGTTTTATTGATTTTCAATGTCTTTCTCTCATTTTCAAAGCTTGACTTGAAGAGCTGAGGTCTGAGACTTGCTTAGGAGGACAGTACAAGTGATGATAGACCCATACTGACTGCAAATAATCATGATGACGATATTTTTGTGTAACAGTGGAGCAACCTGAAGGATTTGAGATTTATGATTGAAAATCTCATGTATGCAGGTTGAAGAAGGCTCTCTATGGGCTGAAGCAAGCACCCCGAGCATGGTATGAGAGGATCCATAGCTACTTGATGAAGTTGGGATTCACTAGGAGTGAAGCTAATCCTAACCTTTACTTTAAGGTTGAAGATGACAAGCCTCTCATACTGGTGTTGTATGTGGATGACCTCTTTCTAACAGGTGCAAACCCTCTCATTCACAAATGTAAGAGGGAGATGGCTTCTGAATTTGAAATGAAGGACCAAGGACTTGAAGTGTGGCAGAAGCCAAGGGAAATTTTTCTATCTCAAGGAAAATATGTGGTAAAGATATTGGAAAGATTCGGTATGATGGACTGCAAGCCTGTGACTACCTCGAGGATCTTAACTTTTAGAAGTTATATGGTAGTGATGTCGGACTAGACTTGGGAAATGCCTCTGAGTTTCAAAAACTCATTCACATTGATGTTCTTGGTGAACCTCCATCCGAACATATGTTTTGCAATTAGCATTGTGAGCTCATATTTGGTTGAGCCTCAATGGATTGATGCCAGTAATCTTCTGAGATGTCTTCAGGACACAATCTCTCATGGATTAAGATACACTGTCGGAGATGTGAGACTACTTGGATATACTGATGTTGATTGGGCAGGCAGTGTGGTGGACCGTAAGAGCACTTCCGGGTACTGTTTCACCTTGGGATCTGCTTCGATATCCTGGATGAGCAAGAAGCAGAAATCGGTGGCTTTGAGCACCGCCGAAGCAGGATATATTGTTGCTAGCATAACCTCGTGTGAGGCAGTCTGGTTGCGAAAGCTCTTCAGTGAGTTGTTTGGATTTACATTGGATACCATTGTGATTCTCTGTAACAACCAGAGGTGGGATTCGATTATTGAGGAATCTCGTATTCGTCAATTGCTCCAATAGATAGACATCATCTGGGATATGGTAAGTCGATGAGAAAGGAAGCTCCATCGCATTAAGATGATGTACAGGTCGATACACCTTGTCAAAGCCCTGAGGAAAGTTCTAATCTATGATTTTCCCAAATGACTTGGAGTCATCAAGAAACCCTTGTACAAGGGTCCTGCATGTTGCATACATTGAGCTCTGGGAGCTCTGAGGGCTTGCGGTTCCTACTGGAGCAACATATGACCACAGGGTGACTCACCCTCCCCTGGTGGTGATGATTCGCTCTCTTGTGGGACAAGATGATTCGCTCTCTTGTGGAACAGGATGATTCGCTCTCCTGTGTAGCAGGATGATTAGTTCTCCTGTGAGGCCTGGATTGATGTGTTCTCCATGGCAGCTTGCATTGATGTGTTCTCCACGGCGATTATAGCAGGATTGATGTGTTCTCCTGTGAGGACAGGATTGATTAGTTCTCCTGTCGAGGCATCCTACCCATGCAGTCTGGGACTCATGGGAAGTACCTCTCATCTGATCAATGAGCAGGGAAATGAAGTTAGGGACCATAGTAGTACCGATGGACGCATCGTTGTATCTACCGTACTCCCTACGCTAGGATGACCTCCATTGATCTGGGATCAATGATACTGGTCTAGGACCAGTGGTAGGAGTTGTACCATACTATGACGCTGACTTTAGGTCGGTTGAGACTGGTCTGGGACCAGTGGTACATACTCCAAGACTGACTTCGTGTCAGTGCAGTACTAGTTGGGACCAGTGAGAGTGGTACATACTATGACACTGACTTCGGGTCGGTTGAGACTGGTCTGGGACCAGTGGTACACTCTCTGAGACTGTGATACTGGTCTGGGACCAGTGGTAGGAGTTGTACCATACTATGACGCTGACTTCGGGTCGATTGAGACTGGTCTGAGACCAGTGGTACATACTCCGAGACTGACTTCTTGTCAGTGCAGTACTGGTCTGGGACCAGTGAGAGTCGTACATACTATGACACTGACTTCGGGTCAATTGAGACTGGTCTAGGAACAGTGGTACACTCTCTGAGACTGTGATACTGGTCTGGGATCAGTGGTAGGAGTTGTACCATACTATGACGCTGACTTCGGGTCGGTTGAGACTGGTCTGGGACCAGTGGTACATACTTCGAGACTGACTTCGTGTTAGTGCAGTACTGGTCTGGGACCAGTGAGAGTGGTACATACTATGACGCTGACTTCGGGTCGGTTGAGACTAGTTTGGGACAAGTGGTACACTCTCTGAGACTGCGATACTGGTCTGGGACCAGTGGTAGGAGTGGTACTTACTATGAAGCTGACTTCGGGTCGGCTGAGACTGGTCTGGGACCAGTGGTACGCACTCTGAGACTGACTTTGAGTCAGTGGAGGATGATACTGGTCTAGGACCAGTGGAGTTGTACTCACTATGAAGATGACTTCGGGTTGGTTGAGACTGGTCTAGGACCAGTGGTACATACTCTGAGACTGTCTTTGAGTCAATATGATACATCCTCAATCATTTCTTCTTCTTCATAATTCGGACAAAAGCAGAGCAGAACAGAACAATGCAAGAGCATAGCAGAACATAGCAAAATAGTACCGATCAGTACAGGGCAGAGCAAGACAAAGCAGAACAGGCAGAATAGAGCAGAGCAGGGAAAGGGTCAGGCTGTACAGGGCAGTGCATTTGATGGATGAATAGTAATGACCGATAGACAGATTGCAGATGAAGTTCTCCATGGTTGAGAGGGAATGTTAAAATTGGCAACCAGGGCAAAACTTCATGTGGGTCATCTTATTCATGGCTGATAATATTTTTATTAGATTCCTCTCATCGAGAGGTGTAGGATTGATATAAAGATCATCCGATTCCGATAAGAATTCATGGAGATATTAATTTATTTTGATTATGGAATTATTATCAAGCCGACCTACAACTCATGTAGGCTCAGAAGCCCAACAGTCGCATCTATTCACCCACCAACGTTGTGTATAAATATAAGAGGACTTTTCCTCATTTGGACTCACTCATCTCATCACATCTCTCTCTCTCTCTACTATGCAGAAATGAGTCTCTTCTCTATTGCGCTGAAATGGGTCTCTCTCTCACACATGTGAAGCCGGAAACTGTTGAACTGAAGCTGCAACTGTAGAAGTAAAGATTGACTTGCGTGGACTAGAAGGTCTCCTCTTTGGAACTGCGTTGTAGGTTCATCTGAACCTCCTCTGAAAGCCGCAACTTTTGGTGGTGGAATGAATTCAATCCGATGAACGGTTTGCAAGATATTGACTGCCCTAGTTTGAAGCCGGAAACTGCTGAAACTGAAGCTGCAATTGCAGAAGTAAAGATTGACTTGCGTGGCCTAGAATATCTCCTCATCTAAACTGCGTTGTAGGTTCATCTGAACCTTTTCTGGAAGCCGAAACTTTTGGTGGTGGAATGAAGTCAATCCGACGGCCGGTTTGTGAGATATGGTCTGCCCTAGTTTAATAATGAAGCCATTAACGCTGATGTTGCTGATCTAGGTTTTGCTACTGCTGATATGAATCAGATTTATTGTACTATCTCTCTCTGCTGAATTACTGAAGATAAAAGAAGATTTGATCAAAGGGTTTCCTCACACATTGTGGGGTTTGTCCGTGGCTAGCCGCCACATCTTGTGTCTCTTGTCTTGGCTTGTTTTCTGTCGATCATTTAATGTTCTATCTGCACTTTACTTTATGTATATGTGATTGCTAATCTGTGGAATATAATAAGAAAAAGAAGTAAACTGTTATAAGCATAGAACATACCATAACTTAACATTACCAAACTGAAACTCCACTTCACACTGTTCATTCACTAACAGTTGATGTCCCTTTTGTAACCATGACACCTTGTAAGGTGTTAGATGTTTCATTGTCTTTGGCTTCAATTTCTCCACCACTTCTATAGAGACAAAATTATCAGTGTTTCCACTATCAATGATCATCTAACAGCATTTCCCTTGAACCTTACACATTGTCCTGAATAAAGTCTTTCTTTGTGATGGTTCAACTATCTCCTTTGCTGGTTTGAGAAAAACTTTATTAACTACCAAAGATTCTCCTCTCTCTGGTATATTTTCTTCTTCTGTCACTACTGTTGTTGTTGCTTCTACCTCAACTTGAGCAACAATGGCATTCCTCTGATTTGTTTCTGCTTTCTCTGGGCACTCAAAAGCTCTGTGTCCCAATTTGTTACACCTGTAACATCTTACTTCTCTTCCTCTTCCTCTGCCTCCTCTTCCTCTAAAAAAACTCCCTCTGCCTCTTGCATCACCTCCTGTGGGCATATGCTGGGTTGAGCTATTGCTAGCTCCATCTTTAGGTGTTGTAGATCTTCCTCTACCACCTTGACTTCCCCTTCCTCGGAAAGCACCTCTCCCTTGGGCAGATTGCTTCCTCATGAGTTTTTCTTTAGCTCTCAGTGCCATCTGATAAGCTTCCTCTACTATTTTAGGAGACAGTATACTTATCTCATCTTGAATGTCCATCCTAAGACCATTCACATATCTAGCCACCTTCTCATATGTATCCTGAGTTTCTCCAGCTCTTATGCTTACCTTATAGAATTCCTCTATGTATTCTTTCATTGTCATAGATCTTTGTCTAAGATTTTGCATCTGTCTGAACAAGGTTTGCTAATAATTACTTGGTAGAAACTTACCTCTTAGCTTTGCTACCATCCTACTCCAATTCTTGATAGGTTGCTTGCCAAGTCTCTTTCTTTCTGCTTGCACACCATCCCACCAAAGCGCTACATGGCCTTTTAACTTGGTGACAGCAAACTTTACTTTCTTCTCATCTTCTGTTTCTTCATAGTCGAAGAATTTCTCCATGCCATTAATCTAGTCTATCAATTCTTCTGGATTCAATCCTCCTTCATATATTGAAACCTCGATCTTTGGCCTAGCTGTGGATCTCAACACTGACTGGAAGAATCTCATCTCAGGAGTAACTGCTACAGCTTCCTCCTCTGCAGCTTCAACCTCAGGCTCACTAACATCTCCATCATCTATATTTCTTCCTGTTGTTAATGCATCCAATCTAGCTTGCATCTGTTGCACAGCTTCCATTACTTCAGCATTTGCAACAGGCCGTCCTCTTCCACCACATCCTCGTCCTCTTCCAACTCTGAAAGCCATATTAACTTTCCTTCTTCTGCTTCTAAGATTCAATTCAGTGTCAATAGGTTGCTCTGATACCATTAATGGTGGCCTAGGTGTAGGCGATATGGACAAACGGCTGAAACCTAATATAATTTCTTCTAACTCCGGCTTAATTTCTCCTTCTGCTTCAACTGGTGTATCAGTCATCTATTGTTATATTGACCACTTCATGAGTTTTTCCTTTTGGTCAACCCCAACCTCGTTATCGGACACAAATCATACCATAGGCCTGTTTTCCTCTACCGGAACTATAATCCCATAGGAATTATAAAAATAAACTATCATTGCTTTAAAACAAGGAAAATGCGTTTTAAACGCAAAATACACATTCAGAGGGCTTTTGTTCCAAAGGAACGTAACAACGCTATCCGCGCTTTAAAATCAATATAGTGTTAATTTTAAAGAATTACACTATCGGCACAAGATTTCAAGAAATGTGTTATACGCAATTAACATTATCGGTGGTTAATTATCGGCCCTTCCAACCCTCCTTCCTCCGATGCGATAACACATAGTATTATCGGAGATCGCAATCGGTGACTCCAATATTCTAAAGGCTTGGCTCCTCCTGCTCTGATCTTGCGATGCGATAAGCCTCGCGGACTCGACAACCTATTCACCCTGCTCCATAATATTTCGGTTCCGAGTTATCATAGTTTCAGACTTTGACGGTTCCAAAGGTCCTTCCCACTCCACTTGGGGTTATGCGATGCGATAATGGTTCGGACCCGATACGGGTATGAACCAGATTTAATAAGATCTCAGGTCCAGAACTTCGTTCAGGTTAAGTCTTTCACGGTTTTCCTGTGCAAAACAGAGTTTCCGCCGTGGAACTCAACAATGCATGTAAGAGGAACAGGCATGCCGATATATGGAAAAAAACCCACACCATTAAACTTAAAGCAAGTATTAATAAGAAAGCAAGGCGGAATCACCATTAACAAGACTCAAAATAAAGAACTGAAACTAATTCACGCAATAATACCAGTAAACAAATAAACATAACTCAGATGCACAAAAATGGTTTTTAGAGGTCACCACACCTCTAGGATCAACTCCTCTAGAGATGTCCTGTTCTTTCCTTTATAAAATAATAAGAGATAAAGCCCACTTGGTCCTTATCCCCTTTACAAAAGCATGCCAATTACATATCTATTGGTTCATTTTAGCAACCAGTTTCTAAAACAGAAACTTATTTATTATGACTAACAGTTCTGCGAGACATCCCCTCGAGAACCTCCACTACAGCTTATCCATAAAGCGATTATTACAACATGATCTTATTCTTAAATTCTATCCTTATCCTAAACTAGAAAAGCATGGAAATTGATGGCTAAAGGACCCCACTCCTTTGCCTGTAGATTTTTTTTTATTTTTTTGGAATAAGTTTGAAGATTTTTGCCTCCAAGTCACATGCTCCTGCGTCAAGATATAAGAGAATTTTTTATCAGAAAATAATTGTAATTGGACATTCGAAGGAGCACAACATTTTATCATCGACCTGATAAAATAATAAATTTAAACTAATCAACAACCATTAGTAGCATAATGTCTAACCATTATAACAAAATATAAACTAATTTTAAAATTGTCATACCATTTAAAGATTTTGGTGTCGTGTTTCTTGAACTTTCTTTTTCCTTGGATGCTTCCTTTGAATTCTCACTAGCTTCATAGTCCATGTTTTCTGAAGAAAAAATAAATTAAAAAATATTATGAGAGTTTCCAATTATTGAAGAAAGTATGAATTTATAAATACTATAACTACTCGCATCATTATGTGTAACAAGATGAACAAGAACAATAACAAGTGTAGAACTCACAATAATAGTTAATCATGGTGTTGATTAGAAAAAAGGCACCCCCCAATAATTTATTATATTTTTTTAATCGTGCCTATAGGCAAGCTAGCACCTACTAGCTTTCCTTCTAGCGTGAGCATAAGCACATTTCCAAAACATATTACATTGTGAATAAATAAAAACAACTGTAGAAACTACAAAATCATATTTACACAAAATTTATCTTTTTAGTCATGCATAGTCTTAGCTTGCTTTAGAAACCATAAAATCAAAATACAATGAAAGAACATTAAGTATGGCGATCATTAGATTTTCTTCTAGATCTTCATCTAGTACAAAGACAAACACATAACAACATTACAAGGTGAAAGAAATAGAGAATGTGATAGAATTACTTTTAGCAGAAACACAAGCATATTGCCAACAAGAATGTTGCAAATAAAAATAAATATTTGCATCCTAGATTTCTTTCTATCAAAAACACATGGATATTTTCAATAAAAACATTGTATTGTGAAAGAATCTAGCACATGCTAGAATTGTTTTTAGCACGAACACATGCATATTTCCACGAAAAACACCGCAAACCAAAAACAATCCAGGCTAGATTTCCTTCTAGGACAAACACAAGCACATTGACATTAAAAATATTTCAAGGCAATGGAAATGTAACACATGCTAGACTCCCTTCTATCGCAAAAAAGAATATTGCCAACAACAACATTGCATTGTAAAGTAAATCTAGTGCATGCTAAATTTTCTTCTAACACAAATACAAAAACATTGTCAATAAAAAAATTGCAATAATAATCTTTCCTTAGACATCTCCATGCTTATGAAAATTAACCTTGCTTTTGAGAGACAATGAGGTTTTAGTCCATGCCTACATAAACTGTTGTTACAATATAAAAAAATGTTAAACCCTCAAATTATTAAAAGGCCTGTTGGCCCTCGTTTTTGATCAAATTTTTCTTATTAAAATCCACTTAATTTCCATCATTTTCCACCATATACCATCCATATACACCTTATTTGACCTTATTATGCATATTCAAGCAAATAAATTATGTTTTTTAATTTCTAGATATTTTTGCAAAAATTGGGTTTTAAGAGTATTTTTGGACAGAATCAGAAATTCTCGTAATGGCTATGTGGATGACATATTTTCAGTACACTTGGGCTCGATCTAGATACATGAATGGAAAGCTTGAGAACTAGGACTGAACTAATTCCAATTGGTTCGATCAAAACAAGCTAAATCATGCTCGATCAAGGCTGGTTAAACATGACTAGTCATCCAGAAAATCCCTAGGAAATAGAGCAGTTTTATTATTTCATGGGATTTTCCATATTTTTAGTGATAGATTGGATGGATTCAACTTGGATAGGTTGATATGAATAGATATAGCTGTTAGAGATACTTTAGATCAGTTTGTTTTATGATCTTCTATTTAAGCCAAAACTTTGAAGGCTTATGGAAGAGAGAATTAATGTAGAATTTATGTAATTTGATTTTGAGACTCTTTGAAGACTGAAAGATAATTGAAGAACCTGTTTCATTTCAATTTTTTGTTCATGCTTGGTTGATTTACTGAAGTTGTTGTAGCTGAGATTTATTCAAGTGTGCAAGGCAGGGGTGAAGGGCCCCCACACAAAACTAAGTGCACTTCTTGGTTAAATTTTCATAGTTTTCATAAATTAATTCTTGTTCCAAATGTATTTAGATGTGTGATGATTGCTAAATGAATATTGGTTTAATTCTAATCTACATCTCAAGGAACACATAGGAATTTAAGTTAAATTCCCCTTCTATTTGATCTTGAACTAAAACTTAATTTCATTCTCTTTTTCTTATTTGAAGTTATTTCTGCATTTCTAGTTTGAAGCAATGGTGATTATGATATAGTACAATTGTGAAGAAGGACAATCTAGTCCTCCTTAGTTAGGAGTCTCTTCCTTTACATCTTCTGCATCGTAAACCATTGTTAATTAGTGATTTGGATTTATCTTCATGAAAGTAGTATTGTAGGGAAGTACAACCTAGTTCTCCTAAGTTCGGAGCCTCATCCCTCACATATTACATAAGTGAATTAGAAATTGTTAAAATAGGTTTATATTTGTAATATGTACTTCCTTAACTCTTCAAATTTTATCTTCTAAGCTTGGCTACATCTGATATCCATACACTGTGGACTTGCCTTCAAGTTTTAGAAACCCGAATTGATAATTAAATACTTGTGTTAATTTGTGTTAATAAATTAGCTCAACATTTTGGCGTCATTGCCGGGGAGGCAATTATTAGCAGATTCAAATAAAAGATAAACAAAAACACTAAAAATTTGATGAAAAATTTAGTTAAGATACATTTCTCTTAGTTATGTATCTTTATGCCTAGAAATAGAGATCCTAAAAGTAGATTCCCAAGACAAAACCCCCAATAAAAAAATAAAAAATAACTATAAAATCCATTTGTAAGACAAAATCTAAAAAAAATGATGTTAAAAAAATCATTTAGAGAAGGAGGGTATGCCACCACAAAACTATTCTTAAGTCCTTGTCCTCAATTTAGAATGCTCACTAGGGATGAATTTTTATGTCAAAGGATAGAAGAGCAACAAAACATCCATGAAGATGAACCACAGGAAGAAAATCTAGAAAATTTTTCTAGCTATCTTTGTGAGGAGGTGAATGAGTCATGGATCACATGCAATGAAGATCAAATAGTAGAGCCAGAAATTGAAGAATTTCTAGCATGTATATCACAAAATCCCTGTACATACAAGATTTTGAACAAGTACCACAAGAAGAGTTTTGTGCTATGACAATTAATGAGAGCCAAGCAAACAAAGATGATCTTAAAACTTGGTTTCAACTAGTCATTAGGTCACAACACTACTCCATTTTTCAACATTATTTCTCATCAAATCTTTATGATCAGATAAATTTTCATGTCCAAACATTCATTAACGTATATTTTTCAAATTTGGATATGAGTTTACTTATGATCTTGTTACGAAAATGGATGCATTCGAAATTCTTTTATACTTGAGAGAATGAATTATTTTTTTAAAATAGAATAGGATAGAATAGAATAAATAAACAAGTATAATACATTCACAATAAGACTTCCATAATAATTTTGTTTCAAATTGTCATGAATATTTCTTCAAATCATTGTTCAATATTCATTTGAAAAGACTACATGGAAAAATGCAGTAAGAACAAACCTATTTTGGGTAACCATATAAGATCATTTTTAAATCATGTTTTTTTTACATATCCCTTTAAATCTAGTTTTTGAATCCATTTTGAAATTTTCAATTTACATCACAAATAAAAATGTGACCAAAATCAAAACTAGGTCTCAAGTGAAATGTTGAGGACAGAGTTAGTACAGAATATATTTTAGGTGTCTAATGAAAACATTTTTACCTGAAATTCATAGGGAGGATAGCCTTTGGAATCTAGTTTCCAAATAAATTTGAATTACTTCAATCAAGTATCATATGAAAAATCTATTCTTGAAATACTAACTGCTTCTCGAAAAATCTGCATGGTGACAATTCTATGTCTTGACTGTTCATTGGAATATTTAATATACCAAATCATCTTCTTTTCAAAACCTGTTTATATGGGAGATATATATTTAAGGCTAGTTTAAGACATAATTTGAATCATCCCATTTGGAGGTGAAATGAAAAATTTATGCTACATTTAGTAACTGCATGTCTTCAAAACAGCATAGTAAAACTCCGCCTCCTAGGTCTGTTCATCACCAATTTTGTGATATCAAGCCTAAGAATTTTTAAACCATGTTTCCACTGGAAAGACGAAAAATGAATCTAATTTAATCTCCAAGTGGAATAACATTGGTCTGATCTTTATCGAAGAAGTTACACTTCAAATAGTGACTGTTGGTCTAGTTAAAAATTAACAGCGGCTCTATCAAACATGGCACTCTTTATAATTGTTGCCATATCATTTTAAACCATTTTGAAAACCTGTTATATTGGAGGTAGACATATGAATTCACTTCAACTTGGCTTTGGAATCACTCTAATTGGATATAAAACGAATATTTTGTAAACAAAATACCACTAGGAGGTCTAGGCTGGCCACCATTCCTCAAGGGGTAATTGAATGCATTTTGTTTGTAAATAATCTTTGGACTTATTTTCTAAGAAATGCTTGTAATAATTTACATATTTCTTGGAATAAGAGAGACTATACACCTCTCTTCCTCCATCATCTAATATTGCATTGCAGGCAAGTGCTATGTTTTTGCAGGTCATAGGAAGAATGAAGGAGTGAACTCCATGGATAAAGTACTTTTCAAAGTCAATTTTAAATTCATATTTGAGAATATGAATACAAATGCTCAAGTCAAAGAAAAGTGAAAATTCACTTGATGTTGAGTTCATCTAATGAAACTCAAACTCTTGAAGCTTGTCTTTAGTTATTGACCAACAACACCAACAAACTGTACGACATGATCGAGATCGAGGCAAAAGACATGAAGCTAATAATCATCAGAAGAAATCAAGTTTTTTTACCATGAAAAGTCACATCCATTGCCAAAGAAGTCTTTCATAAGTCATATTTTCTATGATTTCATCCATCATCCATATTGTATGTTAAGCTCCGCGATCATGCACGTTGAAATCCAAAGTTATTATCTATCCATTTACTACTATATCATGACTTCAATATAACCTATTTTCATAAGCTTTTCATACTTCCCTACTCCATTACACCCCACCTCCATCCAGAAAAGAAAATAAAATAAAATAAAAATAGAAAAAGATCAAAAATAATAAAGGAGTTTGGTTGTGAAAATCCAGAAAACTGGCACAACACAAACTCGAATTCATATCATAAAAACCAACTTGTTTGGACAATATGAATTCTCTATTTTGTTTTACCATTTCTTCAGTTTGATTTTGCAGGAATCATCCTCAAGAATAAGCAAGACTTGGAGATAAGTCTCAGAATAAGCAAGGGGGAAGATTCGTAATAAAACTATGTAAGTAGTTTGAGCAGCTATATTGAAGGGACCTGAATTACATGTCAGAGGGGACCTGAAACATTATTTAAAAATTGCATAAGGGACCTGAACAACATCAAAATTTAAAAATCCTGAATCAATATCAGATGTGAAAACATGAAAGCAAAAATAAGTCTCTACATTTCATCAGAATCTATCTTGGAAGAACCATCATCATGAGCCAAAAATGAACCAGCAAAAGACATCATCAGTTAGCATTGACATCAAGCTATTATGGAAGTATAAGTACAGTAACTGTAAAAATTACTCTTAGAATCTTTGATTTTTCAAAAAAATTCTAGAATTGTTAGAACTAATTTAACTTGGATATGCACCCATTACATTTAACCTACCTACATTCATCATCTTATATTTTTCCTATCTATAATCCATTAACTTCATCCTACCCTCATCGTAATCCTATTTATATCTATTACCCTACCATACATCCTACATTAAAAAAATTCCATAATCTTAAATTAACCTATATAAGTTTCCTACCATAATTCCATATACATCATCCTATAAGCATTTTTTATCAAAGATTGAGGAATTAATATTTTTTCCCTAAGGAATTTGTTTGACATGCAAAAGCCACACAAAGGTTAAAGGTTAGTATCATAAAGAAAATAATTTAATTTTAAAAATGACCTATCCTATGGTCATTTTAAAATTAAATTGAGAAAAGAGTATAGCCTAAGGTATGGAATGAGCGCAATATGAAAATATGTCAAAACCTAAGTGGAAAATGCAAATGCAATGCAACGAAGGACATGAAATTATGATGCATACAAACTAAAACATGGGCATGCAGCATAATGATGGTGGGTGTGAATGAAAAATGAAATGATAAAGAACGTGGGGCAGCGAAATGAGCGAAGCCATGAACATAACAAAAGTGGGTAATGCAAAAATAATGGTGACAAGACAGACATAGTTCTCGATATTCAAACAAGAGTTCCATCCAAACAAGAAAAGCATTGCAAATTTCTGAAGGTTGTGCCATGGGAAATGTAAACAGTGAATTGAAATGAGAAGAAACAAGTGGGAATACAGGACCGACGCAGCAATGTCTACACATTACATCCATTAGCTCACTCAAAACACGACATAGCCATTAGCTCAAAGTACACTTGTGATAACCTTATTTGATGTACAGATGATTTAAAAAAAAAAAAAAAAGGAAAGAAGTGTGTAGAGATAGCATGAGAATCTCTGGCTAAATAACACATATAAAGGAGAATTACATGGTCCAGGTAGGAAAGGAACACGTATAAACAAATCCTCGCCGGAATCCAAGTATTCTGCATGTAATCTAGATTTTTAGGCATAAAAATGATTCTGAATTTATTTAAACTCTGAAGGTTGAAGTCAGAGTGTTAAAATTATTCTCGAAAAATCTCCAAAGATCATAAATCGCGCCAGTGTTAACTCCGGGTTAGTTACTTCTCAAACCCCAAATTTAGTGTGCAAGAGGTAGAAATCTTTAGTCGTATCACCAGTTGTTAATGGAAAGTGAATTCATAATTCCAATTGTCGATTTTTAGTAAATTGTTGGTTTGAAACGTTAGATTCATATCTTTCAAAATCGATTTGCAGTGATAACCAAATCTTTGCGAATTAAATTGCAATTGAAGAGGGTTAGTTTGTTCCGAAAATCAGGGTTTGAACTTCAGTGATGTCAACAGAAACCAATTTCCAATCATTATTTATTGCAATCAAACCCCAATGTATAATCTTTACAGAACGTCGATAACTTAGAAATGATTTATCCATCACCGTGAACGTTTTTTAATGAACAATTGTGAGTAGTGCATGGTGAGTTCAAAGTCAGTGTTAAGGTTGTGAATGCATGAGCGTTGGAGCTAAAACTGTGAATGGAAAAATCGTAATTGCCAGGGAAGAATGTGATAAGAAGACTGCAAATTGCATAAAATAACTCGATTTCTAAGAAGGCAGAGAAGGTGAATTTGAAAACAATTGTTCAGATTTGTAAAAAAAATTATTTCAATAATTTGATTTCAATTTAAGAGAGAGTTAATCATTCCCAGAATTCATTTTTGAGTTCTGAAAAGACAAAGTATAAATCAATTATGATTTCTGAAAGAGCAGAGAGTTTTTTCTAGGATTCGATTTCAGATTCTGAGCATTTAATTGCTAGAGACAGAGACAGAGGGTTTAATTGATTTTGTTGTAGCTCAAGTATCATTAAAAAAAAACGATTTCCTCATTCATATTTAGTCCTAGAAATGTATTTCAATTTTTAAAGGCCACTATTTTTCGTTGCTTTTTCTGAGAAAAATAAAATGAAATTTGAAAAAACGAAAACATGGGTTTTCTTCAGAATGAGCCTAATTAGGCTCCACGCAGACAGTTTTCTCAAATTCATTTCTATTTGGGATATTTTTATGGTTCGTTCGACCCCTATTTTGCAGATTTTGTGGGTAAAATAGTGGCTAAATTGAAAGTGAATGCCTAGTCATAAAAAGGATTGCCACAAGTTATTTTGTAGAAAAATTATACAAGAAAAAAACCATGCACAAGTGAAAGAATCTTTGATTTGATCGATTCGTGTTTTCTTTGTGACTGTGCGACATTGCAAGATTGGCTTCTTTTAGTGAGATGTGAAGGCAAATGGATATTGGCTCCTTTAAGTGAAGTTGTTGATATTGTTAATTTGAGAGGGACATGAATCCTGTGTCAGAATGTATTACAAAATTCAAGTTTTATTTGTTAGTCTTCTCTAAAGCTGCTCATCCAAAATGATTTATTGGTGTTATTTTTGGTGTTTTATCATGAGAGGAAGAATAATGTAAAGTTGTTGTATTTGTGTGTTGGTGGTGAAACCTCATCACACATCAGAGACATTTTTGTTCCCATCACTCCAGAATACATAGCCCAAGCCAAAAAAAAATTCACGGATAGGTAAAAAATATTACAAAGAGCAACACTTTAAAGAGAAATGATGAAAATTCTTTTTAGAAAAACAGAGGAAAGGAAAGGAGGAAAAGTAAAGATTGTCATCTACAAGCAAGGAAAAAGTACAGAAGGCGTAGACATTCTTTTACAGGTAGCTCAAGAGAAAGCTTCATCTTCAAGGGTCAGAGCCATAGGTACATCAACAATCCAGTCAGCATATAGAAGCAAAAGGTCAAGGACACAGAGGCAAGCATGAGGACATGCTTGAGACTAAGCAAGGAGGAGATGTTGGCCCTCGTTTTTTATCAAATTTTGCTTATTAAAATCCACCTAATTTCCATAATTTTCCACCATATACCATCCATATACACCTTATTTTGACCTTATTATGCATATTCAATCAAAAAAATTATTTTTTTCAATTTTTAGATATTTTTGCAAAAATTGGGTTTTAAGAGTATTTTTGGACAGAATCAGAAATTCTCGTAATAACTATGTGGATGACATATTTGCAGGACACTTGAGCTCGAGATAGATACATGAATGGAAAGCTTGGGAACTAGGACTAAACTAATTCCAATTGGTTTGGTCAAAACAAATTAAATCAGGCCCAGTCAAGGCTGGTCAAACATGACTAGTCATCCAGAAAATCCCTAGGAAATAGAGCAGTTTTATGATTTCATGGGATTTTCCATATTTTTAGTGATAGATTGGATGGATTTGACTTATGTGGATACGGATAGATATAGTTGTTAGAGATACTTTAGATCAATTTGTTTCATGATCTTCTATTTAAGCCAAAACTTTGAAGGCTTATGGAAGAGAGAATTTATGTAGAATTTATGTAATTTGATTCTGAGTCTCTTTGAAGACTGAAAGATAATTGAAGAACCTGTTTCATTTCAATTTGTTGTTCATGCTTGGTTGATTTACTGAAGTTGTTGTAGCTGAGATTTCTTCAAGTGTGCAAAGCAAGGGTGGGGGACCCCACACCAAGCTAAGTGCACTTCTTGGTTAAATTTTCTTAGTTTTCATAAATTAGTTCTTGTTTCAAATGCATTTAGATATGTGATGATTTCTAAATGAATATTGGTTTAATTCTAATCTACATATGAAGGGACACACAGGAATTTAAGTTAAATTCCCCTTCTATTCGATCTTGAACTAAAACTAAATTTTATTCTCCTTTTCTTATTTGAAGTTATTTCTACATTTCTGGTTTGATGCAATGGTGATTATGATATAGTAGAATTGTGAAGAAGGACAATCTGATCCTCGTTAGTTAGGAGCCTCTTCTTTTACATCTTCTGCATCATAAACCATTTTTAATTAGTGATTTGGATTTATCTTCATGAAAGTAGTATTGTAGGTAAGGACAATCTGGTTCTCCTAAGTTAAGAGCCTCATCCCTCACATATTACATAAGTGAATTAGAAATTGTTAAAATAGGTTTATATTTGTAATATGTACTTCCTTAACTCTTCAAATTTTATCTTCTAAGCTTGGCTACAACTGATATCCATACACTATGGACTTGCCTCTAAGTTTTACAAACCCGGATTGATAATTAAATACTTGTGTTAATTTGTGTTAATAAATTAGCTCAAAAAGGCCCTTCATATGGGATATGTGGTCTAAGAATGGGATATCGTACAAACATAAGCATGTTTCCAACAACAACATTGCATTTTGAAAAAAAAACATTCTATATTACCCTCTATCACAAACACAAGCACATTGCCATTAAAAACATTGCAAGGTGAAATAAATATATCGTATGTTAAATTTCATTTTAGCATAAAAAAAACACACACAACAACATTGTAAGGTGAAATAAATCTAACATGTGCTAGAATTATGTTTAGCAAAAATACAAACATGTTTCCAACGACAATATTGCAAAGAAAATTAAATGTAGCACATGCTAGATTTATTTCTAGTACAAACACAATCACATTGCCAATAACAACATTGGAAGGGGATAGAAATTTGATGCATGAGCATAAAACTTGAAGACAAATTCGAAGAATTATTCCAAAAATACAAAAAAATATTACAATCAAAGGAATGGGATCCTTTAGCTATCAATTTCCATGTTTTTCTAGTTAAGCATAGAGCTAGAATATAGGATTTGATCATGATGTAATAAGTTTTAATTAGTTAGTTGTAGTGGAGATTCTCAAGGAGAATGCCTTGCAGGACAGATAGGGTTAATAAATTTTAGCCTTTGAATTAGGATCTGGTTGTTAAGATGAACCAGTACTTATGTAATTTTCACACTATTGTAAGGGGATTTTGACTGTTGAAGAAATTTTGCTTTCCTGGAGCGAATTCAGTAAATTGGGAAATTTTAGTTTCTATGTATGTGGATGAGAAATTCCTTATCAAATCCTGAAGGATAATCTCCTTCAAAATTTCTATGTTATTGTGAAATTCGAAGTTTAATTTGTGTTCTGTGAGATTGAATGAAAATGTGTTGACTGTGTTAAATTCCATGTTTTCTTTTTAACTGAGTTTCTCGTGAATTCTGAATGTGTGGAGCGGAAATTCGAGATCATCGGAGAAAGACAAAGGACGTAGCGGCGTGAAGATTTAATTTGTACTGTTAGATCTTGGTCGAGACAGATCAACGGTGTTCAGGCAAAGAAGTTACCCAACAGTTAACGAGTAGGAGCGGTTGGAGAAAACCACAAGTGGATTTCGGGCGGAGGAAACGTTGTAAGTGGTAATTCCTCCGTTGGCTCCAATTCCATACACACAATGACACGTAGCAGCGAGGAGAGGGAGGAAAACCAATTTTTCGGGTGGATTTGGAGCCCGCAAGTTAGTCGGCCGATATGCATGTGAGCTGTTAGATCTGGTGGAGCGAGATCGACAGTTGACAGTCAGGGAGCAAGTTCGAGGTTGGGGAGTGTTGTGATCGTTGGATATTAAATAGATCAACAGTGAAGAAGTGTCGATGAATTTTTAGAAGGCAGATTTTAAATCTTATTAAACTATGGTTTGTATTACCATCGGGTCCAGACTAGTGGAAGGTTAGCGGAACTCTGCGACTTTTGGAGGGGTCTGTTAACTTAGCGGAAGCTCTAAAGATTTCAGTGGATGACAGAGAGCCCATTGAACCAACAATAACACCTGCAAACAGAAGTAGAATATATAATTTCATAATTTGGGAGATTAACACTCCTGCCTGTACCCAAACCACCGTCATTAGTGGTATCAGAGCAACCTGTTGACACTGAATTGAATCTCATAAGAAAAAGAAAGAAATCCAATATGGCTTTAAGAGTTGGAAGAGGATGAGGACGTGGTAGAAGAGGATGACCAGTTGCAAATGCTGAGGTGATGGAAGCTATGAAACAGAAGCATGCTAGATTAGAAGCATTAACAACAGGGATAAATATAGCTGATGGAGATGTTAGTGAGCCTGAGCTTGACACTAAAGAAGAGGAGGAAACTATAGCAGTTATTCATGAGATGAGATTTTTCCAATTAGTGTTGAGATCCATAGCTAGGCCAAAAATTGAGGTTTCAATATATGGAGGAGGATTGAATCCAGAAGAATTGATAGACTGGATTAATGGCATAGAGAAATTATTTGATTATGAAGAAACAAAAGATGAGAAAAAAGTGAAGTTTGTTGTCACCAAGATAAAAGGAAATGCAGCACTTTTGTGGGATGGAGTGCAGGGAGAAAGAAAGATTCTTGGCAAGCAACCAATCAGAAATTTGAATAGGATGGTAGCAAAGCTAAGAGGTAAGTTTCTACCAAGTAATTATTAGCAAACCTTGTTCAGACAGATGCAGAATCTTAGACAGAGGTCTATGACAGTGAGATAATATACAGACGAATTCTATAAGGTAAGTATAAGAGTTGGAAAAACTCAGGATACAGATGAGAAGGTGGCTAGATATGTGAATGGTCTTAGGATGGACATTCAAGATGAGATAAGTATATTGTCTCCTAAAATAGTAGGAGAAGCTTATCAGGTGGTACTGAAGGCTAAAGAAAAACTCATGAGGAAGCAGTCTGCCAGAGAAAGAGGTACTTTCCAAGGAAAAGGAAGTCAAGGTGGTAGAGGAAGATCTACAGCACCTAGAGATGGAGCTAGCAGCAGCTTAACCCAGCATGCAACCATAGGAGGTGATGCAGGTGGCAGAGAGAGTTTTTCTAGAGGAAGAGGAGGCAGAGGCAGAGGAAGAGAAATAAGATGTTACAGATGTAACAAACTGGGACCCAGAGCTTTTAAGTGCCCAGAGAATGTAGGAACAAGTTAGAGGAATGCAATTGTTTCTCAAGTTGAAGAAGAAGAAGCAGCAGTGACAGAAGAAGACGATGTATCAGAGAGAGGAGAATCTTTGGTAGTCAATAAATTTTTGCTCAAGCCAGCAATGGAGATAGTTGAACCATCACAAAGAAAGACTTTGTTCAAAACAGTGTGTAAAGTTCGAGGGAAATGTTGTTAGATGATCATTGATAGTGGCAGCACTGATAATTTGGTCTCTACAGAAGTGGTGGAGAAATTGAAGTTGAAGACAATGAGACATCCAACACCTTACAAGGTGTCATGGTTACAAAAGGGACATCAGTTGTTGGTGAATGAACAGTGTGAAGTGGAGTTGCAGTTGGGAAAATATAAGGATAAAATGGTATGTGATGTGATGCCCATGGTTGTGTGTCACATATTGCTTGGAAGACCTTGCCAATATGACAAAGGAGCTATGCATGATGGGAAAAGAAACACCTACAAGTTTGGTAAAGATGGTGTCAATCATACATTGTTTCCTATGGGAGAAGAGGATGCATTAGGAAAGAAAACTGATCCAAAAACTCTATTACTAGGATGAAAGGAATACTTACAGCAGATTGAAGGAAATGAGGTAAATTTTGTTGTAATTTGCAAGCCTAAGGCAATAATGACTTCTACTAAAGTTTCTAATTTACCCATTGAAATTCAAGAAATGTTGGACAACTATTGTGATATCATTGTTGATGATTTGCCTAATGAGTTACCACCCATTAGAAGAATTAGCCATCGTATAGATTTGATTCCTGGAGCAAATCTACCAAGCAAAACAGCTTATAGAATGACTCCCACAAAAAATGAAGAAGTTAGAAAGCAGGTTCAGGAATTGCTTGACAAAAGACTGATCAAAGAAAGTTTGAGTCCTTGTGCAGTACCAACAGTGTTGAGTCCGAAGAAAGATGGAGGCTGGAGAATGTGTACCGATTCAAGAGCCATCAATAAAATCGCAATCAGGTATAGATTCCATTTACCTAGAATTGAAGATTTGATGGATTGTTTGAGTGGAGCAAAGTATTTTACAAAACTAGATCTTAACAGTGGGTATCATCAGATAAGGATAAGAGAAGGGGATGAGGGAAAACTACTTTTAAGACACATGAAGGATTGTATGAATGGAGAGTAATGCCTTTTGGGTTGTCAAATGCACCAAGTACATTTATGAGACTCATGAATGAAGTTCGTAAGGAGTTTATTGGTAAATTTGTAATAGTATATCTAGACGATATATTAGTTTACAACAGGTCTAAGGAGGAGCACATGAGACATCTGAATTATGCCTTACAAAGGTTACAGCAAGAGAAATTATTGCTGAATTTGAAGAAATATTCATTCATGAAAGAGGAATTAGTGTATTTGGGTTTTGTTATTTCTGCTGAAAGATTGAAGATGGATCCAGAGAAGATCAAGGCAATCATGGAGTGGCCTTCACCTAAAAGTATTTTGAAGTAAGTAGTTTTCATGGTCTTGCTAGTTTTTATAGGAAATTCATAAAGAATTTTAGTAAGATCAATGCTCCTATTGTTGAGACTATAAATAAGGATAAACAACCATTTAGATGGACTGTTGAAGCAGAAAATAATTTTCAGCTGTTGAAGAAGAAGATCACTGAAAAACCTGTTTTGGTTCTACCTGATTTTAGTAAACCTTTCCAAATGAAATGTGATGCCAGTGGAGAAGCTATTGGAGGTGTTTTAAGTCAGGAAGACAGACCTATAGCTTATTTTAGTGAAAAGTTGAATGATTCAAAGAAGAAGTATTCTTCTTATGATAAAGAGTTTTATGCAATTGTGCAATCATTGAAGAAGTGGAGACATTATCTAATGTCAAAAGAGTTCATACTTTATTCAGATAACCATGCATTGCAGTATATTATGCAGCAGCCAAAGCTTAACCAGAAACATGCCAAATGGGTAGAGTATCTTCAGGGTTTCCATTTTGTCTTGAAGCATATAAATGGCCAATCAAACAAAGTTGCAGATGCTTTAAGTAGGAGAAATACATTATTTCAAGAGAATCAAATTTAAGTGTTGGGTTTTGATTTTCTTAAATAATTGTACGAGACAAATTTATATTTTAAAGAGGCATTTGAAGCTTGTAAGAATCTTGTTTTGATGGATAGGAATAAATGGTTGGATTATTTCTTACAAGATGGATTGTTGTTTAACAGAAATCACTTGTGCATACCAAATTGTTCTATGAGGGAGAACTTAATCAAAGAGAAACATAGTGGTGGACTTCCAGGACATTTTGGTATAGATAAGACTTATGAACAGTTGAAAAGATTTTATTTCTGGCCAAAAATGAGATCTGAAGTGGAAAATTATGTGAAAATTTGCAAAGTCTGTCAATATGCAAAGGGAAGAAGCCAAAACACAGGTTTGTATGTTCCATTACCAATTCGAGATAGGCTTTGGGATATGGCAAGTATGGATTTTGTTTTGGGCTTACAAAGACTCAAAGAGGAAATGATTCAATTTTTGTTGTAGTGGACAAATTTTCAAAAATGGCACATTTTATTCCATGTTATAAAACTAGTGATGCTACTCACATTGCTAATTTGTTTTTCAATGAGATTGTAAGATTGCATGGGTTTCCTAAGAGTATTGTCTCAGACAGGGATTCCAAATTTGTTGGACATTTCTGGAGGACACTATGGAAAAAGTTGGGAACTAAACTGAGTTTCAGTTCTGCCTATCATCCACAGACTGATGGATAGACTGAAGTTGTGAATAGGAGTTTGGGTAATCTTTTAATGAGTCTTACTGGAGAAAATCCAAAGCGGGGGGATCAATTATTGGTACAGGCTGAATATGCATATAATGACTCACCTAACAAGAATAGAGGGCAGAATCCATTCCATATAATTTATGGAATGCATCCCAGAGGAGTGTCTGAGTTAAGAAACTTGGGAAAAGATGAGATGAGAAGTGCAGAGGGAGAAGATTTTGCTTCAGAAATACAAGCAATACATGAACAGGTGAAACAACAGCTACATGATAGAAACATCAAGTACAAAAATAGAGTAGACATGAGAAGAAGAGAAGTGAACTTTGAAGTTGGGGATTTGGTTTTAGAACACCTAAGGAAGGAAAGATTTCCAAAGAGGGAGTATAACAAATTGAAGTTCAAGAAAATTGGACCACGCAGAGTATTAAGGAAAGTTTCTGCAAATGTGTATGAAATTGAATTACCCCTGATGTAGGAATATCTCTAATTTTCAATGTTGTTGATTTGTATAGGTATGAAGGTGAAATTGCAAATGATACAAAAGAATACCAAGAGACGCAGGAAATTGACTGGGTAAAACAATTACCTACAGCAAAGGAATTATAGCCAGAAAGAATTTTATATAAGAAAGTGTTCAAGAAAACCAGAGGACAGGAGTACTTTCAGTATTTGGTTAAATGGAAGGATCAGCGAATTGCTGAAGCTACTTGGGTAATAGAAAACATGCTACAAAAATTGGGCAGTTCTGTATAAGAGCTCATGGACAGGAGCCCATGAAGAATTTTGTCCTCAGGAGTCTGATGTAGGAGCATAAGGCTTGAAGACAAATTTGAAGAATTATTCCAAAAATACAAAACATATTACAAGCAAAGGAGTGGGATCCTTTAGCCATCAATTTCCTTGTTTTCTAGTTAAGCATACAGTTAGAATATAGGATTTAATCATGATGTAATAAGTTTTAGTTAATTCGTTGTAATGGAGATTCTCAAGGAGAATGCCTTGCAGGACAGATAGAGTTAATAAATTTTAGCCTTTGAATTAGGATCTGGTTGTTAGAATGAACCAGTACTTATGTAATTTTCACACTATTGTAAGGGGATTTTGATGGTTAAAGAAATTTGGCTTTCCTGGAGCGAATTTAGTAAATTGGGAAATTTTAGTTTCTGTGTATGTGGATGATAAATTCCCTATCAAATCCCAAAGGATAATCTCCTTTGAAATCTCCGTGTTATTGTGAAATTTGAAGTTTAATTGGTGTTTTGTGAGATTGAATGAAAATGTGTTGACTGTGTTAAATTCTGTGTTTTCTTTTTAACTGAGTTTCTCATGAATTCTGAGTGTGTGGAGTGGACGGTCAAGATCATCGGAGAAAGACCAAGGACGTAGCAGCGTGAAGATTTAATTTGGACTGTTAGATCTCGGTAGAGACATATCAACAGTGTTCGGGCGAGGAAGTTACCCAACAGTTAACGAGTAGGAGCGGTTGGAGAAAACCACAAGTGGATTTCGGGCAGAGGAAAGATTGTAAGTGGTAATTCCCCCGTTGGCTCTAATTCCATACACACAGTGATACATAGTAGCAAGGAGAGAGAGGGAAACCACTTTTTCGGGTGGATTTGGAGTGCGCAAGTTAGCCGATCGATATGCATGTGAGCTGTTAGATCTAGTGGAGCGAGATCTACGGTTGACAATCGGGGAGCAAGTTCGAGGTCAGGGAGTGTTATGACCATTGGATATTGAATAGATCAATGGCGAAGAAGTGCCGACAAGTTTTTAGAAGGTGGATTTCAAATCTTATTAAACTATGGTTTGTATTACCGTCGGGTCTGGACTAGTGGAAGGTTAGCGGAACTCTGCGACTTTTGGAGGGGTCTGCTAACTTAGCCGAAGCTCTAAAGTTGTCAGTGGATGACAGAGATCGCATTGAACCAAAAATTACACCTGCAAACAAAAGTAAAAGATATAATTTCACAATTTGGGAAATTAACACTCCTACATGTACCCAAACCGCCATCAAAATTTAAGCATAAGAAAAAAAAAAGAAAAACTCATATCACCATTGGTAGGTGAAAGAAATCTAACATGTGCTAGATTCACTTCTATCACAAACACAAATATGTTGTCAACAACAACATTACAGCAGGGTAAAAGAAAATCTAGCACATGCTATATTTCCTTCTAGCAAAAACATAAGTAAATAGCATTATTGTATGGCTAAAGAAACCTAATACATGTTGGATTTACTTCTAGCACAAACACGAGCATATTACCAATAACATCATTATAAAGCAAAAGGAATCTAGCACCCACAAGATTTTCTTCTAGAACAAACAAAAACACATTGTGAATAATAACATTGTAAGGTGAAAGGAATTAACGTGTGCTATATTTCATTCTATCATAAACACAAGCACATAACAACATTACAAGGTGTCAAAAATCTAATATGTGCTAGATTTACTTATATCACAAACACAAGTATACTATCAACAACAACACTGCAAGAAAAAAAGAAATCTATTGCATGCTAAATTTCCTTCTAGCATAGACAGAAACACATTACAAAATAAAAACAATGCAAGGAATTTGATTTCCTTCTAGCACAAATAATTGTATTGTCAAAATTAATATTGCAATGTGAAAAAAATACAACACGTACTACATTTCCTTCTAGTACAAATTCACAAACATATTGCCAACGACAACATTACTAGACAAAACAAATCTAACACATGCTAGATTTCCTCCTATCAAAAACACAAGCACGTTGCAAATAACAACATTACAAGGTGAAAGAAATATAAAGCATAGTATATTTCCTTCTAATGCAAACATAATCACATAACAACATTGTAGGGTGAGAAAAATTTAGTCTGCGTTATATTTACTTCTAAAACAAACAAATATATATTTCCAATGACAACATTACAGGACAAAACAATTCTAGCACATGGTAGATTTCCTTTTAGCCCAAACAAAAACATGTTAGCAATAATGACATTGCAAGGTAATAGAAAATCTAACATGTGTGATATTTCTTGTTACCGCAAACACAAGCACATAGAAACATTATAGAGTGAGAAATGTAGCAAGTTCTCGATTTATGTCTACCACAAATTCAAGCACATTGTCAACAACAACATTGTAGAGTATAAGAAATCTAGCCTATGCTAAATTTTCTTCGAACACTAACACAAGCACATTTCAATTTGAAAGAAATCTAACACATGTTATATTTTCTTCTCGGCGCACAAACACAAGCACATAACAACATTATAGGACTAAAGAAGTCTAGTGCATGCTAGATTCATTTCTATCACAAACACAAGCTGATTGCAAGCTGAAGGAAACAAAAAACATGCTACATTTTGTTGGGTAAAATTAATTGCTAAATAAACGAATAAAACAACTAATCTCCTAAACATTAATTATCAACCCGAGGAGTGTCTTTTTATTTCAAGGCAATCAGCAAAATATATGCATAACAATACCAACAACTAACACTGGTTCTATATGATTGTATTCTGTACTATCAAACTCATTCAATAAGAAATAAAATGTAAGACTTGAATAATAAAACTAAAATTAAAAAGAAGAAAGTAAATGATAGGAAAAACAATTATGTTAATCACGCAACTTCAATCATTGCTAGATTAAACCACACATTGCTGAATTGGAAATTTAATCTATTGCACTCAAAAAAATTCAAATGCTAATCTAGAGTAGCAAATTAAATGAAATCTAAAAATTGAATGAAATAACAAATCTGGAAAAAGCAGCAAACAACAAATTAGTTCAAAGAAAGGAAATCTACTTTAAGGAATGACAATTGAAATTTAAATAAACAATCACATAAGTAAACTAATTTACATGTTCAAGGCAGCGCCTCGTCCAAAGTAGTGGGCCAAACTGCCCAAGACTCAGTTCCACCTTGAGAAATAATTCAGATTAGATTACAAATAATAGATGTAGAACTCAATGGATAACTTCCTTCATTAAAACATATGAGAGAAATAATTACAGCATAATGAAGCTCTTAGCTTTTTCTCAAATTCAATAATTGTTCATCTCCCATCTCTCATCTCTAATCTCTTCTCCTACATCCTATCTAAGAATTGTCCATCTCCTATCTCCTCATTATCCTTCCATTATCTCCCCAATTATCCTCTAATTCTCCATCCTCTCTTTGATCTATGTTTTCATTTAAATACACAGAGAGCAAAGGGAAGTTACAACAAAGATGATTACAAAATGATTTCCATTACAAATTTGGATTATACAAAACAAATTGATCAGAAAAATCACATCTGAAATATATTTCCATCAACATTCAGCAGGAACAAGCCAAATTTTGTATTGCAACTAGAAGAATTTGGAAAACGACCGCAACAGCAAATCTGAGAAAATCGTCTTCCAAGAACCTTCTGTTTCTCTTAATACAGACCGAGTTTTGGAAAACTTCTCAACACAAAACTAACTTGGTCCGTTTTGGACAAAACCCATGTATCGGATTTTCTAAATTCTCCTTCATTTGTCCGAAACGTCCAATGAAAAATTGTCACTTCTTATTGTAGCGAATTTCTGAGTTGGAATATTTAATTGTGAGTTGGAGATCAAATTTGAAATCTGAAAAAGATCTTGGAGGCTAAAATCATGAATGATATTACAACAAATCCATTAATAAACCATCATTGGTAAAATCATGCATAATAATCATCGATTTATTAAAAATAAAAGAGAAAAATAGAATTTATCCATAAGAGCATAGATAATTATAAAATGGAATTATATGATAAATTACGATAAGTGATGTGATAAAGAATGGTAGAAATTGATGAAATAGGCGCCAAAAAATGATAATAATAAGAACAAATTAGTGGCCGAACATATCCCCAAACTAAATATGTCACATGTCTTCATGCAACCCCAAACCCTCTATATTAACCAAGCTATAAGAAATGTTCATCCCAAGTCATGAAAGTGATGGGACAAATGAGTTCTTCCTCAAATAATGAATATTCAATTTTAGCAATGTTGATGAAGGTGTAACAATTTTCACATTGACTTTCAATCATATGTATATGAAGTTGCAACAAAATATGATATAAGTAACGGCAAACTTCATTAACCATTTTCTCAAAAACTACAAACTAGATTTTGTTGAAATTTGGCAAGAAAATTTATACTATATTAATGCTTCTCTAATCCAAAAATCATATCATTTTGATGCACAGAGCATGAGATATAAGCAAAATGGTTGTTGGTGATAGTGTGTGATTTTTGAAATTTTACAAACTAATTTAACTTAAAATTTTATGGGTTTGTGTATTTTAATGATAAACAATGTAAACTTTGAAACGGAAACTGATACTATTACCCGTTTAGTAGAGATAACAAAAAAGTGACCCGATTTTGAAAATTGGTGATGCAAAACACACATTTTTTTTCTAGCATAGATTTTGGCACTATCAATTTTTTTATGTAATTGCATTTTAGAATGGTAGTGATTTTGATGTTGATTTTAAAAAGTGGAAATTCTACACCATGCCCTTTTTTTAAAAGGCTTTTTTTTATTTTTAATTTTATAATGTATGAAATGTAAATAATTATTTTGTAAATTTAATAACTTTGGAAGTAGTCTTCTTCTTCATATTTTCTTGTTTTTTATTTTTATTTTTATTTTTGTAATGAGGTTTTTATTGTTTTGCATATTTAAAGAAGGTCGATATTTTGCATTTTTGATATTTTACATATTTATACATCATTAAATAAATTTTCAATTCACATAAAATAATTGTCTCTAAAAAAGAAAATGTTAAAAAAAAATTATCTCATAAACCATAAAAGAATTTGCCAAAAAAAAAAAATTAAAAATATAAATATAAAATTAAGTAAAAAATACAGAAATTAAAAAAACATTAGCAAAAACTAGGGGAAAAAAATTAAAAACGGAGTTGTCTATAATGCGACTTTTTGGAGATTCCGGTGACGGAATCTGGCGCAAGAAATTGAGGTTAAATCTTGATTTGTTGCAGTTAAAATGGTTTTTTAACTGCATATTTGGATTCAGCACCCTCGAAAACCCCTGGGACGCTTTCATTGTGCAGAAACTAGCTATCAAACTTGCGATTCCAATAAATTCTCGCCGGATTTCGACCGGAAAAACCTGCCGGAAAGGCTTTCAAAAAGTCGCGTTATAGACAACTGCATTGAAAACAAGCTAATTAAAAAATAAAAAAATAAATAAAAATAAAATAAAAACTTATTTAAAAACTAGTAAAATTTAAAAAAAAACAAAAACAAAAACAAAAAAACAAAAAAAATATGAAAAATATTTTAAAAAAAAAAACCAAACAAAATATTAAAATATAAAAAAACCAAACAAAATTTAACACTTATTTTTTTTAAACAATTTTTTTTATTTAAAAAAAAATATATATATATATATATATATATTATTATTATTAATTCTTTTTTTAAAACAATTTTTTTCTTATTTCAAAAAAAAAAAAAACAAAAACAAACAAACAAACACAAACTAATTAAAGATTTTAATTTAAAATTTTAAAAAATCATTTTAAAAAAAAATTCAATTTAAATTTTTTTTATCGATTTTTTTAAAAGCAATTTTTTTTATTTAAGAAATAATTATTATATTAAATTTTTTTAAACATTTTTTTTTAATTTAAAATTTTTAAATATATAATTATTATTTTAAAAAATTTATACGGTTTAAAAATTTTTAATTAAATTTTAGAACATATAATTTTTATTTAAAAAACATTATACATATTAAAAAAAAATAGTTTTTAATTTTTAAATTTATATTTATTATTTCCAAAAAAAAATTGGGTTTGCCCGCCCCCCGGCCGCCCATGGTGGCTCGGTCGGCGAGGAGGGCCTGCGCGCAGGACCCTCCGCCCACGCTCACGCCACCATGGGCGGTCGGGGGGCGTTTGTCCAATTCCCGCGCAGGCCCTCCGCCCACAGCCGCGCCACCACGGGCGACCGGGGGGCGGGCGTCCAATTCCCCGCAGGCCCTCCACCCACGGCCGCACCACCACGGGCGAACGGGGGACGAGCATCCGATTCGGAATCGGACACTCGTCCTCGGGCCGCCCGTGGTGGCGCAGCCGTGGGCAAAGGGCCTACGCGGGAATTGGATGCCCGCCCCCCAGCTGTCTGTGGTGGCGCTGCCGGCCGTCCGTGGTGGCTCGACCGTGGGCAAAGGGTCCTGCGCGCAGGCCCTCCGCCCACTGCCGAGCCACCACGGGTGGCCGGGGGGTGAGCATCTGATTCCCGAAATCGGACGCCCGCCCCCTGGCTGCCTGTGGTGGCGCGGCCATGGGCAGAGGGCCTGCGCACAAATCAGACGCCCGCCCTCCGCCCACGACCAAGCCACCACGGGCGACCAGGGGCGGGCAAACCCAAATTTTTTTTTAATTTTTTTTAAATAATAAATTTAAATTTACAAATAAAAAACTAATTTTTTTTATATGTATAATGTGTTTTTAAATAAAAATTATATGTCTTAAAATTTTAAATTAAAAATTTTTATACCATATAAAAAATTTTTAAATAATAATTATATATTTTAAAATTTTAAATTAAAAAATGTTTAAAAAAAAATAATATAATAATTATTAAAATAAATAAATAAAATTTGTTTTTAAAAAAATCGATTAAAAAAAATTAAATCGATAATGATTTAAAAAATAATACTAATAATAATAATAATAATAATAAAATAAAATGTTTTAAAAAAAAAAAAAATTAAATGTTAAAATTTGTTGGTTTTTTTATATTTTAATATTTTTTGGGTTTTTTTTAAATAATTTTCATATATTTTTGGTTTTTTTTAAATTTGAATTAATTTTTGTTTTTTTTAATATTAATTTTACTAGTTTTTTAATGTCTTTTCATAAAAAAATTTAACTAGTTTGTTTTTAATTTTTTTCTTCTTTTTTTTAGTTTTCCATAATGTTTTTTTTTCAATTTCTCCATTTTTACTTACTTAATTTTATATTTTTTTTTTTCAAATTGTTTTATGGTTTATGAGATAATTTTTTTTAACATTTTTTATTTTTGTCTTTTTTATATATATTTTTATATTTTTTTTTTAAGTAATCAACATTTTAATCTTAATTTTAGTAGTTTTTAATTTTTTTTGTTATTTTTCTTTTTTCTTTTAATCTAGTTTGTTTAATTTTTTATTAATTTTTCTATTTTTACCTACTTAATTTTTAGTTTATTTTAAATGTTATTTTTTCTTTTTCATATATATTTATTTATTTATTTTGCCAATTTTTTTTATGGTTTAATATATATATATATATATATATATATATATATATATATATATATATTTTTTTTTACTATTTATTTGTTTATAATGTTTATTTATTTATTTTATTTTATTCTTAATTCTTATCATTAATTTTGTTTTTTTTATGATTGATTTTTTTTTATAAATTATTTGATTTTTTTTTCATTTTTTTTTAATTTTATGTTTTGTTTTTAGTATATATTTTAATTTATGTTTTGTTGTTTTTTAAAACTTTTCTTTGTTTTGTGTTTTTCATATTTTTATTTTATTTTATGTTTTCATTATTTCTTTTAAATTTTAATGTTTTTCGGGGTCATGATAAAATATTCTACGCCATTATTTCGAAATGTTGAAATTTTACTTTTGACTAAAGAAAAATAATAATAATAATAATAATAATAATAAAATAAAAAAAATATGTTTTCCAACGTTAACACTTTTCGTTTTGAAGGTGTTTTTTGGACAATTTTTGCGCAAAAGTTTTGTTTTCACCGCCATTTTTAAAATATGTTGAAAATTTACCCAAAAAAGAAAAAGGTGTTATTTCAGCATCAACACTTTTCGTTTTTAACACTGTTTTTGATGTTTTTTCAAGGTTTTTTGGCCAAAGTTCCCATTTTGAGTCTACAGTTCTCGTTTCAAAGTTTACATTGTTGATACCTCTTTGTTTTCCAAAAATCACAAAAATTCAATTCATAGTTTTAAAGGTATGCACAAATCAATTTCTGCACTGTATAAAAATGAAATTGTATGCCTTAAATGAGAAAAAAAATAGAAAACATCCATCATGTGTAGCAATTCCTCCCCCAAACTGGAGAATTAGCATGCCCTCATGCAATACTAGAAAACAAATTGAGGTGGTTGCTACAATTGTGGTTGAAATCTATGCTTGGTGTAAAACAACATGGAATAAAAGAGGTTTTGAGAATGAATAAGGAGATCGGTGGATGATGGCATGATCATAATAAATAAATGAATGAAAGTAACACTCCCCCAAACTGAAAGCTTCTATGTCTCTGAAAAATGGGAAGTGGTAAAGATGTGGAATGAATGATGATAAATAATACTCAATGGATTTTTATGAAATTCTCCTAAACTTTTAATAAATCATAAACTTATGCTATTTTACCTCAAGTTTTACCTTCGGAAAAATGTGGAATAACATCTATGGATTGGTATTTATTGAAGTTGATGTAGGCTGAGATGATGCTGAAAGTGATGCAAAGAGTGGAAGCCATGCAAGCGCATCCTATGTGAACAATTGTTTGCATTGACGAGTTGCTCGAGCCTCTTCTGTTAGTTGCAATAGCGTGGGCTCACTGCGAATAGATTTTCCCCCTCCCCCCATACTTGTTGTTCTCCTATAATCAATTCACAACTCTGCATCCAATTTTCTTGAATCCACAGTTTTAGTTTTGAATAGCAACATATAAGCCACATGCAAAGATTTCAAACAGAAAAAAAAATTTGTATAAATGCAATATTTTATCAAATCAGCAAGTTATGGTGGAGTTCGGTAATTATTACACATGTTATCCCATAATGCATACCTTCCCCCCTCAAATCAGAAAAGGGCATCCATGATCATAAAGCATAGGAAAAGAGGAAAGGACGTTGAGGATTCATAAATGCAGTCGACCAATCAAATAAAAGCGGTGTAAAATACGACAAATGCAATCAAAGAATTACACATCAAAATATTTGAAATGCCCAAAAGAAGAATAAACACATATTAGATCATTATGTAAATAGATATTTACCTTAGGTGGAAAAGTGATAAAGGCATGACTGGCGATAAATGTTAATGACTGGTGGTAGAGTGATTGGAAAATAATGATATAATGCGTATAAAGATATAATTTACCATGCATGTTGACTAATTGAATTAGAAATGTTGTTCAAATGGTAAATCTTCCCTTAGAAATGAATCCATATGGAGTAATAGGATAGAGATTATTTAGCAGTGTAACATAGTACTTCAATACCACAAGCAGAGTCACTGCTGCCAACAATGTTTTAATCATAACTTCTTTGTTTTTCATCCGATTTGAGTGATTCCAAAGCCAAATGAAAGTGAATTCAGAGGAATATCTCTAATAGAAATAGGTTTTAAAAATTCCATGATATGATATGTCAATTTTACTTAGAACGACCTGCATAACATAGTCATTTTCGATTTCCCAACTTAGACCAACAGTTGATATTTTAAGCATAATTTTTTCGTTTGATGACGGATTGAGCTGATTAAAATTGGAAATGAAAGTAGATTCATTTATTTATCTCCAATAGAAACAGGTTTTGGGAAAAACAAAAATAAATAAATAAAAAATAAAAATAAAAAAATTGATGTGTCAAATACTTTAATGAACAGCTGGAAAAACAGAGTTTTAAGAGTGCTGATTTATGATAGACAGTCAGTATTTTGGTCATAACTTCCTCATATGATATCGAAATTGAATGATTCAAATTTCCTTGTAAACTAGTTTTAGAGATGAATGTAACATAGAAACAGGTTTTAATAATATAGTCATTTATGCCTCCAAAGCCTAGCTGTCCCAACTATGTTCCTGAGCTGCCTACTAGACACCCTGTCAATGTTTTGGTTATAATTTTTTCGTTTCAAATCCAAATGAAGTGATTCAAATTGGGTTGGAAAGTATAAATAATGGGCTACTTAGGATAGAAACATGTTTTTAAAATATTCTATTTTGGTCCCTCAAAACATTACTATCTCGACTGTATGTTCAGAACTTTCATCAAGCCCGCAAGCCAAAAAATATGATATTCAAGCAATTTTTCCATATTGGTGACAAAAATGAACATGTGTTTCCAGAACTATAATTTTCATTATAATGCATCTACATAGACAAGTAAATTAAAAAAATTATTACCGATATTGATTTCCACAATGTGTTGCAACAAAACAATTATATATATATATATATATATATATATATATATATATATATATATATATATATATTGTATTTATTTATGCCCTTATTTATTTTATTTTCTACACTAACCTACTCTGCTTTGAAAAATGAATATGTTTCTAGTGGAGCCATTTTCGAAATAAGGTCTCAAGTATGTACATACCCAAATTTAAAAAATGCATGTTAATAAATAGTAGGGTATGAGCAGCCAACTTCCCTTGAAAAGATGGTGTCAAAAATTGTTGAAGTGTGGAGTGAGGCTGCAAACAAATGATGGAGTGAAACCAATCTTCAATATATTCTTTACTTTCTTGATTTCCCATAGCCGTCATATCATGAAGTTCTTGAGTTTTTAAAATGGCTTGCTGATGCAGACTAGAAGAAACTTCATTTTCTTCCATAACTTCCACAATTTTTGGATTTGAAATATTCTCAATCTCAATATAGGTTTTCTGCAATGGTGCATGTGAGATAGAATGGGTGGGAAGGGTAGGTAAATTTTGCGGTTCAACACTGCACGCATGTTGTACTGGTTTATTACTATGGGGGTGTGGAATGAGTTGAACAGGAAATTGTGTAGGGCACGAAGCTTTTTGATGATGTAATTGATTGGGTTGGGTGGATGATTTTGATATGCAAGCAAGATGTTGTGGAATAGTTGGTGAAGAATATGGATGATGTGTTTGTGCTACAAAATGAGGGAGAGTAGTCATGCAATCATAAAATGAACCATGCCAAACTTGTAGATAAGATTGGTGGGGGTTATATTGCGATTAACAAAAAAATGGATACAAAGTGTTTTGAACCATACATGTAGGCCACAATTTCCATGGTTTTGACCTTGTTGCAGCTTCCCCATCTCTTTGATATGCTACTTCCATCCTAGATAAGGAAGAGTGACTATCTATCAGATGTTCCTTTTGGCAATGAGAGAAAACACTTCTTCAATTTCTTGATTTTTCTGAACCTACAAAACATCCAATTGTGAATTTAGAGAGCTAATAAAATCAATTTTAAAATGTTCAAATAAATCATTGATTTCAACTCCTATATCTCTTGTTCTTGTAGTAAATTTGGAAAAGAAAGAAGAAACTTCTCTAAAATTCTTACGAGCCTTAAAGATTCCTCTTGAATACCTTATGCATAATTCACAAACATCATCATATGATAACTGAAAAACATCACATTTTCCCATTAGACTTAAGAGTTCTAAAAGTTCATCTTTAATTTCTTTAAGAATGAGTGTTTTTAAGACCTCTTTTTTCAAATTTTTATTCTTTGATTTTTGAAGGTTGTAATGAAATCGCTCTAGATAGTCCTCCAAGCTTTCATCTTCCCCTTGTATCATATTGAAAATATCTTCATCGGCCTTGCAATAGTCTTTGTACTTCTTCAAGAATACGTTCTTCATGTCCTCCCATGTTTGGATGCAATTCCCACCAAGGCTCATGAACCATCAGAGAGCCGCTCCTTTTAGAGTAAGAAGAAACACTTTCAACCTTTTATCATTAGTACAATAATCATATCCTCTACAAAGTACTTCAAACTCAAATAAAAATGTATCTAGGTCTTCCTTTGCCAAACCATGAAAATTTGGTAGAAAAGATGGGGGAATTATGTGCATTTGTATCACTCCTCCTAGATCTTTGATAGGGAATTCAAAAGTAGCAATGTGAGCCATTTCTTTCAAAAATAGAAAATGTTCTTCATGTGTTTCTTTGAGGCTCCTCCTTCAAATTTTCATGTCAATTGGTTAATGAATTGGGTGGTGCTTCCATCACCACTCGAGTGGAATTATGAGAATTTTTCAAAATTCTACCTCTAAAATTCCTACTTCTATCAGTGCATGCTATATGACCTGAGCCTCACTACTGACGGTAGACCCATCACTGGTTCCCTAAGATGCACACATAGGTTCTTACCTTCTATCTTCAATATCCAGCGCTCACAAAGTGAGACATGCATCTACAACCAGATATTAGTGTGGTAGTAAAATTTGATTGTCTCCCCGACAACGGCACCAAAATGTTGGGTAAAATTAATTTCTTAATAAAGGAATAAAAAAACTAATCTCATAGATATTAATTATCAAAACAATGAGCGTCTTTTTATTTCAAGGCAATTGGCAAAATATATGCATAACAATACCAACAACTAACACTAGTTCTATATGATTGTATTCTATACTATCAAACTCATTCAATAAGAAATAAAATGTAAGACTTGAATAATAAAACTAAAATTAAAAAGAAGAAAGTAAATGACAGGAAAAACAATTATGTTAATCACACAACTTGAATCATTGCTAGATTAAACCACACATTGCTGAATTGGAAATTTAATCTATTGCACTCAACATAATTCAATTGCTAATCTGAAGCAACAAATTAAATGAAATCTAGAAATTGGATGAAATAACAAATCTTGAAAATGCAACAAACAACAAATTAGTTCAAAGAAAGGAAATCTACTTTAAGGAATGACAATTGGAATTCAAATAAACAATCACATAAGTAAACTAATTTACATGTTCAAGGCAGCACCTCGTCCAAGGTAGTGGGCCCAACTTCCCGAGACTCAGTTCTGCCTTGAGAAATAACTCAGATCAGATTACAAATAATAAATGTAGAACTCAATGGATAACTTCCTTCATTAAAACATATGAGAGAAATAATTACAACATAATGAAGCTCTTAGATTTTCCTCAAATTTAATAATTGTTCATCTCCCATCTCTCATCTCTGATCTCTTCTCCTACATCCTATCTAATAATTTTCCATCTCCTATCTCCTCATTATCCTTCCTTTATCCCCCCAATTATCCTCTAATTCTCCATCCTCTCTTTGATATTTGTTTTCATTTAAATACACAGAGAGCAAAGGGAAGTTGCAACAGAGTTGATTACAAAAAGATTTCCATTACAAATTTGGATTATACAAAACAAATTGATCAGAAAGATCATATCTAAAATATCTTTCCATCAACATTCAGCAGGAACAAGTCGAATTTGGTATTGCAATTGGAAGAATTTGGAAAACGGCCACAATAGCAAATCTAAGAAAATCATCTTTGAAGAACCTTTTGTTTCTCTTAATACAGACCGAATTTTGGAAAACGTCTTGTGGCAAAACTAATTCAGTCCGTTTTGGACAAAATCCATGTTTCGGATTTTCTAGATTCTCCTTCATTTGTCTAAAATGTCCAATGCAAAATTGTCACTTCTTATTCCAGTGAATTTCTGAGTTGGAATATTTAATTGTGAGTTAGAGATCAAATTTGCAATCTGGAAAAGATCTTGGAGGCTAAAATCATGAATGATTTTACAACAAATCCATTAGTAAACCATCATTGGTAAAATCATGCATAATAATCATCAATTTATTAAAAATAAAGGAGAAAAATAGTATTTATCCATAAAAACATAAATAATTATAAAGTGGAATTATATGATAAATTATGGTAAATGACACGATAAAGAATGGTAGAAATGGATGAAATAGGCGTCAAAAAGTGATAATAATAAGGACAAATTAGTGACCCAACACATTCCTTATATCACAAGCAACCATATTTCCAACAACATTGCATTGTGAAATAAATCTATTGCATGCAAAATTTCCTTCTACCCCAAAGATAAGCACATCGCAAATAACAACGTTGCAAGGCGAAAGAAATCTAATGTGTTTTATATTTTCTTCTAGTATATACACAAGAAAACACAAACATTGTAAGGTGAAAGAATTCTAGCACAAACACGACCATGTTGACAAGAACAACAACATTATAGGGCAAGGAAATCTAGCGCATGCTAGATTTGTTTCTAACACAAACACAAGCACATTACAGGATGAAAGAAATCTAACCCATGCTATATTTCCTTCTAGCACAAACACAAGAACATAACAACATTGTAGGGTTAAAGAAATATAGCATACTAAATTTAATTCTAGCCTGAACTAAAACATATTGCCAATAACAATATTGCAATAAAAGAAATCTAGCATGTGCTAAATTTCCTTCTAACACAATCACATGCAAAATTCCAATAACAACATTCAAAGGTCAAAGAATTCTAGCATTCTAGCACAAACAACCAAATTTCCAACCACAACATTGCATTGTGAAAGAAATTTAGTGCATGCTAAGTTTCCTTCTACCTCAAACACAAGCACATAAAAACAATGTAAAGTGAAAAAATCTAACATGTGTTATATTTACTTTTAGCAAAAACACAAGCCTACTGCCAACAACAACATTATCAAGCAAAAGAAATCTAACACATGCTAGATTTCATTCAATCATAAACAAGTGTATTGCTAATAATAACATTGTAAGATGAAAGAAATCTAACCAATGTTAGATTTCCTTTAACACAAATAAGCACATAACAACTTTAACCCTTAGTAGCTCCCACACACATACTTTTATTTGCATGTCTCTTTTTTGACACCTAGCACCCCTCAAGTCATTTCATGGACTTTTTTTAGAAGCCAATGCACTTTTATCACAATTATTAAGTTATATGAAACCCGCTTTGTATGCACATGGGGTCTTACCCCCCCACCATACTCTTTTCATCTTATTTGGTCTACAGTGCTAATGCGTTTGTTGGTGTGCATGAAATATCATATTTGCAACACCAGACTTTTTAGCCTCAAAACATATAAAAGCATATGCACACCGATACTCTGGTCCCAAAACATATACACATACATGCACATGGGCATGATACCCCCACTAGCCTAATCTTTGCATGTACATGTTATTTACAATCGAGGGGTTGGAGTTGGGGTGTTAGAAAAATCATCCAACGTAGACAAAATTTTAGAACCCAAAACACACTAGAGGATGTGTTCCACGATTGGAACAAGGTAGTTATATTTATCTAATTCTTTATTGATATTTTTTAAATCAATGCAAATCTCAATTTCTCCATTCTTATTCCTAACAGGGACCATATTGGATACCCATAGGGAATGATGAATGATAAAGATTATTTTTTCCTCCAAAAACTTATTGAGTTTCATTTTCATTTGTTATTATATTGTTGAATACATATCTAAGAATGTTTGTTGAATAAGATTATATATTTCTTGAATTATATCACATCCTGAATGATTTTAGTGTCATGGGTCTTTGAATCAGTGTAATTCTAGGAGAAAAAAATCTTTATAATTCCTTGAGGAAATGAAAAATTGTAGCCCTCTCAATAGGCACGTATCCAATACCTAGATTAATATTTTGTGGGTATTATTTGTTACAGAGATTCATTACCTGATATTGCATTGCATAGGTATTGGATTTATAGTTTGTTGCCCCCTTGAACTTATCTTCTGAGTCATGATACTTCTCCATTCAAACCACATATTTAAGAAATAAGTTCTCACTCTTTGGTTTTGCATCTAGAGACAATGTATTAATTTGATCACAATGTCAATTTTCATCAATGGTTGATCCCCTAAAAGTATCTCCCTATGTGAGGAATTATAAAATAGGGTCATCATCATCAAAAAATATACAGTTTGTAATATTATTTGGTATAGAAGGTGTGGAAAATTGTTCATTAGAAAACATGTCCATAGAAAAGTTTCCCAATGTTATAAATATAGGAGTTGTGTTTGAAAGTAAATTTACATTTGCATTTTGACTTCAATGTACATAATTAATATTGAATGTATCAAAATTATAAATAATAAACCATGCCTCATCTCTATAATTCTTAAGGTGATTAAAATACAATGAATTGAATTTCCTAAATGTTTGATAACTATTTGTAAATCCTTATCAGATGGAGCTATTTAACATCCAAATCTATCACTTTTTAAAGACATTGTATCAAAGCCTCATACTTAGTGACATTATTTGTGCATGGGAAATCCAAGTGACAAGACATCAAATATTTGTATCCTTTAAGATCTCTAAGAGTGCATCTAGACCTTGCACATGAACTCAACTTAGAGCCATCAAAAAATAAAAACCATACATTTTAATTTACATCTAAATTTACTAATTTTGAAAATAACTTTGTTCATGTTCTTACATAATTACACCGATAAGTGTTCTCTTTGTTGGCTTGAGGTGGGAAAACACTGTTCACCCCTGCCAATGGTAAAGCTTAAATTTTGCCCTTCTAACCAATAAAATCTTGCCATGTGTTTGTCCCTCTAACCAATGGAAATTTTCCATTTGTCCAAATTGCTTTCTGCACGTTTTCTCCTACCTGCATGTTTTCTCCTACCTGGAAATTTGTACCCTTCTCCTTTCCGTTGGTCAGTCTATCACCGTCTGCCATACCATACCTCTGACATTGAATTATTGCACTAAGCATAGGGTATTCGTTGCAGGTGCCACAAAAAACAATGGAAAACGGATTGTAACCTAACTCTTATCCAAAGGATTCAATATCAAGGCAGGTGTCTGCGATGTGGACAGTGCCAAGAATAGGGTGCTTCTTAACTGACTGAAGCAATGGGCAATGTTGAAGTTGTCATTTGTGCAATGGGGTTCCGCTCTTTTTTGGATTTTCTGGCTCCTTTTTAATGCATGCCAAAGTTTACAGCTCTATCGTGTTTACATATTTTACCTAATGAAGCATGGATGTGTAAGCATTGTAAAACATTGAAAGACCTAAGTTCCTCTTCTCCCCATTGATTACCTTTGTCTTCACTCTTGCAGAGCTCTAACGCAGGTGCCAAGCGTAAGGTTCAAATTTTTTTCATCATAAGCCTTGGATTCCCAATTTCCCATTACTCTTTTTTAGAATTGCAACTGATAGGTTTAGAAATCTCAGTTTTTGGGTATCTGGGTCCTCAACAAACTATTGATTTACTGTGTGAAAAGGAAGTGGTTCTAATCAAGCACGTCTTTTATAGGATAGAATTTGGGAGGGTTTTCATCAAATTTGGGCACCTGCGGTTGTTTGGCATGCTGGGGAAAATTGCCCTGTTCTTTTTATTGAGGGCCCAAATACCTCTTTTGTGATATATTTTCGATTGTTTGACATGTTGGGAAAAATTTCCCCCGTTCTTTTCCTTGTGGGCCCAAATACCCCTTTTGTGATACATTTTCGAAATGGAAAAACGACCTACTCCCCTTATCAATACTTTTTTTCTTGAAACCCTCTGCTTCCCCGCCATGGTCATCTCTCCTTCTGTTGCTACAACAATCTCTTCCTCTGATATCAGCTACAGAAAACTTAGAGGCTTACTATGAAATGCTACAGTTTTACTGCTAGGGTTCGGGATTTAAAAAAGGTTTGGTGCACCTAGTTTGGTAATAAAAACATGTGTAGAAAGTAGTGCTTTTTCTTTATACGCCAAGTTTGGTCCCTTGGATCCTAATATAACATGCGTTGAGTTTTCAGGAGAAAATGACCTTGCCTCCAAAGAAAAAATAAGACCAAAAAGTCATGGATGTTGAAGTCCTAATGGCCTTATAATTTGTTCCTAAGATGAAGCAGTATTTGGATGTGAGCTTTAGTTTGAGATTAGGAATGAAGCCACATGGTGTAAGTTCCCCAGTGTTGCGGCCTCAGAATTCTGCTGTCGAAACATGGGGGATAACTACCCGGTCCAGACCTTAAGACAACTTTTCTGTTTAAAGTGGTGGCTCCAACTGGGGATAATGGGACCAGTTTCCCAATGTGGGTTTTAAGATGAGAGTGGGTGGTTCATGAGTGTTTTCAATAGAATAATGATAATCTAAATGACCTATTCCATGATGCAATTATCTAAATAACTTATTCTAATATAAACCCAGATATTCCTGTGTCGTATGCGATCTACAAAGATATATGTTTAACATGTGATAATAAAGATTGGACACAATTAAACAAAGATGATAACGTATAGAGATAATTCCTTTCAATAAATAGTTAGTCAAATAAATTTATAAAATATATTGCATATATTATGAGTTATATATGAAAATCACAATTTCAGTTAGGCACCATACAAAAGTGCAATTAACACTTAACAGAGACAATAAATATCACGTACGATTCATGAAAGTAAAGTTTTTCCACTAATTAAATGTAAACAGAATCAATCATACAATATAATAGTATCATATGTGTGAAGTCCTTCTCATTTGACAAATGACATAGAACAACTTCTTTCTTCAAATCAAATTGTCTCCAAAGAATACAATAGTGCATCAACAAAGGAAAGTTGTTTGATATCTAAAAGAAACGATCATGTTCCATAATTTCACCAGAGTATTCACAAACTTATAATAGTGCATTCTTTGCAAATGTTTTTGATAAAATTCTAGACCATTCTTTAAATGCATGAGAAGGGTATAAATATTATTCTAACTAATGTGCAAAAATAGATTATACAAAATTTAAGGAGGTTTCAAAACAACCTTCCTCCTAACTAGATAATTAACTCCAAAAATAAACAGAGGATAAATGAACATAAATAAGAGGATGACTTGTTGTCTGCCAGCTTGTCCTTCAAATCGCATATACCGGTCATCGATTGAATTTGAGGAGGTGGCCTGAAATGTGTCCTAAGTTGTCTTGTGAAAATCGCATCGGTGAGAGGTGGCAGCATCCGTTGATTCGTATGAAGGGAACAGCTGAGAATCATAATCTGGTTGTGTGGCTTAACAAGATACTGCCTATACGACTCCTAGATGGTCTTGGTCAATTTTGCAATTGCCTCTCTTTGATTCCCCGCCTTTTCTTGCCAGCTTTTATACAGAGCATTTAAATCGAGCATTTCTTTCAGATTGCCTTCTTTAATGAGATTAGTGGCAAACAAGGTGTGATTCACTACCTTAATGATATTCTTTGATACCCCGGCTGCCCTTGCAACTGCTAGCTCAGCCTGTTTGATTCTCGCATCCCAATCTGTGAAGAGAATGTCTTTATGAGTTTCCTCAATCTCGGGTAGATTGGCTTTCCTTCTGTCTTTTGTTTCCTGTCATTCGATGAACTCAAATATTCTAGTGTTTAAATCGTTAAACTCAGTTCTCTGGTCGATTGCCTTATCTGTCAGTTAGTCACTAGTAGTCAGATAGGGAGTAATATGTGACATCTTTTGGCAGAAATACTCTTGTTGTTTCACCAGAAGGGAATTTAATTCCAGTACCTCTTTAATAAACTCCTCAGTAGTGGGAACATCCTTGTATCTTTCCATGGCTTGCTGCATTTCTTGGAGTTGCATGTTTTTGGCCGATATATTGGCTTCATGGCTTATTTTCAGGACCTCCATGTCTTGCTGCAATTGTGCGAGTTGCTCAGTCGCTTGCCTGTTTACGCTTGCTTTCTCTGCTTCAAGCTGTTATTCAAGTTTTGTAATCCTCTCCTCTTTTTCCCTTAACAAAGTAGAGACTTCAGTAGCCTTGTCCATAGTGGTCGATGCGTATGCTCCTATGAATTGTGATAGTCTAGTCAAATTCTCGGTTGGATTGAAAGGAATTTCCTTCCAAACAACATCCATCGGCTCGTTTCCAGGTGGGAATTCGCGTGCGTCTACCCTTTTCCTTTTTCTCTGCCTTCTTACTACAGCCTTGTGGAGAGGGCTATAGAACACATCAAGTGGAGTTATTTCAGTTACTTTCAAAACAATTTCTGATGTGGGCAGAGTGGGGATAATTTCAGTATGTTGGGACGTTGTCGCTTTTTCCTCCATAATCTTGGATTGTTCGCTAATAGACTTAGGCTTTGTATCCTTATGAACATGCATAAGAGTTTTACATTCCATTTTTTTTTGGGTATTTTTCGCTTTGGGAGTGCCTTGCAATTTCTAATTAATCTGATCCCACTCCTGCTCCAAACTATTGCCTATGACCTCTGAACTGATCTCTGTAGACGGGGTGCTCATCACTTGTTTCTCAGCTGACTTCCTGCTGGATGGTGAGCTCCAGTATTGTAGCAATAATGCTACAACTCCTGGGGCTTCCTGTCTCTTCATTTTATCAACCCGGTAGTTCGTACAAACTTGGAAGCGACGGTGCTGTATGCACAAGTACTAGCTCTTGTCGCAGCTGTCACTTGGTCAGCTGGCACAAGTCCGCTAGGGCTCAAGCCAACTTCTATAGGCTCTCAGAAGAAGCTTGTTAAATGATGGATGAAAGCTAGCTCAAAGAAGACTAATCTACTTGGCAAAAATGAACTGAAAGCAAATCAAAACATGGAAACCCTAGGAAACCCTAATTTAACTAGTCTAACCTCTATGATGCAAAGAATGTGAAGGAAACTTCTACCAATGATGCCATTACTTCTAATAAGTGAAAATTCATGAATCTAATCTACTTGCAACTTAAAAGACATGTTTTTGTATTTTTTCTTTAAGTGGATGGAGTGATTGTGATTTTGTGCTTATTAGGGTTTGGTTGTGCAGATGTGATGCGGAAGGAAGGAAAGCTTGGGAAAGGTTGGGGAGGCTAGGAGAGGTCCCCAGAGATCCTTAGCATCAGTCCACAGAGGTTCCTCACGTTCAGAGGCTCAGCAACCGAGTGAGTGGCCTCCTACAGGATGTCTGCAGGGGATTCTACAGGAAACTCAGGGATTTCTACAGGATGTGCTGTAAGTGGAAGTTTTGGGTGATGGTGAAGGGATGGAATGGTTTGGGTGGATAGGTAGGGTGGAGATGAGACTTGTGATGACTCAAGGGCAGAGAAATAGGACAGAGAATGAGTGCACGAAGTGGTTGGTGGATAGAAGGATGGGATCAACAAAAGGACAAAAGGATGAAGCTACGTGGTAATGAATGAGTTGGAAGGTGAACAGCAATGTAAAACCTATGAACAGCAATGTAAAACCGAGAAAAAGGAGCCGTGCATGGAATGAAAAATGTAGAAGTATGGTTCAATGTCAACAGTGCATGGATGGATCTTCAATGACTATGTTGCAGCATGTATAAAGTGAAGAACTGCGTATTTTTGTGGTTGGTATAGGCTGCACTCCAATCTCCAAACAGAGATGGCAGTGGAGACTTCCTCAACCTTTTTCCTTGGAGCTCCAATGTATTATCAACCTGCTAGTCTAACTAAACAACCGAAAGCAATTCAACCATAAGCTAAACTCATTCAATCTCATAAAAACTAACTCAGCAAACCTGTAATTTCGAATTTCATGGTAAAGCAATGAACTAAAGTGCTGAAACAAAAAGAAATTAACATTACAACGCAGAGGAGGTCTGTTGCTCTCTTAAAAACTCAGAATTGGATCAAAAGCTGCCTGTCTTTATTGAATAATCATGAATCTAATGACATGCCAAAACTGGCTTACAAGGAGCAAAAACTGAGCTACAACATGACTAACCAAATTTACTAACTAGCTAACCCCAAATTGACTAACTAGCTACACAAAATGACTACCCACTAGCTAACCAAAATGAGGCCCCAAGCCTTCTTATTTATACAATTTGAGGACCCAACAGTCCTCCTAAAAGTTAGGGACTTGGCTGCCCAAGACTTGTAGTTAACAGCAGTCCTACTTGACTTGCTTGGCTGCCCTTGTGCTCATTGATTTGGTGGCCTTTGAACTCCGAGCTGATGGTGGAGAATTCGAGGTAAGGGCCCATAAATGAGGGGGACACCTTCCTACAAATCCTCTAGCTTGTTCTCCCACGAATTTGGCTGCCAAGTGCTCATTAAGACCTTCAATTTTGTCTCCAAGTTGACCAACAAGGCTACACAAAGCACCCATTAGACTTGTTGGCATAATGACTAACCAAATTCACTCTATTAACATAAAAATAATCAAGACATGCAATAAACAAATGAGAATGGTGGACTAAGCCAAATTAGGAGGTTGAATGAGCCCAAATAATTGTACATTTTTGGGGCTCATCATCACCCCCCTACTAAAAGTGTTGCTCATCCTCTGAGCAACCAATCTCTCTCCTCGTCTTTGATGGCCCTAGTGGCTTCTTTGGCTAACATCTTGGCCGATTTCTCCTTTGGCTTCCCTCTTTTCAAACTTTCCTGTAGAAACTGTTCGCTGGCTTCCTGTAGAAACAGTCCTCTCTTTTCCTGTAGAAACAGTCCTGTAGCTGAGTTTTGGCTTCCTGTAGAAACAAACAGCACCACTATATCCTGCCAGATGGGCTGTGTCAGCCTTCATCTTCTCCTCCTTTCTGCTCTTCTTCCTTACTGTCTGCTGCTTTTCTTAGTGAATCCTCAGCCTTGTTATGAGTGCACAGGTTTATGCAATCATATGGAAGAAATGGTGCCCTCTTCTCTGTCAAAGACAATTTACCAGCATTTTGTGTGAAAGCAAATATACCATCAAACTATCACCTCTCAGCTCCAAAGTAAGACCTTCACAGAAATCACCAAAGATGAACATCTTGCCAACAATTCCTCAAATGCTAAGTTGGACCAGTTAGCAGAATGAAGCCATCACCAAATCACCCCACTTTTCAAAGGCTTTGGTAAGCAGGTTATTGTGCTTAAGCATATTAGTAAATGGAATAAGTAGCAATATACGAACACACCCAAGTCCCAAGTTGAAAACACCTTCCTCTTTTATAAATTTCACAAACATCAGTGAAATAAGGAGACACAAGACAATCAATCAGAACCAAGCCAAAATAGTGTTTTCAGGACTTCCTGTAGAAAGTCTTGTAGCTGATTTCTGGCTTCCTGTAGAAGCCGTTTTTTTACACTTCCTGATCTGGCTTGCATGGCTGGGGGTGTCTTCTTCTTTAATTTTGTTGTGGTTGCCTTGGTTTTGTCTTCACTTGGTTGGCCTTTTTCAGTCTTCTCTGCTCGTGCTTGCAACCGCTTCTCCTTTGGCGTTTGTGTTTTTACTTCACCCATAGCTTTGGCCTCAGCACCTTATCGTTTTTCTTGCTTTTCCTCTAGCTTTTCCTGTTGCTTTACCTGTGGCTTTTCCTGTGGTGGTCTGTCTTGGGTTTCCTTACCCCTGGCTCTCTCTTCTGCCTCAATGTGCTCCCTTTCCTCACTGCTGGATGAAGTGAGTTCTTCGGCCAGAATTTGGATATAATGCCCTATTTTGTCTTGTGCTCTGATCAGAAGGAGAATTCTGATATGGCTTTCCTCCTTGACTCTCAGGACAAGATTTCTCCGTTGGTTGTATCTCCCCTCTCACCAATTCCTTGGTTATAATATTGTTGCTGCCCCAAAATTTGACTGTCAAAATGAAATTAGGCTCTCACAGACAGAGTGCAGAGCTAATTTTCATACTAACCATATAGCAGTCACAAAAGAAAAACATGTATATGTGCACAGGTGAGCCTTACAGCGGTTTCAATTTTTCCATATGAGAGATTTTAATTCAAGACCCTGGAGAAAATCTCACATGCAGACCATGAAGACAATTCCAAGCAGCGATAATAAAAACAACTTTTGAATTCGTAGACAGACTCCCATTCACATTTTCCTTACCCCCTCAACACATCGAATTCACCACCTTTTGAATTATTTGCATGGGAAAGTTATGTTCAAGCCTACCTCACTGAGAATTTCCACCTTTACCAAGAACACTTGAACCAGGCCTATGTGATTTCAACTCTGTCAAATGTTGGTTAGACATATTTCCATTACCCTTAGAAACTCCATTCTTTTTATCGTCGGTCACATTAGATTGGCCTGCAGTTGAATCACGTACTTCAGACTGATGTTTGTGGTCATCATATGCTTCGCCATCTGTCTCAGTACTGTCTTGAACAATTGCTTTCTCTTCTGCTTGTTTTCTTTTTGCAGGGCAGTTTTCTGCGTTTCCTGTAGAAGACTTCCTGTAGAAACGCCTGTAGGGTGTCTCTGCGTTTTTGAATGATCTTGGGAGAATTTTTAACAAGCTAAAAAACTTGGCGAAGGACGTCAGTTTAACAAAATTCAGAGGCAGAGGATTCGGCTGAAGAGGTGTGCAAGTGTAAGTGAATCAGCAGTTAACGCGAGTCTTCAGCCGAGCCGTCATTAATTGCTGCGTGATTTGCATGAGAGAGTGAAGTGGCCAAGTGTACGTGGCTTTTTAGAACTGCAGTAATGTCATGAACTGCTGTTGTTATCTATTTGTTCTCTGCGTGTATTCAATTCCATTAGTTGCACTAGAGTTTAGAATATCCCCAACTGACTGTGTTTGGTTTTTGAACTTCACGTGAATGGCTGCTCCATGCATGCGTGATTTTTGCCTTGCTGAGTGCAATTGAACGTGGCTCCCTTCTTGGTTGAATCCACTCATTTCATTCATTCATGCATTGCTCAGATTAGATTCATGCAAACAGAGGAACAAGTTTAGTCACGTACCTGCAAGTTAAACGGCTGATTGTGAAGCGTGTTGCTGCATGCATGTGTTGATCTTCATTTGTTGTATGTATGGTGGCTTGACTGATGATTTATGGCTGTTTTTTCTTGTGCAGGTGCCCTCTGGACGGATCTAAGCTACACGCGTTCATTTCCACGTTCAACTCTACCCGTTCAAGCTGTTGTTGCTGCATGGTCACAACCAGAACTTCTTTTTGACATTTCTCCCAAACGACAAAGCGGATCGATCTGAAACTTGCTGAGCATGTTCCTACCATCATTATTCATCTCCCATAGCAAATTCGTGATCAATGGATGCACGGATTTCGAGAAAAATGGAAAATGGCTGAAGATTTCAGAGGTCGATTTCTCGGAAACCGTGCATCAGAATCGGCTGAAACTACTTGGGGAGGCTACTATCACCCATGTTCATCTCCCCATGAAACAGGTTTTGAAACGAATGCACGGTTAGGGAGAAAATGCAAAAATGGCTGATGGTGATGGAGGCTGATTTCTTGGAAACCGTGCACCGGAATTGCATGAAACTGCTCAGGCATGTTTTCATCAACCTTGTACAATTCCCCATAAAATGTTTTGTCAAATGGATGCATGGTTTTCAAGTTATGGCAAAAACAAATTTCGTTCTATGTCTTTTTGCTTCAAGGCTTCTTGCAAATTTTTGCATGGGATGACAAAATGAATTTTGGTTGTGATGCAGGTATAGAGATGATGGAGGAGGAGTTGGAAGACTGCATGAGGACTTCTGAACCCTTGAGGAAGCTACCATGTTCGCCAAACCACTTTTTGAAATGCATGCCTAGTTTCCCACAATTTCTACAGGAAGTTCCTGTAGAAGCACAATGAGAAGCACAAGGAGGTGAAAAAATGATGGATGAAGGCAAGGGATGGACACACAAGTGCTTGTAGGCCTAATCAACAGATTCCCACCATCAGATTCACTTTTGAAATTGGATTTGGCTCGTCCAAAGGTTCTACAGGATGTTTCCTGTAGAAATACAGAGCTTCCTGTAGAAGGCACAAGAAAGAATCCTTTGACCTTGATTTGAGTGCTCCTCCTGTCATGAAACGTCCTTCTTTAACCTGCAATGTCATTGCTGCAACATGAACTTATTCAATGGAGATTAGCTTTATTTTTCTTTTTCTTTTTCTCTTTTTTTTTTTTTGAAAAACAACTAGGGCGCCTCATGGAGGTTTTCACCCTAATTACCTGCCTTGGGCGCCTCCAAGAGAGGTTTTCACCCAAAGATCTTTTTCTCTTTTCTCTTTTTTTTTCCAACCCATTGACCGCCTCATGGAGGTTTTCAATCAATGAGCCAATCTAAGGCGCCTCCGAGGAGGTTTTCACCTTAGATTTCTATTTTCCTCTTATTTTCATTTTTTTTCATTTCTTTACTTTTTTTCTTTTTTCTTTTTTTTTTTTGTCTTTTTTTCTTTTTCTACCCTACCCTACTTGAAAAACAAACTCATTCTCAAGTATAAGAATACTTCCAATGGAGCCATGTGCACATCGAGATTAGAGACAAGATGATGTGAAGGCTCGAAATGCATGCTTGGACAACTATCCAGACTTTAGAGACAAAATGATTTGACTTTGAAGGGATCAAACATAGCTGAGGAAGAAAGTACTGCTGCAACTTAATGATTGTCTGGAACCATGTCTCAATATAGCTTTGATATCCTTGGTTCTTTTGCTGATCTGGATCATTCTTCATGTCACCTTCTATCATGACCTTCTGATCTTCCTCTTTTTGTTGATCTTTCTCTTGAGTACATGGAGGATTTGATGGTAACCATGAAGGAACTCTCTCGATCTCTGATTTCGATCTCTTCTCTTCATCAAGTGCAGCCCATGGTTCTTTGGTCTCCTCTTTGGAATCTTCTTTTTCCTTTGGTCCTTCAATGTTGTCAATATAATCTCTGTTTTGCAACACTCTTCCTGAGCTTTGGTGAACATCATTGAGCCTAAAAGGAGTCATTTGCACATGTTTTGCCTCAGCTTTGCAATTGGGTTGAGCTACTCCATTGTATGGCTTTGGAAATGGTACGGGTAGTTGAGTGGAGGTGTGAAATTGAGATGGAGATGGATGGCATTGTGGCTGGGTAGGCATTTGGGGTTGCCTTGGTGGAGGAGGAGGCGATGGTTGTGGATGAGTAGGTGGTGGAGGAAAATGAGCGGGATGAGAGTTGTACTGGGGCCTCCACTCCTGATAAGGTGCATTCCACTGTGGTTGTGGCTGAGCATAAGAGTGAAATGAATGAGCAACCGGTTGGGCATAATATGGATCTGTGAAGGAACAAGGAGAATATGACCAAGGAGGAGGTGTAGACCAGGAAGGATGAGCAGGGGGATCCCAAGAAGGCATGAAAGTGGCTTGATAAGGGTCATAATAGGTCTCGGGTATCCCTTGCAGTTCCTGCTGGTAAGATCTAGGTCCATGTGGCCTCCTTTGGTTCATATAATAGAGTGATTCAGTGGCTCCCTTGGCTCTCTGATATGCAGCTTTGATTCTGGGCAAGGAAGGGCATTGATCTGTAGGATGGTATTCTTCACATACAAAACACACTTCTAGGGAGTGCATTGGACATTCGTTCCTAGGATGCTTTTTAAGGCACCTAGGACAAAAAATGACCAAAGCCCTCTTGGCTTCTTCTTGCTTCTTTTGGATCCGCAAGGTATCCAGTTGCATGGCAAGAAACTGCCTCATATCACTCTTGAAATCTTCGATCTGATTTGCAAATTCATCTTTGGACAAGGGACTGCTCCCAACATTTCTGCTTGTAGCCATTTGCTTCAGAGGAATGTTTCTTCTTCTTCTCCCCTAGAGGTTCTTCAGATATGTCTTGATGTCCACCCAGGGGTTCTTTCATCACAGCCATCGAAGAAGAACGTTGGCTGTGTGAAGCAGTGGGGGTGTTGTGCAATCATTTTTCTAACTTATCTCTACTCCTACAAAGCATGAAATGAAATCTTTTTGGTTGATTTTTGCTTTTTTCTACTTCTACTTGCAAAACTGAAATAAATGGAACTACAACTAACTATCTTGCGAAAATGAAAATGCGGAATTGAAATGAAAGCAGGAAAGGACTAATCTATTTTGCTCAAATCAAATTGCAAGAATGAAATGCTAGGCTACGCTTGCGGAATTGAAATGCTACCCTACGCTTGCAGAAATGAAATTGCGGAATTGAAATGCTAATCTACGCTTGCAGGAATGAAATTGCGGAATTGAAATGCTAATCTATGAAAGCAAGAAATGCTAATCTACTTTTGCATAAATGAAATTGCATAATGGAAATGAAACAAACTACTTAGCAGAAGGTTGTAGTAGAAAATAGAAGAATAGCAACAATCACCAATACTCTGCCGCTTCCCCGGCAACGGCACCAAAAAGATGGTGAGCTCCAGTATTGTAGCAATAATGCTACAACTCCTGGGGCTTCCTGTCTCTTAATTTTATCAACCCAGTAGTTCGTACAAACTTGGAAGCGACGGTGCTGTATGCACAAGTACTAGCTCTTGTCGCAGCTGTCACTTGGTCAGCTGGCACAAGTCCGCTAGGGCTCAAGCCAACTTCTATAGGCTCTCAAAAGAAGCTTGTTAAATGATGGACGAAAGCTAGCTCAAAGAAGACTAATCTACTTGGAAAAAATGAACTGAAAGCAAATCAAAACATGGAAACCCTAGGAAACCCTAATTTAACTAGTCTAACCTCTATGATGCAAAGAATGTGAAGGAAACTTCTACCAATGATGCCATTACTTCTAATAAGTGAAAATGCATGAATCTAATCTACTTGCAACTTAAAAGACATGTTTTTGTATTTTTTCTTTAAGTGGATGGAGTGATTGTGATTTTGTGCTTATTAGGGTTTGGTTGTGCAGATGTGATGCGGAAGGAAGGAAAGCTTGGGAAAGGTTGGGGAGGCTAGGAGAGGTCCCCAGAGATCCTTAGCATCAGTCCACAGAGGTTCCTCACGTTCAGAGGCTCAACAACCGAGTGAGTGGCCTCCTACAGGATGTCTGCAGGGGATTCTACAGGAAACTCAGGGATTTCTACAGGATGTGCTGTAAGTGGAAGTTTTGGGTGATGGTGAAGGGATGGAATGGTTTGGGTGGATAGGTAGGGTGGAGATGAGACTTGTGATGACTCAAGGGTAGAGAAATAGGACAGAGAATGAGTGCACGAAGTGGTTGGTGGATAGAAGGATGGGATCAACAAAAGGACAAAAGGATGAAGCTACGTGGTAATGAATGAGTTGGAAGGTGAACAGCAATGTAAAACCTATGAACAGCAATGTAAAACCGAGAAAAAGGAGCCGTGCATGAAATGAAAAATGTAGAAGTATGGTTCAATGTCAACTGTGCATGGATGGATCTTCAATGACTATGTTGCAGCATGTATAAAGTGAAGAACTGCGTATTTTTGTGGTTAGTATAGGCTGCACTCCAATCTCCAAACAGAGATGGCAGTGGAGACTTCCTCAACCTTTTTCCTTGGAGCTCCAATGTATTATCAACCTGCTAGTCTAACTAAACAACCGAAAGCAATTCAACCATAAGCTAAACTCATTCAATCTCATATAAACTAACTCAGCAAACCTGTAATTTCGAATTTCATGGTAAAGCAATGAACTAAAGTGCTGAAACAAAAAGAAATTAACATTACAACGCAGAGGAGGTCTGTTGCTCTCTTAAAAACTCAGAATTGGATCAAAAGCTGCCTGTCTTTATTGAATAATCATGAATCTAATGACATGCCAAAACTGGCTTACAAGGAGCAAAAACCGAGCTACAACATGACTAACCAAATTGACTAACTAGCTAACCCCAAATTGACTAACTAGCTACACAAAATGACTACCCACTAGCTAACCAAAATGAGGCCCCAAGCCTTCTTATTTATACAATTTGAGGACCCAACAGTCCTCCTAAAAGTTAGGGACTTGGCTGCCCAAGACTTGTAGTTAACAGCAGTCCTACTTGACTTGCTTGGCTGCCCTTGTGCTCATTGATTTGGTGGCCTTTGAACTCCGAGCTGATGGTGGAGAATTCGAGGTAAGGGCCCATAAATGAGGGGGACACCTTCCTACAAATCCTCTAGCTTGTTCTCCCACGAATTTGGCTGCCAAGTGCTCATTAAGACCTTCAATTTTGTCTCCAAGTTGACCAACAAGGCTACACAAAGCACCCATTAGACTTGTTGGCATAATGACTAACCAAATTCACTCTATTAACATAAAAATAATCAAAGACATGCAATAAACAAATGAGAATGGTGGACTAAGCCAAATTAGGAGGTTGAATGAGCCCAAATAATTGTACATTTTTGGGGCTCATCACTGGACTCAACTGTGTTATCTCTATCTTGTGGTTTCCATGTGTTTGGTGTATTTTTAGTGTTTACCTGAGAGTCTACTCGAGAACTAGGACCTTCACTATCAATAATGACACTTGGTGTAGGCTTATCCTCGGGCCTTAATAAATGCATTGGCATCACTTCAAGCCTCTCATTTCTGAATTCCTGAAAGCTTTGAAAATCTTCAAGTTTCGGATTTGCCTTTGCCCATTCGAACTCTTGTTGGAAGCATACGGCTGATTGTAACAAGTCTTCAAAATAGTTGTCCTCATAGTTGTATAGTTTGAGCTTTACTCCAATAGTGACATTATATGCCACTTTGTTTAGATCAAATTGCCTCTTAGGCAATGTATGAAGCCTGAGGGCTTCCATATGTGTTGACTCTTTAGTATCATGAAAAAAATTTGTTAAAGCAAAAGAACTGCATTTGACAGGGAAAGAGGGCCATAATGACTTCTTGTCATCTTTGAGAACTTTATTCAGGCCTTTTCCCATGGTCTAGTAGGCAATCTCTCTTGCCAATAATTTATCATAAACATATAAAGGAAGGACATGTGGATCAACTGTGCTACCAAAAACCCTATTGTAGGTGAACCATTCTTCAATGAAATATGTACCGACAGTAAGCAGGTCTATTGCGGCTTCTTGGGAAAACCTGGGGGCTTTCTTATTGAAAATTATTTGATGTAGGGGCAACACAACAACATGAAATATCTTTTAAAAGTGAGGTATATAATGAAATTCCCCCATTTTTTATGACTGAGATGGATTCAATAGGGGTCCTGTAAGGTCCATTTCCAACCCATGGTTGGAAATTTCGTGCAAAAACAAATAGCATCCATAATGTAGGCGCTAAAATAGAACGAAGAGAGGTTATCTAAAGAGGAGGCTTTTTTCTGTCGATATTCGGTAATGATGGTGGCTAGGTTATCAAATAGGATGGAGGGCCAATTCATGATGTGGGAATTAACACAGGCATCAATCAGAGGAATCCATTCTATGGAAAATTTAGTATTGTTGTGTAGCCCATATAATCTACATGACATAGTTGTTGCATAGTTGTAGGGGTTTGCCAAAGAGGCTATAGCATACATACCCGATTTGTCATATTTGAATTTGTTGTCTAACACTCTCCAACCATGAATCAACTTGAAGGGGTATGGGTTCTTCTTTCTGAAGTTAGCCACAAATGTGTTGTCATAGATATCTTGAGGGTCAAGTATGTGGTACATTTTCTTCAAGTCCTCTGCTCTGAACAACCCTATGAGCTCCACTCTTGAATTCTTGAATTGCTTATCTTCAATGATAAGTTTTTCGATCACCCACCTGATCATCTTCGTGTATGGGAGAATTTTAACTCTTGCTCCTATCCTATGAAAGAAAGAACAGGAAGCATCTCTGCATTGAAGTCCTGAAGGCTTTCTTGAGTCAATTGTTTCTCTCATGAAAGTGATTTTCGGACGTTCATCCTCAAGCATATTGTATATGACCTCCAAAGTTGTTGCGCCTCTAGCAATGTCGCAAACTGTGTCAGCAAAAATAAGAGCCATCTTTGTAAACTCGGGTTCAACAATGGCCTGCTTGCTTTGTTTTTGCATCACCTTTCTTAGTGACATGTCTTTTGTAGCTTGCCTAAAATAGACAAGATATATCAGCGCATATGGTATCAAGTAATTAAGACTGAAAGTTTCTCTGAAATGTATTTGGATCGTGAGAAAGGTTTAATGAGATACTCGACGTTAACTACCCATAACTTGAAAAATGATTATCCTTCCTTGGGCCGCTAAATGTTTATTAACCTGTCAATTCGTTCGTTTTGATATTTAAAACGTAATTATTTCACATGTTTTACCGCTCTTAATCACGCATCGCAATCTTTAAAGGGATACAATATAGTGATACCAGATGCATAAAGGGAAATGTGATTGCAGATATCGCATTTCGTAAATTGCTAATGGACATTATAATGGCATAGCTAAGGTTCTTGCGAATTTTGCAAAGTGTGAAATGCGATTGCGAAATGACAAGGTGCTATTTATCAGGATATCGCAGCGGGAGATTTAATCGCAGATCGCAATTTTTTGAAGATGTTTTAAGATAGTCATGCGGAAAAGTGCGATTTGCGATTTGCGATGTGGATTTCATCTTTAGTTCATTTTTCAATGTTTTGCTAGGTATTTTCTTAGAGTTAGGTATTATTATCCTAAGCCTACAAATTTAAAAGGGTCCCCATTTATAACTCTAACTTTAGCTATTGTTCTTTATCAATGGGGGGGTTGTTTCGTAGTACAACAATTGGCGATTCACTTGGGAGAACCAGTGATCTCTGAGTAGTTTTCTGAAATTTCTAAAAACTTTCAAAGTAATTAGAGTTATAAGAATTATGATTACATGAGTATAAGGTAAACAACATTTCTCTTGAATCATCATTAGTTGCTCACTTTACTTATTTAATTACTTTACTCTTGTAATGATAAAAATATAAGTGTTCACATCAACCAATAATAAGATTTAAATTAATATAGTAGGCGTCTTCTGCAGATTAGTTTTTTTGTGTTTACTCATTTATCACAAATAGAGCCTCTGCTGCCAGTAGGCGTTCATAGCCTCGACAGGGTTATCTTTTAACCAACAATGATTCATTATCCCATCTGTATGAATTTTCAAATTTCAAAATGATATTCACTTGCTTTGAATCTCACTTGGACCTTGTCCCTTTTTTTCCTTTTTGAATATAATCTTTTTTTTTTTTGTTTCTTAAAAGACATTGTCTAGGCGTGGTAACCTACTAATGACAATGCCATTCACTGGTTGTAACTAAACTGAACAAGTTGGCTCTTGATGAGACCCCTTGTCTTCTGATCGAGGAGATCATTAGCTATTACCCTATTTGATATGCAGTATTGGTAATATCAGTATAATCATTTCCCTATGAACATGGTAAACAAGCTCGTAATGAGACTTTCTATATTCTAAGTTTATATATTTTAAAATTACACTCTAAAAAAAGAAAATTTTAACAGATGTGGTGAATCATTGGTTCTTTTGAAAATTTTGGGTGATAATGATAGAGTTTTTAAGATACTAATATGCAAAAAGTCCTTACTAGGTTAAAGATTCTTTTCTTCACTGATAACAAAACCTTCATACTCTATAAAGATAAGAGTTTGTTCATAGAATAAAATTTTTAAGCAATATCAAGTTTTTCCAAAGAAATCAAGTTTACTTTAGTACTCAAATGCCCTCATTATTTCTTTTAACTCTTGCTTACTTAAAAAAGCGAAAAAACATAAATATTATCAAAGATTTTATTTTGAAGAGCCAAAAATAAATACTAGCTAACCATTATTTTTCTAAAAAGCAATATGTTACAAAATTGGAAGAGGTTATCTCTTAAGAAAAGTATTTTTTCAAAATTTTCCCATTAACGGGCAAAGAATCCTTCTTACATGACAAGTCTTGTAAAAGAAACATTGATTGTCGAATTTTTTCAATGATTTGAAAAGGACCAAGCCATAGTCTTTGGAATTTGCATGTCCAACTTTTTCCTCGTGTGCTTTGTCCCATTTCAAAACCAAGTCACCTACTTCAAGAGTTTTTTGATTGGAAGTTGTGTCAAAAGAAGCTTTGACTAATTGTTAATGATGGAAGTGGGTTGCTTTAGCCTTTTCCCGTTCTTCTTCAAGCTTAAAAATTTGAAATTGTCTAGCCTAGAGAGAAGAAGAAGGGTTTTCATCGATGAATTGTACTAGGGCAAGAGATGGGATTGCTATGTTTGTGGGAAGAACAGCTTGTTTTCCATAAACTAAAGCAAAAGGAGAAGAACCAATATATGCTTTCTCAGTAATTTTGTCTTCCCATAGAGAAAACGTTAATGCTTTGTGCCAATTCCTTTGATTTTGATCAATAGTCCTTTTGATAATTCTGATGAGGTTCTTGTTTGTTGATTCTGCTAATCCATTACCTTGCGGACAATAAGTGGCTGAATACTTCAACTTGAAACCTTGCTTTAGAGAAAATTCTACCATTGTATTTCCAGAAAAGTAAGATGCATTGTCAAACATTAAAGTTGAGGGTAAGCCAAACCTGGTAATTATGCATTGATCAATGAAGTCTGTGATGCTTTCTATATTAGCTATCTTTAAAGGCATAGCTTCTACCCACTTTGTAATAATTAGTAGTTGTAAGGATGTACCTATGTTGTTTGGAAGAGTTAGGAACAATCTCACCAATTATGTCTAATCCCCATTATTCAAATGGTTGTTGGATGTTAACTGGTTGTAAAGAGAATGTTGGCTTTCTTTCTCTTTCGGCTGTGGTTTTACAAGTTTTACAATTCCTTGCATATTCATGTGCATCTTTAAATACCGTTGGCCAATAATATCCTGCATGCAGGATTTTTTTAGTTGTGGTATTTCCCCCGAAATATCCTCCAGCAAATCCATCATGTAATTCCTGCATGACCTTTTAGGCTTCAGCTTTCTCCAGGCATCTTAGCAATACTGAAACATGATTTTTTCTAAACAATATATCATTAACTAGTTTATACTGATTTGATTTCAATCTTAAAGCTCACTTTGTTTTATAATTAAAATACATAGGAGCATATTATTTTTTTAGATAAAATTTCAAATCAGCATATTGTGATTGTGTATCATTGAGGCTTACCTCTTACACTTGCACTTCATTACCTTGATCTTCTTATGGTGGTAACTTGGAATCTCTTGTTAACGTCCTACAAAAACCTTGGCCCCTGACAATTTTAAATGGACGGATTTCTACATCATATTCTTGAAGCGCAGTCACCCAATTAGCTCTTTTCTCCCCTACTTCTCTTTGGATCAATAATTGTCTTACTTCAAGGTAAGGTACATCTTTGTATGGGCTTTAAGAAGAAAAGGTTTGAAACGTTTCAAAGTTTTAAAAACAGAAAATGCTTGTTTCTCGACGGCTGAATAATTTAATTCGACGCCTTGCAAGTTAGAACTGAAAAAGAGATGGGTGCCTCGATATTTTCATCGTTCAGTTGTGTCAAAACTATTGCATATGATGTATCGAATGAAAAAGTATATAATACAAAAGGTTTGAGAAAGTCAAGGGTTTTCAATGAAAGAGCATTAATAATGGCTTTTTTAATCAACTCAAATGACTCTCTTTCACCCTTGTTCCATCTAAAAACTATGTTTTTTCTTATCATTGCTTAAAGGGGTAGGACGATTTGTGAAAAATCTGGAACAAATATTTTTACAAAATTTATTTTCCCTAGGAATGATCGCATGGTTTTTTTGTTGTGTGGGAAGAGAATTTTTTCGATCTCTTGGACTCTATTAGGATCAATGTTGATTTCTTTCTTGGATACTATAAACCCAAGGAGTTTTCCTTCTGGTAAAGAAAAATAAAAAATTTTCAGATTTAAGGAAATGCCATATTTCTTGCATCCTTCGAAAATGTGCTTCAGATCACTTAAATGATTGTTCTTATCCTTAGAATAGACTATGATGTCATCCAAGCAAATAAAAATTGATTTATTAATTAGACCTTTGAAGGCAATGTCCATAGCACGTTGAAATGTGCCACCATCATTAATGAGTCTGAAAGGCATCTTCTGATAGGCATATGTTCCCCACTTGGTCATGAATGTTGTCTTTAATCAGTCATTTGGATGCACAAGAATTTTATTATATCCTAAAATCCATCTAGAAAAGACATTAATTCGTAACCTGCAATTGTTCCCCACTTGGCCCTGAATGTTGTATTTAATCTGTCATCTGGATGCACAAGAATTTGATTATATCCTAAAAATCCATCTAGAAAAGACATTAATTCACAACCTGCAATTGATTGCAATATTTGTTCCATAGTATGCAAGGGAAGATTATCTTTTTGACAAGCTTTATTCAAGTTTCTAAAATCAATACAAATCCTAATATCACCGTTATTTTTCCTTACAGGTACCATATTTGATACCCACTTAAAATGTCTAATAGGGAAGATTATTTTCACCTTCAGAAGCTTGTTCAATTCAGATTTGATTTGACTCTCAAGTTTGGGTGAATTTTGAGAAGCTTTTGTTGAATTGCCCTTTCATTCGAAGTCATAGGTATGGTGTGTTGAATTACAAAGGTATCATAGGTCTTGAGATCTACGTAATCCCAGGCAAAGACACCTTTGTATGTTTTTAACAACCTAATGAATGATATTATTTCTTCAAATGATAGGCCAAGACCTAGGTTGACATTTTTAGGTTTTTTAGTTGACCCTAGGTTTACTACGTCAAATCTCAAGTAGAACTTTAAGTTTTGGAGTTGGTAATTTTCTTGAACATATCCTTTAGATCATAGAGATCTTATATCTTAACTACAAACTTTGGGATTGGGTTTTGATCATGATTATGTCTGATTTCTAGATCATGCTCATGTTCATCTATGCATCTAATTATATTATGATACGATCTGGGTATATACTATAATGCTTATTTAATGCGCGAACGTATTCGATTATATCTGTTAATTGAACGCGAGCGAGAATATAGGATTACGTGAAGATAATTGAAATTGCATGGTAGATTAGGTAACACTTAAGATAACTTGGGAGCTTATACGGTAACATAGCCACAGAGGTGCACAAGTACCTGGACCTCAGGTTTGCGCTGCGCAAAGATCAGTTGAGTACCTTCACGGAGGTATTGAAGGACGGAAGAGAAGGAACATCAATAAGCCCTAAAAGCTTATCAATCTGCACGAATGTAGGATCAGGAAGTATAGATCGACATCATGACCATCTCAGGGTGCGAAAACTTGGTTCCTGCAATCCCCCATACTACTTCAAGTGAGACTTCGATCTGCGCTCCGCAGGCTAATGCCGAAAGGGCCAATAGCGTAGGGATTTGCTTGGCTAACTAACGTTGAACCTGGGTCAGGGCCCATGAAGCCAACAAATGGTTCCGTTGCCGAGTCCGAGATCTGCATGAGAGATGTGTGATGTCGTATCATTGGAATCCAACTAAGAAAGAAATTGAAACATGGTTAGATGGAAAGATCCACGAATTCGCGGCGCAAGAAAACAATAATCCACAATTAATGAAAGAATAGTGGTCGGACAGATACCTGTACACAGAAATACATGAAATATTCTTTTGTTCCTTCCTGGTTGAGTTATACGAGTGGATCGCGAAATTGGAAAATGGCCAAGGAAGGTGGAGGCTTGACAAGCCGATTGTTTGGACATCAGAGCTAGTAAGGAGGTTGGAAGCTTTTGAAGATAAGATCACACGAGGAGTTGTTTCATTAGTTTATTTTTTTTAAAAGTGAAGTAGTGAAAAATCATTTTGTTTTCAGTTGCTTGGTTGTTTTCATTTGATTGTGTGTTTTCTACCCTCACTAGTGTAGACAATTCATCGAATTTAAAGGGTCTTATCTCATTTAGTTGCATTTAGGGTTTTTCGAGTCACATCACTAAGGCCTAAAAACTGAGACATAACTCAAGATAAACTTTAAAATGAACTCAAGTAACCTAAGGCGCATTTGAAATCTAACGATCATATCTATAAGGTCTAGGCTAGAAAAGTGTTCCGACGTCTTTAAACCTAGCAGTTGTCGTTAGCTTCAGCATTAGATAATGCTAGTATGGATTTGTGCTCCTTGTACCATAAAGTATATAATGGGAGACCCCTCTAGGCTGCGCAATCCTTTATCCATAGGAAGCTGAGTTGACCGCCTTGCGAACGTGATACACCGAACACAGCATTCGGGTAGATTTCCTGCTCGTACTTCTCGGTTCGCCAAGAGGTATTTTGTAGTTCATGGTTGCCTGGTAATCCTTTTTACCTAGATCATCCAAAGAATTCATTAGATCTTTTTGACTCATTAAACTTAAAATATCATTCAAGAACTTGTCCTTTCTAGCTCGTTTGCAATCGAAAGCGATAGATTCATATTTGTTCCTTTCTCGACTCTTAAAAAATGAAAGAGCACCAATCTATTTATTTGTCTTAGTAAATTGATTGCCCATGATCTTATAACATCCTGTTATTCTTTTCTAGACCAAATCGTGAGTTTCCCTTAAAGAAATTTTAAATCCTTGAAGTTTATATCTCTCTTTTCCTATTTACTAAGACAAGGTCATCGTGCCTAAACCATCTGGTTCACTTAATTCCTCTTCCTCTCCTTCGTCTGAAAGATTGCCTAAGGAATCATTTCCTGAATTACCAGAGTCACTCGACGACCAAGGTGTTGAACTTGGAATAGTTCTGAGCATTTAACCTTTGTCATCACATCCTCCACCTACTTCAGATGCTGGGTCACCTGCTGATTTTGGCCTGGAATCTCCAGACAATCCCATTCAAACTCCTAAGAGTTCGTCGACCACTGACGGTCAACTTAGACTGGTTATCTATCCTCCAATTCCTTTGTGTGACCCTGTTGTAATATCACCGTAGCATCCGTATAGTCTATATGATCAGCCAGGTGTTCCTTTGGAATTATCCCCTCGTACTTCTTCGGTCGTTCGTCGTCGTTTGTTCCTAGATATGCAACATGAAGGCGATGCTCCACTCACCTCTCTAGATGAGTTTGAGGTTTCTACTCCACACACTGTCGAGGAGGAAGAACATCCATTTCCTCCTGAAATTTTCCCCTATATGGGGAGCATTCCCATCAATGTGTATCAGGAATTTCCGCCTAATCATGTATCCTTGGAAAAATTGGTTTCAGGTACACCTATTGCCTCATCACTTTACCATAACCATGTTTGGGTGTCCGGTGCCATGCGTACTTTAGGTCCGTTCATTGTGAATTCCACCTCCCAACATGCCATTACCTCAATCCCGGTGCAACCCACCGTTCCGAACCCTCTTGTATCGTCCATCCCAGTACCCGTCCAGTTCAATCGGCGGTCTCAAAGAATGTCTCTGTCAGTTCCTCAATCCCTCTGATGAGTGGCCAAGCTATGCCACCACCTAGGGGGGTAGAATGTGAATTTTTCTATGGTGTCAGGCGCCACCAATGTGAGTGGCTCACAAGCTCACATGCTTGGTATGAACCAGCATTCTTCTGGCGTTATTCAAAACCCTGTTGGTCCTGCTGGATCGAGCAATGTCCAGTACCAACAGGTTCAAAATCTCGTTGGTCCGTCTAGGTCAAGCAATTTCTAGTATCAGCATCCTTATGAGACTCAGGTCCAATACCAAACTCGTTATGTTCCATATGGTTCTCAAGGAATGGTTAATCAGCCTTGCACCCTTCAGTCTAGGCAGTACGTTCAGCCTGGCTCATCCACTTTCCAGGGTAGCAATGACCAGCTTTAGTTCGGAAATTTTCCTGGCACTGTTCAAGTACCCTTTCAACAGAAAAGAAAGCCTCTACAACAACAATGGAAACCTTTTTTACAGCAAGGTATATCCACGCAACAGCAAAGGAAAATGATCCCGCAGCAAGGTCAACTACAACAATCGCAGGGGCAACCCTTGCAACCGTTGCAACAAATCATGCAGCAGCATATACAGTATGCTCCACAAACATCCTAGCCTATGTCCTCGGAGGGCCAACCTCTGCAGCCCCAGGGATAAATTCTACAGTCGCAGGGCCAGCCCTTGCAGCATCAAAACCATCCCGGGCAGTAGCATCCCTTATATACATATCAGTAGGGTCAACCCTTACAAGGGTAAGGCCAGGGTCAAGTGTTGCAGTAGCAGGTACAGAACCCTAATGTCCTAGGTCAACAGGTACAGAATCCTTTTGGTCAAGGGCAGTAGGTACAGAATCCCCATATCCAAGGGCAACAAGTGTATAATCCTTATGCTCAAGGGTACCAGGTCCAAAATCCTCTTGTTCAGGGGCAACAGGTTCACCACCCGTATGTTCAGGGACAACAAGTACAATACCCATATGTCCAAGGTCAACAGGCTCAATAGCCTCTTAACTTGTACGTTGCTTATTAGCAACCTATGACTGGACAGTTCCAAGGTATTCAAGGTCAAAATTCTACCTATGGCCAAGGTAACCCACAATGGGGGTAGAATCAAATGCCATATGGCCAAAATCCCCCATTGTGTGGCCAAAATCCTTACCAGCATGGATGGGCTCCTCCGGTTGGACCCGCTTACCGACCTCCAATTCATTTTAATACTCAATTGCCATTCTTGGCCACACTAGAGTTGCCATGTGGCCACACTAGAGTTGCCATGTGTCTCGCCTTATAAATGATCCAATTCTTCCTTCACCATACTAGACTCTAATTCCGTCCAAGATCCCGAGCGATTTTCTGAAATTCGATGGGAAATAAAAAGAAGATCCTCAAGCCCACGTGATGACATATCACCTCTGGTGCTCTTCGAATTCTTACGTAGATGATTCCATTCGTCTCCATCTTTTCCAACGAACCCTCACAGGTGTTGCAGCCAAGTGTTACATCGAGCTTCCTTGAAGTACTTGCCATGACTTTAACTCTATCCATGGCTTTCCTCACGCATTTTCAACTACCGGTTCACTATGAAACTGGCACCTATTTACTCACATCGCTCAAGCAAGATACTATGACACACATTTCCGATCACCTCCATGAATGGAGGCGTAGACATCGCCTGATCAAACTCAAGATTGTTGATCAGTTGCTCACTGAATGGTTCACTAAGTCATTCGTGGCCCCAATTGCTCACGATATAGCTATGGGTGGGTGTGTTACTGAAGAACAAGCCATTGCTCGTGCCCAGTACTTAGATCTAGTTTACTCTCAGTCTGGCACTTTGTATGAGTTATTACTCGATGCTCTGCGGCCATCATCTGATCCCACGACATCGAAGTCGCAGGTTGCACCCCCTGTTGATGGAGTTATTGGTTCAGTGTCCCAGACCCCTGCTAAATCTTCTTCCAAACAGAAGTCGGTCTCAAACATTGTTTCCAATAATTCTTCCCAGAATCCACCTGGCCCTGGTAAAACCTCAGAGGTCCACGCTGTCCAGTCTACCGCAGCGGACAAATCCTCGAAAGGTAAGAAGAAAGGCAAAGGCAAGGGTAAAGTCGATGCCCCAAAACAGGGTCCTCTTAAATCGTCTGCTCGTGAGTCTTCACAACAGAAACCTAAGTATCCCTGCCTCATTTGCGAGGAGGATCACTACACCAAGGATTTTTCCCGACGATCCAAAGTTAGTCATTTGCTCAAAGGGACCCCAACTATCCTAAAAGAGCCATTTCCATCTCAGCAAACCCAAATGATAGACCAACCTCAATCCTCTGCTTCCTCAAGATCTCAAGTGTTCATGATGAGTACGCCTATTAATGTGGCTACTAGATGAAAAGATTATCGAACCCCTACTTCGACAGCCGAAAAAAAAAAAAAAAAAAAAGCCAACCCTTCTTCTTCTACCCTGAGTTCTGGCCCTCTTCATATTGAGCGCCCTAACCCTGATTCTGCTATACGGCCACCCTCTCGAGGTGTGGTAAGAAAATCCTCGTACAATCCCAATGCTCGAGCCACTTACTACTATAATATTGTTGAGGACTTGGCCCAAGCGCCATCAGCTATGTCAGCTCTCGAGGTGCTCCAAAGCTACCCATCACAGCGAAAATCTTTGCTGTCAGCTATAGGCGGTATTGATCCCACCGATTCCAATTTGATATGTCTTGATCTAGAGAACCATGTTCTGTGTTTGCCTCATCAGATTTCCTTTCTCATTCAGGTAATCATCAATGAGAAGACCATCCACAGGACTGTCACCGACGAAGGTGCTTCCACCTGCATCATGTCAATCACATGCTTGAAAACCATTGGTTCTCCTGCTTTGAACCAATCCCTAAACACTTTGGAAGCTTTATATGGGCACGATTCGTGACCCTTTGGTGTCTTACCTAACCTTTCCATTACTCTAGAGGGAAAGATAGTACAAGTCGAGGTCGATATTTTTGACGCTAATCTCAATTATAATCTTCTACTCATCCAGAGCTGGACCCACGCTATGCATGTTGTAGCCTCCTCCTTGTTCCGTGTGATTCGTTTTCCCCATCAAGGGAAGATTGTCAATGTCGACTAGTTGTCTTTCTTTGCCTCTTTCTCCTCGGATGGCAACGTTTCGTACGTCAAGCACATTGGTGCTCCCTATGAGAGTGTTGGGGCAGGTCTTTTTAAAGATTTTGCCTTAATGGGAATTTTTCCGCTCCCACCGCTTCATGTTGCCTCTGTCAACATGATCTCGGTCAAATATGATCCTTGGGTCATACCTTCACCAGATATTATTGATGCTTGGGGCGAGGTTATGCCACTTAGTCCTGCTGAAATCAATTACGTGGAAATTGCTTCGGCCTCAAGTTCCGCATCCTCTGATTCTTCTGTTTCGAAGACCTCTCTCGATATGTATTCTCAATCCCCATGGCTTGGTGCTTCAAAATCTCCTGATCCCTTAGTCAAGAATTTTCTTACTAGTGAAAGTATCATGGAAGTAATGTCTCTCCAGGAACCACCTTGGAATGATACTCATCATCGTTCCTCGTTCCTCCCTAGCCCAGTGGTCATGTCTCTAGGTCTTGAGAAGTTTTCTTCTCAGCCACCTATTGACATGTCAATTTCTCCTGCCATTGTCAAGATATTTCAACTGAGAACACCTTTATCCCCTCATGGATTCAGGTTTTCTCTCCCACCCCGAGATTTTATCGATTTCCCATTCTCGCAATGGGGTTTCCATCTGACTCGTAACCCTCCCTCGCCCAGGGGGCATGGGGGCAAAGCCTTATATGAGTTCTACTCTATTATTTGGTCGATTCGATCCTTACTCGTCATGACAACGGTAAAAATCCGGTGTTCATCTGTGTTGATTGATTCCTCGAGTCCAAGCATGGACTCTCTCAAGAAGTACTATGCTTAGGTCATCTTGCATGGTTACTTGTGTACATTAGTGTGTCATTCATTTTTGTGCAGTGTGGTTTGATGTGTTAGTTTTCAAACAGCTTTCCTATTTACTACGTTTTCCTTGCTTTGCAGATGTTTGTGACTCCCCCCATCGGTTTTGCTGATGGTGCTTTCTGTAGTACCCAGGACCTATCATCCGCGTCATGGGCTATTTATGACCCTCATGGTGAGTTGATCCATCTTCAAGGTATCTTTTTAGGTTGGACAACTAACAACATTGTTGAATACAGTACGGTCATCGAACTGTTGTCAAAAGCCATTGCTCTTGACATTTGAGAGTTGGTTGTCAACCTGGATTCACAGCTTGTCGTCCTTCAACTCAACGGGTAATATTCCATAGAAACCCTAAAATATTGAGAATGTATCTCCGTATTCGTCTACTGAAAAGGCATTTTGGTTATATTACATATCATAATGAATACATTGACAGATACATTAGCTAATTATGTGTTGGATAGACATTTGTGGAACATGTGAAAAGGTAAAGAAAATCATTTGTACCATAGTAAGCAAGAAAATACATCATATATATATATGGTGATAATATTTGATACATCAAAACACCAAAAAATAATATGTCCAAAATAACATCGGCGGCTCGCAGGCCTCATATATCTGTGGCACGCAGGCCTCAAAAAATGTAAATGTTGGACCTAGGAACTAATTAGCATGGTGATCATGGTAGCATGGCACGGCTCGTGCAACACGAGTCAGCAATCGGTGGATCCAATCTGATACTCCCATCATGTTTCTTTGGTACTAGCGAGGAATGTCTCCCACCCGAGCATAGTCTGGGATACCACGAGTCAACCACTCAAGATTCCTCGTGATTTTCTCCTCGTTGTCTTTCCCCTCCTGATAAGAAGTGACAGCATCAACCTGGAGAGCGATGCGCCTGGCTATTAGGGACATCCCAGCAAGACGCTTTGGTCCAACATCTGCATTAACAAAGTGAAATGTTATAAACACATATATATCAAAAACAATTAAAAAATCATAAAATTAAAAAATTGATTTTTTACCTTCATCATCAAAATCCTCTCCATCTGGTAGCGGCATGTCCGGATCTCCACGAAATTCGGTGCCACTGTATGGTCAGTCCTCCACGACAATCTTCTATCATCGTAGCCATGAAAAGAAGGCAACCCTGTATGACATGTTCTGGCCCCCAGCGATCCTAGGCATCAAACGACTCAAGCGGGCCATCCGTTGGTCACGTGGCATGGGAGGATCTACCTCAGTCAACTGGTACTAGAACAATGACACCCATTCCAAGAAAAAGGTCACTAGTACGGATACGAAGAAAAATTGCTTCAAATTCCCCGCCTTGGCTTTGGTCAGCTGGCGTTTTATGTTGATCTTCATGGCCTCCACCCAATTAAAGATCGTCAGTGATGTGTAGTCGATGGCATATACGAATTTCAACTTGTTAGTCTCATGCACTGCCTGGGACCCCACCACTCTGTTGATAGTCAACAGTAGCACTCTCAATGTCAGATCTTGAACGATGGAAATCTCAATCTAGCCACTCTTGCATTTGAGGGCTTCCGGGTAATGTTCGGCAAGAAACATGGATATGCTTGCCCCAATCGGTCGTGGCCCATATAATTTGACTGGTTCCCCTCTCCGGGACAGTCCTATGATGAAATATATGTCTAAAGTTTCTAACTCGATATCCTAGTCACCAATGACAAATATTTCCCGATCTATGTCCAAGAGACTAATCAGGGACCAAAGCAACTCAAGTTGGGCCCGCATCCTTGGCGTGATAAATAATTTAAGGAACCCACAGTCCCTCAAAGCGTTCAGGCAATTTGGATCATTTAGTACCTGGGTGTCCACATCCTCGTGCTCACGTTCTTTCCAGTCTACCATTTTCGGCGATTCTTTCTTGCAAAAACCATAGATTTAAGTCAATAATCATTTTTGACCCATAAATTTCAATTTCCAACGGTGTTTTTGAGGGGAAATAAGTTTTTTTCCCTATTCAAGGCACCGGTGTGCCTGTTTTAAAAACAGTTGCGCCGACGGCGCAATAGGCCATTTTAATTACCCTCGGCTGGCGCGATTCCGTGCCCAAAAGTCGCATCGACCGAGGGCAAAAAACTTTTAACAAATCCTCCCTCAAAAATCCCAAAAATGGTTAAAAATAGGAATAAATTATATGAAAATGAAGCTTAGGGCTTTGGCTCTTACTTGTAACTGGCGGCTCGAAGAATGACCTCCCCGATCTCCCGCAATTTGGTCCGGAGCAATTAGGGCAAAAGTGAGTAAAAAGTGTTTCATAGCAAGGTAAAATAGTAAATGGTAAAAAATATTTACTTTTCCTCCCTTTTATTCCGTTTTCATGAAATACTAGGTTTTGTAACTATTTTGACCTATTTTGCCTCAAGAATTGGATAATTCACTTTACATTTTTGCGCAGTGACAAGTGATGGATGTTCAACGATGATGCCGAGTCACATTTCAGCGCTTTTCTCGACTCGTAAAACTCATATGAAAATATTGTCGAGTATTTTTCCCTTTTGACTCGTAAAAGAGAATAAAATGGGGGGGTCTACTTTCAAGCTCTTTTTCGACCCTTTAAACACGAAAATATAGTCGAGCCCTTGTCGTTTTGAACTCGTTAATGGATGCAAAATGTCGTGCGCCCAATATAAGTTTACCCATTTTTCGGGCCGGGATGCACTATTTACAAAAAAGGTACTGCTTGAATGAAATGGTCAGGCGATTCTCTCGAGTATAGTTTCCTACCATTTTGGGCTCAAAAGACACGAATGTACGAAAAGGAACCATATGGAGTTTTCTTTTCTGTGTCTTTTTCAAACTCTCTAAACATGAAAAAGATGTCGAGTTACACCTTCGTCGGACTTGTTAAAATATTAAACGACATCCGATTCGTCACCATGATGAACATGAGCTTCTCCTTCCTAGGGCTCATTAAACTTACTAGGTCGGATTCATCTAAAGGATGAACTTACAGTGCAAGCATATGATATCCCCTTCAAGCTTGCGATTAAAAAAAATTGGGGTACCTGCCAGAAATGGTGGAAGGGAATTTGCAAATCTAAACTATTATGTCGGCAGCTCACTCTTGAACATGACACTCTTTGCTTCGTGTTGGGTTTGGATATCCTCCATTGTATCATTGACCTTCCTAGGTTGGGCTGTTCATTTTTTCTTTCCATTTGATCTCTTTCGCATCGTCATGACTACCGACACTATGGATCCAAAAGCTACCAAACTTCTAGTTGTGTCACCGATATGTTCAAGAGTTGTCTTTCTGTAGTTACACTTACCTCTCACTCTCTGTATCATCCAAAATCATTTTGCATCATTTTTTCTCATGTCAATGATGTGGGATACATTATGGCCCTCCTTCGACACGGTCACTTCCTGTCGACTTCAACTCATTATTTAAAAAGTTGACCAGGGACACCCTTCCAGTACCTTAGAGCTTGTATGCCCTAATGGCAAGTTCTTTGCACTCGACGACAAGTTCACATCATTGGCTTTCGATTGAGTGATTTCATGGGTGTTCGACTTCAGTTCCTCTATTCACATTCCGTGGATTGTGCTGATAGTACCTTGAGGACCATTGTCATTATTGGTGGTTTCTCTCACGCTTGTTAACAGTTTACATCATTGACTGGTAATCAAGCAACTTTCTAGCATGTTCGACGTCAACACATCTATTCACATGTTAGAATTTGCACTTCGATCGGATCGTGTTGGAGCGCAAAACCCTGGGCTCAGATTACCAAAGTCAAAGTTACAAAGTGGTGTGACATGATTATGTTGATATACATGTCTCTTTCAGATGGATGGTTGTGACCATACCATGAGTTATCATATGTGATCCTTATCATTATTGGATGGCTGCGACCATACCTTGGTTTCATTATGATCCTCTTTACCGTATGGTTACGCCCATGCCTAGATATATTTACATGATCATTCTCTGGGTGGTTTTTTCCATACCACGATTCATATATCATTTGATAGAGTTTTCAGTTATCTATATGTATTTGTACTTGTTTTCAGGCTTTCCGACGACAAACTACGATTCCCTGCACTGATTCATAAAGCATTTCATCCCTCACTCTAGTTCGGCCTTCACGCTTTAGGGGGCATCTGTTACACAGCATTTTGTCATTGTCCCTGTACTCCCCGTTACTTGATCCTAGAGGACCTCTACGGTCAACCCTACATGATTTCCCTTTGTTACACAGTAATTTGTCACCGTCCCTGCTACCCTTGTCCCGTATCTTGGAGGACTCATTCTGGGACCTATGAGAAGTGACATGGCCTAAAAACACTTGCATTACATTCCTCTGAACATGAGCTTTGTTTGCCCTGAAGACATCTCCTGCTGAAAAACCCTAAAAATAGCTCTTTTTCCATTGGCGCGGTTCCACAGTTCAGACCTCGCGCCAAGGGGGCAAATCCTCCAAAGAGGGCGCGCCAATTGGCGCTCTGTCATAGAGCCTCACCCGCGCCAACCATATTAAGAGGTGTTTTTTAAAAATAAATGGTGGAAGCTTCGTCCTAACAAATTCCTGGACTGCTATCTATCTTGAGTTGGGTGGTTTGGCTACGGATTTCCATAGAGAGGAAGTGGTTTGCCACCTCTCATGGAAGCTTCCTTGATGATAGGGCCAATCCCATGATTATAGGGATCCCAACTCCCCTTCCTCCATAAAAGCTTGCCCATTTCCTTTGCAAGCTAGTTTTTGAGAGTTCCATGGTTCCAGAGTTCCAGAATTCCTAAATTCCCAAGAGCTTCATGCTGCAAGAGCCTTCTTGATTCCCTTAAGGCCAAATCCAAGCAAGGAGACTATTGTCCAGATCCGAAGAGAGAGGCTTGTCCTTATTCCCGACAGGCTTTGCGAGACATGTTCTGTTGACGACCTGCCAAAGGAGAATCCAGCGTCAGAACATTGGTTGTACTCTCCTTTGATTGATTATTAATGAACGACTATTGGTTATGGTTCCACTCTTGTTATTATTTATGATGATGATGAGTTATGTCTTTTCTGACTGACATATAGTTGCGTATACTGGATTTTATGCTTGCGTTTGTATTGTTTCTTGCATGTGCAGGTGTCCATTCACGGAGATCGTGAGGATTGTGATCTGCTAGAGCAGAGGAACGAGAGCACCACCTCTTCTACAAACAATAGAGTTGGAATCCAGGTAGGCTTTCATCGCTGGTTTGTTTATTTGCAACTAGGGACTTGCGCTATAGCGTTTGACGATTGTTGCTAGACCCGGTCTGGGCTAGTAGGGATCGCCTCTATCCGTAGAGGGGATTTACCTCTTCAACAATTTGGCGACTCCGCTGGGGATCTCAGCTTGTTGTTTGATTTGTAAACTGTAGACGGAGCCTAAAGTACGACCAGGTAGCCTTCGAAATGCTATTGCTCTGCATTAGCGAAGTAGATCAACGCCACTTCAGTCAATCTCCGGTTTGGTTTACGGACTGAACAGCTTGGAGCTTGTCTTGCCTTTTCGGTTGTTTCTCGATTTTGCTTGCTTGGTCAGCCTCTTGGGCTGGGTTCTTTTTCTGTTTTTGCTTCTTGGTTTGCCTGGTTATCATTGGTCTGGTTTTGGATTGCTTATTTTTCATTTTGACACAGCAAACTTGACTGGCGCGTTTTTTCGCGTAACAGTCGCGCCAATTGGCGCCAGTTGTCAATATATCACTCGCGCCAATTCTTAAAAGGCGCTAGTTTCAGCCTGACAGTCGCGCCAGGACTGGGGACTGCTAAGGTTTGCTTGTTTTTAAGACTTCTGAGCCTGGTCTTTGATTTTGGTTACATTTTCTCGACTGCTTGAGTGTGTTGGAGTCCTGTTTGACTAGTTTTAACCTTCATCCTTTGGTTGTTTGCCATTTTCCATCGATTTCACGTTTTAGCCCTAGGGCATCTAGTGGCTTTGTGTGTCGAGCCCTCCTTAGGAGTTTTTGGTCTTTTATTGGTCCAGTCAACTTTCTGATTGCTCCCCTACATTCGTTTAGTAGTTGTTGATCATTTCATTGCGTTGTTTGAGTGACTAATCTCTTTTTCACTTGAATTCCGCCTTGTTTCGCTTTGGGCCTAGATTACACGGCTCATTTGTGTCTTTGGGATTTTTCTTGGTTTTGAAGGACTGCTTTGTCAATTTAGGGATCTGATTGTGCTTGCATTGAGTGAAATTTGCTTGTTTTTGCTCTCTTATCATCATTTCTCAGATTGCTCTCTTTTCATTAGTTTTTCAGTTTGTTTAGTGCATCTTGCCCTTAACATTGAAAAATAAAAAAAATCTCTTTTGCTTTTCATTAGTTAATGTGAATTAGAGATTTTCATTGTTATTAGTGATTAGTGACTTTGAAGAAAAGCTTTTTGATTTCCATTAGCTGCATTAGAGATATCGTTGGTTGTTTTCTGATCATTTTGTTTGTGTGAAAGCTCTCAACTCTCTTATAGTTAGCATTCATCGAATAAAATGATATACTGTGGCATATAGCTTGCATTTAGGAGATTTTGAGATACTACATTCGCTAGGGCCTGAAAACTGAAATGTAATTGAAGATAAACATTAAAATCTACTCAATTTACACTAAGGCAGCATTGGAATTTAACGAAACATATTTAGAGGTCTAGGCTAGAGACGTGCTCCGGCGTCGTTAAACCTAGTCACTTTTGTTTCCACTCAAGGTTGGGTGATTCCTCCTTTTGTGACTCAATAGTGGTCTAGTACGGAATTGTGCTCCCACGTACCGTCGAGTATATGGGGAGACCCCACTAGGTTATCATCCTTTATCCATAGGAAGCCGAGTCTGCCGCCCTATACCCGTGATACACCGAACACAGCATTCGGGGAGATTGCCTGCACGTATGGAAAGTCCTTGGTTGATTTCTCTTTCATTTCTAAAACCAAGGTGTATATTGCAGTTCACGGTTATTTGGTACACCCTCTTTTCCTAGTATCCCTAAGCAGTCATTCGATCTTTTCTGACTCCCTAAATTTGAAAGGATCACCAAGCGCTTGTCCTTTCACGCTTGCTTCAAATCTGAAAGTGATAGAGTCACCTTTTATCCGTTTCTTGACTCTTAAAATATGAAATGGTGAAGTTTCTTAATTTCAATGTGGTAAAAATTAAATCACCCGCAATCACACGCCCTGTTAGATTCTGCTTGTTAGTCGTTTGATTGTGTCTTGACTCTTTTTCAGCCCCGTGTACGGTTTTCAGTTCTTGATGGAAACTTTTCCAGAGTTCACCAACCCAGGAATCCCCTCTGACGGGAATCCTGGTCATTTTCCTCCTTTTGGGAATGTTGGTGCTCCTTACATGGCAACGTTGTCCCTTCCTGGGTTAACTGTTGGGTTGCCTGTTTGGTTGTTCTCAACCTCTGTAGTCCCTAATGTCTCAACTACTGGTCAATCAGTTCCTCCACCCGAACAACATCATGTTGATTCCAAGGTGGACCTCTCCCCTTCTTCGCCTGTTTCTACGTCCTCATCTTCTACTTCGCCTGGTGAAAGTCTAGATTCAAGTAACCAGGTGACTAAGAAGAAGAAGAAGAAGATGAAGAAGAAGAAGAAGATGATGAAGAAGAAGAAGAAGTCTGATAAATATGAGACCACCTGTGTAGCTACTGCTCCGAGTACATCTCAAGTCAAAACTCCTTTTGCTCCTTCGCGAAAGGTTAATTTTCCTTGTAAATTGTGCAAGGGAGACCATCTTCTTCGTGATTGTCCTGGCATTCCTAGGGTCTTAGAAGCATGGTCTCACAATCCGGCTTGCCCCTCATCGTCCTCTGAAGCTCATGGCGATGCCACCCTATCAAATAACAACATTTAGAAGAAAGGGAAGATTCGAATCCCCTGTAGACTATGTGAAGGCAACCATCCCCTTCACCTTTGTCCGCTCATGGATAAAGCTTCCGCTGTTTTGGAAAGTCTTACAACTTCCTCACCCCAACTTCATGTTAGTTATCAGAGTCTCTCTTCAGATCGTCTCCCTATCGACAAAGAGATTGACTTAGATCCTTCTCTTGTCCAGGCTCCTCTTCCCGAACCTGGCTGTGCTAAGCCTGGTCCAAACCAATCGTTGGTCGGTGAGAGTATCAACTTGGGTTCCCCACCCGTTGATCACTCTGTTTCGGAAGAGCATCATGCTCATGTCCTTCTTGTCTCATCAGATTCTCCGGATTCCGAAAACAACTCTCCTGTCTCAGCTGATCCAGAGAGTCTTTCTCCAGTTCCTGTAGAGCATGGGGGCAATCATACGATTCCCCCACCAAGTAGTTTGGTCGCTTCCTTCAACTGGAGTCACTTGACTACTTTCCGCCTCCCCGCCTATGTGCCTTTCGAGATCATGATACACGCCTATGATAAAGCAGTACCTGGTACTATTCTGGATGAGGGTGTGTCGGTCAGTCTTATGCCGTCCACTACTTGGAAAGCTTTGGGTTCCCCACAGCTTGTGCCGATCACGCAGAATCTGTTGGCCTTCGACGGAGGATCCTGTCAACCTATAGGAGTCCTCCCCAAGCTTCCTGTTACTTTGGGCGACAAAACCATCTATATCGATGTCATGGTTGTCAAAGGTGCGAATTTCAGTTTTCTCCTTGGCCGTGACTATATTTATGCCATAGGGGCCCTTGTCTCTTCACTTTTCCATGTGGTCTGCTTTCCACACGCTGGAAGAATTGTGACCATCGATCAGTTATCGTTCTTTGGTCCCCATGTGCCTCCTACGCAGCTCTCATCCCCTCCTGGTTTTTCCCCACCAGTTGTATCTGCCCCAACACAGGTCAACTACGTGGCTACTTATCCCGTGCCTGTATCCAGTGACAATGCCATCGTGCATAGTGTCCTGGGGGCATTGGGCCCTGACTTCCAAGATGTTGTCCTTCCACCGGGAGTGGCACTCTTGGAAGCAACGACTTCCTGTTCATTATGATGAAGTTCGTGTGGAGCATAGTTCGCTTTCCTATGTCAAGCTCCTTAAAAAATGAAACTGGGTCTGGTCGGAGCATAGCTCACTTTCCTATGTCAAGCTCCTTAAAAAATGAAATTGGGTCTGGTCGGAGCATAGTTCTTTTCCTGTGTCAAGCTCCTTAATAAATGAAACTAGGTATCACAAGGATAGTTCTTTTAAGTGTGTCAACCTCGTTAAAATAATGAAACATGAGCTCATTCAATTCGAGTGCGATCAAACTATAGTCATTCTTCACTCCATTTTCAATGGACAAAAGCTTGGGGGGCATGTACCTCGAATTGAGACATCATGCTGGGGGCCCGTTTCCCTTGTTTCCAAGCATAGTTTGCATATGTGTTGTCGTGTGTGCTTTTAAGCTTGTGTAAAAAGAAAATATGTGATTAAATACATTTTGCATTGGGTCGTTTGTTATGCAACTAATACATTAGATTACATTTGTGTTAGAAATCTTCATAGCATATAAAAACATCATCACATGTAAAAGATCCATCCCAAATAGGTATATATATATATATATGTGTGTGTGTGTGTGTGTCGAAATGTTTGCATAGCATGCATCACATAGATCAAAAATATACATGTTCGTCTTAAATACATCCGGAGACGACATGTCTCTCAAAAAATATGCATAAAAATAAACCCTAGGTGTCTAATCTGTGTGGTGCTCATGATAACAAGTCACCGTAAGCACTAGGCATCTCAGAAGACGATGGAGGCGATTAGGCACTCCCACTGTATGTCTCTGGTATGCCAGTGGAACATCTGCCAGCCGGGCATAATCTCGAATCCCTCGGACAATCCCCTCGAGGTTCTAGATTAACTCTCCTCCCTCGGCACCCTCTACCTGAAGGTTGGCTGCGGGCTGAGTTCTCCGTGAAATGGAAGAAATATCGGCAGGTCTCTCTGGGCCGACATCTGCATACACATATAACTGTTGTCAGAACGAACATGTATTAACAAAAAAAGGACATAAAACATAAAATCAAAAGAGATCATACCCAGCTCTTCGTCCCACTCATCTCCCTCTGGTAGTGGGAGATCTGGATCACCAGTGAAATCGGTCCCTACGTATGGCCAATCTTTGACTACGATTAACTGACGACGTAGCCACCCAAAAAACTCCGGCCTCCAAGACATCTGTTGGCCCCCTCCTCCTCTGGGCATCAATGCTGCCCAACGAGCCATTCTTGGCTCCCGTGGTACTAGCTCAGCTACTACGGCCCCTTGGCCTTGGAAGATTGGTAATCGTTCCAGAATGAACGATACCAGGATAGAGCCGTAGCCAAACTGTTTCAGTTTGGCTTGCTTGCCTTTCATGAGTTGTCTCTTCATACTTACTATCACCGCTATGGCCCAGTGAAATATCGTGGGACTCATACACTCCGAGGCCAGTATGAGCTGGGCTTTTGTCGCCTTGTGCGGTGCCTGCGACCCCGCAGCCGCATGATGGTATGTAGCACCACCCTGAGTGCTAGATCCTCGATAGTAGCAATGTCTACCTTCGCACTCCCGGATCCAAATCGTGCCCTCGGGCACACTCGTGCCATCACCTCTTCCATTTTTTCGCCAGACGGTCTGCTCCCTGTCAGTATGGGCACCGGACCTCTGTGTGACAATCCGGTTATAAAGTAGATGTCAGGAACCTCCAGTTCTAATACTTGATCCCGCAGCTTGAACACTTGTTCGTTCACATCCCAAATGCTGATCAGGTATTGTAAGAGCTCAGGTTGAGCTCGTAAATAAGGTGTCAGGAAGAATTTCTTCAACCCACAATTCCTGAGGGCATTCATGCAATTTTCATCTTCCATGGCTAATTCGTCCTCTTTCTCGTGCTCCCTCTCTTTCCATTCAATCACCATTTTGCTCGGTTGCCTGCATCCATATGGTCAAGAACCCTTGATTAGATCTCTGTTATGCCAAAAAATTCTTTCAGATTAATTATAAATCCGGAATTTTGGGCGGAAATTAGGTTCCGCCATTGGCGCGACTGTTTCAAAAATAGTCGCGCCAATCGGCGTGGGCCCTTTGCATATAAAAGCCCATTGGCGCGGGTCCGTGCCCGATACCCACGCCAATGGGCGCAGCCCTAAATTTTGCAAATCCTTCCACATGAATCTAATGGGCAGAGGGAAACTATCAAAAAATGGATTGAAATGAAGTACTAGGAAGTGCCTCTTACCTGGAACTGACGGAACTCTGAATGGTAGCCCGGATCTGTCGCAATCGCCGTCAGAAGTTCGCACACCAAATGGACCACTGCTGCTCTTCAGTGAGGTAAATAGTAAAAAGTAATTTTATTTTTACCATTTGACATATTTATAACTTTTTGAACTCAAAATAGGTTTTGAAAGTTATTTTTCTGAATATTTTAATATATTTTTTGTCAAAAATGGGTTTTACACTTGCTTTTTGTGCAGCAACAGGTTTTTATGCGACTTAAACGGTGAAACGAGTTATATTTTATACTTTTTTGGACTCGGTAAATACACGAAAAAGTCATTCTGGAGTCATCTTTCAGCTCTTTTCTGACTCTCTAAACATGAAAAGATGGCCGAGTTTCCCTCTTGACTCGTTAAAAGAAATGAGAGGCGGTCGCCTTTAAGCTCTTTTTTCGACCGTTTAAACATTAAAAAGATTGTCGGGCTTTTGTCGTTTCAGGCTCATTATTGGTTACGAAACGACGTGCTTCTGACCACTTTTTTACTTTTTCGGGTCAAAGTTACTACTTACGAAAAGTACTCCTCGATCGTAATGGTCGGGCGGTTCTTTCGAGTATCATTTTATACTTTTTCAGGCTCGAGAGACACAACTCTACGAAAAAGGACCCCCCTGGAGTTTTCTTTTCTGTTGTCTTTTCAAACTCTCTAAACATGAAAAGACGTCGAGTTCTCCCTTTGTCAGACTCGTTAAACTCCGATGACATTGGATTCAGTCGAAATGATGTTACTCGAGTCTCTCCTTCCTAGGGCTCGTTAAATGTACTGGGATGGATTCGCCCGAAGGGCGACCTGATATTACAAGCATATGCTATCCCCTTCAAGCTTGTTAATAAAAATAATCGGGGTACTCGCCAGAAATGGTGGGGAAAATGGAACCAGAATCATTGTCGTGTCGGCAGTATGTCGCTCTTGAACATGGCACTTGTCTGCATTCGTGTCAGGGTGGGGATATCTCATCTCGTTTTTCACTTGCCTTCGTGGGTTTGGGTGATCCTGTTTGACCTCTCATCTGCTCTTTGCCTTGTCACCATGACCTCTGATCGATTGATGTCAAATACTGCCAAGTCCACTGTCGTGCCACCGATATCTTCAAGAGAAGTTGACCTCTGCAAAATATCAACCTCCCTCTGATAACTCATATGATCCTAATTCACAAAAACATTATCTTCCTCTGTCTCGTTGATGATGTGGGAAACACTATGGCCCACCTTCAGTCAAGGTCACTTCCTGTCGACTTCAGCTCATTATCTAGGAAGCTGATCTAGAGACTCCCTTCTAGTGCCTTGGAGCCTGCATGCCTCAATGGCAGGTTCTTTGCATTCGACGCGAGGTTTTCATCATTGGCCTCCGATCGGATGATTCTATGGGTGTTCGACGCCAGCTCACTGATTCACACGTCGTAGATTGTACCTGTAGTACCTTGAGGGCCATTGTCATTATTGGTGGTACCTCTCGCGTCTGTTAACAGCTTCCATCATTGGCTGGTAATCAGACGATGTTCCTGCATGTTCGACTTCAGCTCATATATTCGCATGCTTGAACTTGTACTTTGTTCGGGTCGAGATGGAGCGCAAGACCCTGGATTTTGTCTGTTGGAATCTAGGCTGCGATTTTGTGGATTACTATGATTGTTACATGACTCATTCACTAGATGGATGTGACCATGCCCGAGTCTATTTATCGATCCTCGCTGGATGGCTACGCCCATACCTTGGATCTGGATTATTATGTACTCTGCTATGGATGGTTGCGCCCATACCACACATATCATGTATTTGAGATATCGGTTGTACTTCTCCACGCAGGTTTTCCAGGCGGCAGTGTTTTCAGTTGGACATGTTCTCGTAAAGCATTTCACCCCTCTCTCTCTCGGGCCTCATGCTTTAGGGGGCATCTGTTACACAGCAATTTGTCACCATCCCTGCTACCCTTGTCCCGTATCTTGGAGGACTCATTCCGGGACCTATGAGAAGTGACATGGCCTAAAAACACTTGCATTACATTCCTCTGAACATGAGCTTTGTTTGCCCTGAAGACATCTCCTGCTGAAAAACCCTAAAAATAGCTCTTTTTCCATTGGCGCGGTTCCACAGTTCAGACCTCGCGCCAATGGGGCAAATCCTCCAAAGAGGGCGCGCCAATTGGCGCTCTGTCATAGAGCCTCACCCGCGCCAACCATATTAAGAGTTGTTTTTTAAAAATAAATGGCGGAAGCTTCGTCCTAACAAATTCCTGGACTGCTATCTATCTTGAGTTGGGTGGTTTGGCTACAGATTTCCATAGAGAGGAAGTGGTTTGCCACCTCTCATGGAAGCTTCCTTGATGATAGGGCCAATCCCATGATTATAGGGATCCCAACTCCCCTTCCTCCATAAAAGCTTGCCCATTTCCTTTGCAAGCTAGTTTTTGAGAGTTCCATGGTTCCAGAGTTCCAGAATTCCTAAATTCCCAAGAGCTTCAAGCTGCAAGAGCCTTCTTGATTCCCTTAAGGCCAAATCCAAGCAAGGAGGCTATTGTCCAGATCCGAAGAGAGAGGATTGTCCTTATTCCCGATAGGCTTTGCGAGACATGTTCTGCTGACGACCCGCCAAAGGAGAATCCAGCGTCAGAACATTGGTTGTACTCTCCTTTGATTGATTATTAATGAACGACTATTGGTTATGGTTCCACTCTTGTTATTATTTATGATGATGATGATGAGTTATGTCTTTTCTGACTGACATATAGTTGCGTATACTGGATTTTATGCTTGCGTTTGTATTGTTTCTTGCATGTGCAGGTGTCCATTCACGGAGATCGTGAGGATTGTGATCTGCCGGAGCAGAGGAATGAGAGCACCACCTCTTCTACGAACAATAGCGTTGGAATCCAGGTAGGATTTCATTACTGGTCTGTTTATTTGCAACTAGGGACTTGCGCTATAGCGTTTGACGATTGTTGCTAGACCCAGTCTGGGCTAGTAGGGATCGCCTCTGTCCACAGAGGGGATTTACCTCTTCAAAATCCTTCACAAATAAACTCCCATTGTGTCCCTCTTCATGAGCAGAACAATTCCCTCTTGCAACATTTCCCCAAAATCTTCTATTTTCCCAATTTACTGGACCGACACTAATGAACTTTGCCCTCCTCACGCTGATATGCAGTGATTAACATTGTCCCTATCGCCGATCGGAGTGACTGAACTTTGTTCCAGTCGCGTCAATCCTCTTATGGAAATATTTTTAAATAAGGAGTCAAAGCTTCCAGCTCTAGAAGCTTCGTAACAGAAGTCTGGTAAATTGTTTGGTCGAATGGGGTCGAAGATATCATTTTGGGCTCATTTCCCCTATAAGGATGGAACTACCTCAAAAGATAAGACCTTCTCCCATAAGAAGAGGATCCATCTCCCATCCATTCATGCTATATAAACCTCCATTTTTCCCAAGCACATGCTAGTGTTGTAGTGTTAATGTTGGTGTGCTAGTGCTAATTAAGTTTGGAGTAAACAACAAGCTATTCATAGTTGTAGCTCTCTAATTGTGTGAGGGAGAAGTGTGAATTTGGTTTAGTGTGAAGCCTAAAGGGAAGAGTCTTAAAACTATCATTGTTGAAGCCATCATGGAATGTTAGCATAAGCACTGCGGGAACCTAGTTTTGTCAGAGGAGAACGGCAACGTCAAGGAAATGGTTGTAATCTCTTCTTGATTCAATATATATGCAACTATCGATTGATTTCCTACATGATGTGTCATCTTACATTTAATGTTTCTTGACTTGTTGAGTAGGTTGAATTACAATTTGTCTATTATCACGGTTGTTGTTTGTTGTTGTTTACTTGTTTCAAGTGTTTGAAGAAGGAAACGAGAGATAGCTGGAGTGACCAAGCAAGGTCATCACCAAACCAGATAAGCATACTAAGAGGTAGGCCCTCTTAATTGGTTCTAACCTAAGGAAGTCTTCCATAGAATGTATCGACAGTGGCTAGACCCATTATTGGGCTAGAGGAATTGTTTGTGTCCGCACTCATAATTTTACTTCACCACACTAGCTCAACTCGTCTTCCCTAATTCCTCTGACATGCTTAACATTTTCCCACCATATATCTACTTTTCCCTTGAGATTGAAGGTAGTTATCTTGATTTTCATAATCTATGAAGAATCATGCAATCTGAATAACTTCTTCATCCCAAGCAATCATGTTTTTGCATCTTCTGATTTCTTTATTTCCCCATCAAAAGTAGGAGGCTTGGATTTCTTGAATTCATCTGGCAAGTACCCCCTCTCACTCCTATTGTAAGGATGTTGGTAGTAATGAAAATGATGTCTCTCAGAACTGGAACTAGAATAAAATCCACGAGTGCTAGCTCGTCTATCAGCTATATCAAAAGAGTTTCCACCTCTGACTGTATCATCTATATCCACCATGTTTCTCCTCTGAGACTTGCTACCATATGCCTGTTGGGAACGGCTTCCCCCAAGAGGTAGTTTTGGGCTAAAATCCCATGTTTTGGGGCAAAAGCCCTAAATTTTGTAATAAAGATGTAAATTCTTCACATTTTGTGGTCGCAGAGCACGAAGATGTCAAAGGGTTGTCCACCCTTGTTTTGTGAACTCTCATGTCGGCTGTAAAGATCTACCCATGGTCTACGGACCATGGGATTGTATAAAAAAGGAGTCTTAGAAGAGTCTAAGAAATAGTAGTGGTAAGAAGAGTTTTCGATAAGAAGTTCTAAGTGTTCTCGGGTCTTAGTGTAGATAGAGGCTCTGCAGCTGAGTGCACAGAGGCCTAGGATGGGAGTTCGCAGCTGAGTGCGTGGACCCCTGCAGCTGTATTTTGTCTTTGTTTAATGCATCTGATTATATTATGATACGATCTGGGTTTACATTATAATGCTTATTTAATGCGCAAATGTATTCGATTATATCTGTTAATTGAACATGAGCAATAATATAGGATTACGTGAAGATAATTGTAATTGCATGGTAGATAAGATAACACTTAAGATAACTTGGGAACTTATACAGTAGCATAGCCACAGAGGCACATAAGTGCCTGGACCTTTGGTTAGGGCTGTGCGAAGATCAGTTGGGTACCTTCACGGAGGTACTGAAGGACGAAAGAGAAGGAACATCGATAAGCCCTAAAAGCTTATCGATCTGCACGAAGGCAGGATCAAGAAGTATAGATCGACATCACGACCATCTTAGGGTGCGGAAACTTGGTTCCTGCATCCCCCCATACTGCTTCAGGTGAGACTTCGGTTCGTGCTCCGTGGGTTGATGTCGAAAGGGCCAGTAGTGTAGGGATTTGCTTGGCTGACTAACGTTGAACTTGGGTCAGGGCCCATCAAGCCAACAAATGGTTTCGTTGCCAGGACCGGGATCTGCATGAGAGATGTGTGATGTCGTATCATTGGAATCCAACTAAGAAAGAAATTGAAATCTGGTTGGATAGAAAGATCCACGAATTCGCGGTGTAAGAAAAAAAGAATCCACGATTAACGAAAGAATTGTGGTTGGATAGATACTTGTACACAGAAATACACAAAATCTTCTTCTGTTCCTTCCTGGTTGAATTATACGAGTGGATTGCGAAGTTGGCAGACAGCCAAGGAAGCTGGAGGATTGACAAGCTAATTATTTGGACACCAGAGCTAGTAAGGAGGTTGGAAGCTTCTGAAGATAAGATCATGTGCGTTGTCGACCATTGGCTTGACCGCATCATAGGATGATTTGTGACAGAGTTCGCAGTCGATACCTTTGTCAGTTACAGTGAAATAGAGTGCCATTTCTTCAAAGGACCGCGAGGTAAGTATTTAAAATCACTGAATACTTGGATTAAGATGCTCTTGTGTGAACAGCGGGTTATGCGGTTACCTTGATGTTTGGAGCTACGCGAAGCGGAAAACCTTTCAGGGATGGAGGAAAAAAAGGTCCTGAGTATACCCCACTGATCGAACCTCGTTTAAGTGACGACAAAGGAACACTGCATATTTCTCCCGTGAGCGCTAGGCAGTTGATAAGACAAGGGTTCCCGTGAATACCTACACTGCCTCCACCCTCATCACATCCATCCACACCACCTCCATCCTCACCTCCACCGCTCAGCCCATCACCCACACCACCGCCACCTCCATTGTTCAATATGGCAAACTCCATAAAAATACTTGTATTCAAGGGCGTAGGGAATGAGGACCCGGACCAATTTTGGTTCATCATAAACGCTGTATGGGAAGCTCAGGGCATAATGGATGATCACATGAACGCGGCGAAGTTGGTTATTGCTTTTCATGATCGCGTGCTAACCTGGTACATCAAGTACTCTAATAATAACCAAGTAGCTACGCTGGCAGAGATCCAGACCACGCTGAATAAAGAATTCAGTAGGCCTAAGTCTGAAGCGTAGTCTATTGTGGGATTCAAGGAAATCGCGATGAAACCAAGTGAGACCCCTTGGGATTTAAATTAGATATTGAAGTGTAAAATCCGCGAAGCTAATATGAATTTGACGGATGGGCAACATCGCGAATGGTTCGTGGCTTCGCTCCTGCCTCACCTAATGGTTGCACTATCACAACAGAAGATTACGACTCAGGTAGAAGCCTTGGAGATTGCAATGAGACTACATGAAACGTCGATGCAAGATCTGAATCTAGGGGTTCAGCGGATTCATGCACAATTGCAAAATATTTGTCTCGAGATGCAAAGTCTGAAGCAGGACAGAACTACTCGGCCAGAGGCATGCGAAGAAGTTTGATGCATAAAATGCAAGGGTCAGGGGCATGACAAGGATCATTGCCCCGTTTTCACGAACTATGTTGTAGCAAGAGGGCCAATGCCTCTACAACGAGAGGCCACAATAAGTCCAAGTGCAGGGCCTGCGCTATGGTGTGTTATACGTCAAGTAGCAGGGAAACATACAACTGATAATTGCCATTTGCTACAGAAATTTTTACAAACACTGCAACAATTGTTCTGCAATTTCTGTCAATCAGTAGGCCATGACAAGTGCAATTCTCGAAGTTAGAAATTGATGATGGATAGGACACCCGCATATAGAGTGCAGACAAAAACGCAGCCTGCAGACCAAGGCATCGGGGGAACGCGAGGTGAGTATCAGGGGCACAGCCAAGCCTGAGGTGGAGGAGGGCCTAGGAGAGGTCGAGGACATCTAATTTGTTACAATTATAGAGGCCCAGGACACTACGTGAGGGACTATCTGAATACGACGTGATTGTCATGTCACTACTATATTCATTTTGACCATGCAACTGAGGATTGCCCAATAATTTTGGCTAAGATTTGGGAAAGGGAGCATAGCCTCCGAAGCCTCCAAAATTTCAAGCACTATCTTCTGGGTGGATATTTTAAGATGTATATGGATCATTCTATGTTAAAATACCTACTTAATAATCCTATTTGGGGGGATATCTGCAGGTGGTTGTTATTATTCCAGGAGTATGATTTTGAATTTATTGTGAAGCCTAGACGATTGAATGCGGGACCTGATCATCTGTCGTGCATCGAAACAGGAGAGGAGCCCACTAATTTGGAGGAAGAACTGCCTGATGCACAGCTCTTTGCGGTACACGTCACGGACAGTAACTTTGAAAATATCATACAATTCCTGACAACAGGGACTACTCCATAAGGGTATACAAGCCAGCAGGAGGAGTTAGTAGTGCGCGCAGTAGACTTCTCCATCATTGCAGGACATTTGTACAAAATGGCGTCGGATGAAATATTGCGACGCTATGTACCGGACTTTAAGCGAAGCAGCATCCTCACGGAGGCTCATGGAGGAGCTGCAGGAGGACATTATGCAGGAAAAGCGACAGCGCAGAAGGTTATGCATGCTAGATTGTGGTGGCCAACTCTACATAAGGATGCGAAATCATATTGTAGGGCCTGTGACGCATGTCAAAGGACTGGCAGGCCATCGCAGAGGGATGAATTGTTGTTGATACAAGAGGTAGCATTACAACCATTCGAGAAATGGGTGATTGACTTTGTGGGACCAATTCAGCCTTCAGGAAAGAAAACAAATGAGCAGTACATCATCACAACGACAGAGTAATTGACCCAATGGGCAGAGGAACAGCCGGTGAAGGATTGTAATAGTGCGACAGTAGCGAATTTTATTTTCGAATACGTATTGACGAGATTTGATTGTCCAAAGATCTTGATGAGAGATCACGGTACGCACTTTCCTAATGAAACAATTAGCGCATTGACGAAAGAATTTCAGGGGTATCATCAGAAGAGCATGCCTTATCACCCGCAGGCCAATGGGACGGTGGAAGCATTCAATAAGATACTAGAGAATGCAATGACAAAAGTCTGCAATGCTCAGAGAAGTGATTGGGAGATGTGCGTACAAGCAGTGCCATGGGCCTACAGAACGACTTGCAAGAAGTTGACTAGGCAAACACCTTTCAGACTTGTGTATGGCGTAGAAGCTATGATGCCAATGGAATACATTGTACTTATTCTGTGCATAGCGGCACTCACAGGAATGGCGGACCGCGGAGCCTTGGAAAATAGGCTCGCGCAGCTAGAAAAGCTTGAGGAGGACCAATTTCTAGCTAGATTTCATCAACAAGTTCAAAAGGAGTGCCAAAAGGCATGGCATGATCGGCACATTAAACTGCGCACCTTCAAGGTAAATGATTTGTTTTTGCTATATGACAGTGAGTTTAATCAATTTCCAGGGAAATTTAGGATGCACTGACTGGGGCCCTATGTCATCAAAGAATACCAGCGGTGGAGCAGTTCAGTTGGTTAAGTTAAATGCGGAGCCCTTCCCAGGAAAAGTGAATGGTCGCTGATTGAAGCCATTCATTGGTGATCCCGCTAGGTGACTATATGAAGGTAGCACAGTCTTAGCACTCCAGGGAGCTGAAAGGAGGTGCAGGACTATAAACTACATTACCCAAGTTGGGGAACTACGCGATGAAGAAACTGCATAGAACGAGGAGATGTCACAAAGACCACACAAACGCACAGAAGGTTGTGCTACATGCGATAAAACCGCGCAGGTCAGTCGGAAAGTGATCGTTAAATTCACTCTTCATGATTTGACGAAGAAAAAACGGCCAAATGGGGTGGGGGGGCATCATTTAAGATGAAAATTATGGGCGAGTGTTACACAAAAATATCGTCCCCATGATTATTTGCAGTCAGTATGGGTCTATCATCACTTGTACTGTCCTCCTAAGCAAGTCTCAGACCTCAGCTCTTCAAGTCAAGCTTTGAAAATGGGAGAAAGACATTAAAAATCAATGGAACTCTGGTTCCACACTTTCTCTCACTGTCACCTGCGATCCCGCACCTTATGTTTATAAAAACTGCGGACCTGCCCGCTCTGTCCCTAAAGGTGTGGGTGCGGACCCCTGTGAAAGTCAAAAGGCACAAGTTTTATCTTAAAAAACTCACTTTGGGTTAATTCTAGAGGATTCTAGAAGGAATTTTGACGTGGATTGTTCGCTCTGAGGTGGTTCATGCATCCCAAAAGAGAAGGAGCTAATCCCTTGATGAGAGGAGCTATCCCTTGGAAGGAGGGCTTTATCCCTTTAAAGGAGGACCTAGTAACCTCCCTCCATTGCACTATAAATTCAGGCATTGGGCCAGTTGCTAAGGAGGTTAGAAGCTGAACATTTTTGAGGGTAAATGCTGGTGAAATCGAGACTTCCTAGTTAAGCTTAAGAGGAGAGATCACATACCTTTTTGGCTTCATTAGGGAGTGAGTGAAACTTGTCAAAGTAGAGGAGACTTCTTGCTGGACCCTGGGAGGAGCTTGTACAGCGTCAAGGCACAGGTTGTAAAGTTCTTCTTCTTTTGAATTAATACAATCAAACTCATTTTTCTCAACAAGTATCTCATGTTATTTGTTTCATGGACTCCTTGAATTTCATGTTAAATATGTTTTATGATATTGGATTTTCAGGTGCCATTTAATTTGTTTGCAGATTCACGACAAAGGAGCTCATTTGGATCGAAGGAGCGAGGGCATCCACAAACTTGCGTTGGACCTAAGGTAGGCCCTAAAAAACACTTGTTTGCCATTGTTTATAAAAGCATATTTAGAGAAAGATAGTGTCTGGTTGGTTTGCTTGTCATTAGGTCTTCTTCAGATTCTAGGAAGGTCTATCTTGTCCGCAAGATCGACTTATTCCGTGTGACAAATTGGCAGCTATTCAAGCTGCCCAACGTTTTCGTCACTACATTTTACTACGTAAAACTACAGTAATTTTGGATTGCAACCCTATGATCTACATTTTGACCAAGCAATTGCTAGGGGGCAAGTACTCTAAATGGATTGTTATCCTACAGGAGTTCGACTTGGAATTTGAGAAATCTAAGTCTAAGAAATCTTTAGTTTTTGCGGAGTTAATGTGTGACTTCCCGCGTGTTGACACGGAAACTGTGGCGGAAGAGCCCATTGCGGACGAATCCTTGTTTCTAATCAGCATTTTAGATCCGTGGTATGGGGATATCATCGTTTATCTCCAGACCCAATCCTTTCGGCCAGAAATTTCAAGGTCAGAACGTCGAAAAATTCGATTCCAGTCCCAACTGTAAGGACCACATTCAGACTATATACATTTTATTTTTTTTAAACAGCAAATACAACCAGAAAAGAAACGCATTGAATCTCAAGGTTATTCAACACTATCTAACACATTCCTGACACTCATTTCAGGAAACATATCATAACATTTACATGCTTTTAACTAAGATCAAATAGTAATGAAATACATATGTACCGTTCACCAAAAGGTGAGACTTCGCTTGCTCTGCTGTTACTGGTATTCCCTCGTTGTTGGTCACCTCCGCGAGTGAATGATGACGTACTTGATCTGAATGCGAAGACCCACCGGTTAACCTCCCAGCCTACTCCTTGGGTACTCTTCTTCCCCGCGGACCCCCGAGCTGCAATGGGGTTGTATAATGGAGGAAAGCACTAGCTGGTAGAGGAGAGCACACCTTGGCTCAAGAGTCCCCTCTCTACAATCCTCTATCTCACCAAACTCACTATAGCTTCGTAATCACTACTCTGACATCATCTCATCCATCCAACAATAGAGTTCCCAAAAGTCCTCTCTCCCATGGCTTGCCCCTTCTTTTATAAGAGTCCTCATAGATGACACTTGGCATGTCATGCATAATTGTATTTTTTTTTTAATGTAATAGCTTGATTATTCACCTACCCATGTGTCACTCTCTCATCAAGGGTCACCCAAAATTATTTACTTAACTTTTTATTTAAAACTAATATTTTCCTCACCTCACAAGATTCCTATTTTTTCTCCTAGTTGTCTCTTTATCCCCCCCTTTTTATTCCTTAAATTGTGTTCATTACTTGAAGTCAATTAATGAGTTAAGATTTTATCCCCAATCTACTCCCTAATTTAACTCAGGTTATCTCTCAGATGGATATTCTTATGTTGGTTGTTGCCACATGGAGCTTCTCTACATTTCTCTAAATTTAATTTATTATTCTTATTTTAATTGTCGTTCCTCTTTTCTTAATTAGGTTTAATTAGTTTAGGATTAATATTTATCCTTACAATTATGTTCGTCTTTCCCCTTTTTACCTAATTAAACCACATAATCTACCTAGTATTTTCCAACATGGGAAGGGTAGAGTTTTTAAGGTACTCTATTTTATTTCTTCCTATGATCCTCCTTATTCCAAGTTTTATTTTTTATTTAATTACATTGGCTTCTAATCATCATTTACCCTTAATGTAAATTTACATAGTTTTCATTCCTTGCTTATATTTATTTATTATTATTTATTTTTAATGATTCCAAGGGTGCCAAGTTTGGTTGTGCCCTTCAAGAACTTCCCTAGAAGTTCCAAGGGTGCCACACCTAATAGTTTATTTGTGATGCCAAGGGTGCCAAGTTGGTCGTGCCCTTCAAGAAATTCCCCTGAAGTTCCAAGGGTGCCACACCACTTGCCCTTCAAGCATCCAGTGACTACGAGGGGAAAGTATAGTGCAACGTCGTAGACCACTATCATCTCTTATGTTGCCTGCTATAGTGAGACTAATGGTGTCGGGGATCAAGGAATCAACCTTGATGCGCACCCCCCGGTAAAATCCTCATGAGCGACCCAACTTTGGGACCTGCCCTCATGGCATCGTGATCTTCAAGGCAAAGGTGTTTCAACCCTTCCAGCCCAAGTCACGGTGGGAGTGCTAGTGGGTGAGATCAGGGACTCTGTCCCACCCCTCCCATGTAGTTCCATCCACTTGTACAACCCCATCACCCACATGTGAGTCATTCGGCCAAGCAACTAATTTGTGCCTGCAACCACTAACACCTCATCAGAATATAGATAAACATATATAGCAGGTTTCAAAATCTACTTAGAATTTCAAATATAAAATAATATAAATTTTCATCAAACCAGGTGTCGTAAACTCGTCATGTGCGAGTGCCTCTGGTGGTTTCCTTCCATACTCAATAATAATCAGTAACAAGGTTTCTCAGTGTTAGTCATTGTCATAATAGCATCATTACCATCACCCGGTCATTCACATCATTGTTCATTGTGAACCAGAACTACTGCAAGTAGGTAACATATGGGACACATCCATCATAGCTATCATCATCATAACATTAATGGAAGCATACATATCCATCAAAGCTATCAACATCATAACATCAAATAGATAACAAACATAACCATTCATGCCACAATCATCATAAAATCAATAGAGAACATGCATAACCATTAATGCTATCTTCATCATAATATCAATGGAGATCATACATAACATCATAACCACTAATATCACAACCAATAATAATAGAGTCATGTGTTCGGATCCTCAACCTGAGGTCCTCAAATAATAAAGTGTGGGCCTTAGGGCTAAATATCATATCGATGTCAGTCAACTAGAGTGGGGCACTACATACACCCCCTCTTAATCATAGACTTCGTCTCGAAGTCCTTGGAATAGGTAATGAAAATAGTGATGCATCTCCTTTGCATCCTCCTTAGTAATTGAAATGGGACTATAATTGTCCCACTGGAGCTTAACCTAGTCCACCAATGCTTAGTCCTCTAGTCAATCCCAACTGAGAGGTGTTCTGCAAGGTCTTCCGTATAAGAACACAAATGGCTCCATCTTGATGGAACTCTGATAACTATAATTGTAAGAAAAATCCACGAGGGTTAAGAACTCTTCAATCTCTTTTGTTGTTCCATCACATACATCCCAAGCATGTCTACGAGGATTTGATTAGTCATTTCTATCTTCCCATCTGTCTCGGGGTGATAATCAGTGCTGAAGTTCAACTGGGTTCCCAAGGCTTCTTGGGAACTGGTCTGAAACCTTCCTGTAAACACTGCTCCCCTATCAGATATGATCTTCCTAGGCACTCCATTCAATCTCATAATCTCATCAATAAAATCTCTAGCTATTTCTGATGCCTTTTATGTAGTCTTAGCTAGTATGAAATGGGTTCTCTTGGCCAACGTGTCCACCACTACAAATATGGAATCATGTCTTCTTGAGGTCATTGGTAGTCCCACAATGAAGTCCATTGATATAACTTCCCATTTTGATTTTGGTATCTCATGGGTTACAATAATCCTGTTGGATGTCCATGTTCAACTTTTACTCGTTGACACTCTAAGCATATTGCTACCAAGTTTACGATGTCCTTCTTCATCCCTTTCCAAAAGAAGAATGGTTTTAGGTCCGCACTCATTTTCTTAACACCATGGTGTGCCATGTATACTACATGATGTGCTTCATTCAAGATTAACTAGCGTATATCTTCATTCAGTGGTACATATATCCTCTCCCGAAATCGTAGTAGCCCATCATTATCAAAGGAGTATTCTTCATATTTTGGGAACCTTCTTTCATCCTCCCTCAAACTTTTGCTAACCTCCTAGTACCAAGTGTCTTTAAATTGCAAATCAAGCAGTTTTTCCCTCAAATTTGTCTTAAATTTTAAATTAAGCAGTTTCTCCCTCAAATTTGTCTTAAATTTTAAATCAAGCAGTTTCTCCCTCAAATTTGTCTTTAAGGTAATCATTAAAAATATCTGAGACTTCATACTTAAAGCATCAACCACCCTATTTACCATTCCTTTTATGTAAGTGATATCAAAACCATATTCGCTAATTAGCTCAGACCATCATCTTTGTCTTTCATTTAAGTGGCCTTGAGTGAATATGTGTTGTAGCCCACAATGGTTAGTCCTAAGATCAAACTTCTTTCTCAGAAGGTAGTGTCTCCAAATCTTTAGTGCGTAGACAATTGTTTCCATTTCTACATGTACTAGTCGTATCATCGATGAATCATACATATGCATGATGAATTTGTATCATCATTGTGCATATGTTTTAGTTTCTAACAAGTCCTCCATGTATGATTCACACACACACACACAAGCACATATATAAAATTTACAATGAAATATGACATAAAATACCATTTATCATTGCAAGCAATATTTTTTTTTTTTTTGAGAGGAGGGAGGTAATAAACCAAGAAGAGAGTTTACAATATGCATTGTATAGGAGGGGTCAAACCAAGCAAAGGGAGGTTTGAGTAGATTCCAGAGCCTAAGCATTTCAAAATACACAAAACATAATGTGTTGCAATGGTGAGGAATGTACGAGAGTCAACATTGTAGATAAATTGTGCTATCGAAGACGAAGGTCAAAAATAAGATGTGCAAGATTGAGGATGAAGCTCAACAATGACACACATGATGCACGCCCTTCATTTTTTGTTTTTTTTTTTTTTTTTTTTTTTTTTTTTTTTTTAGGTTCATCAAATCTCAACCTTAAGGTTCAAGTTCGATGAACCCTATGACTTAGAATATTTTATATAAGGGAAAAAAAAATAGCTTTGATATGCAAATCCAAGGAAAGAAAAGTTCAATATGCCAAGGCCAATATTCTATGTAAGAGCCAAGAAAAGAACAAGCAACCTTAGGGTTTGGTCTCTAGTAGATGGATGAAAATTTTCAAAGAAAATACAACTCTATTCACCTTGCTCAATAAGATGTAAGGAATAAAATGTAAGGCTTCACATAAGATAGAAATCATATACATCAAGGTGTCACTAGTGCCTATTATAAATACCTTAATCAACACATGTAGGGGTCTTTGTATTAGAAGGATTGCAATGCACAAGCATTATGTTTATTGAATCAACATTGCATTTGTGGCCATTTAATCACTCACAGTTATTTTTAAACGACTGTGGAAAAGAAGAATAGTGCATGAATACCTTTGAGATGCAAGGATCCAAGTGAACAAACAATCATTTATTGTATCAATATTAACTCCTAAAGACTGGATTGTTCATAATTATTTTGACTTTCCTTTTGAATCATCAACAAGACTCAAATTAGTCTTATCATTAAAAATTGTCTAATATAATTGAAAATACAAGGTATTCATTTGTATGACAAATAAAAGCTTTAAATATTGTAAATGCATTGGCAATGAAGCATTGGCCAAGTTTAACTCTTCAACGTCATTCATTAAAGAGCCTAATGGTAATGAAAATTTAAAGATGAACTATATTTTATAATACCCTTCCTATGGTGGGAACTAATAATAATAAACTAAAACATTATCAATAAGAAACAAAATGAAACATATAATAAGATATTGAGATTACCCTCTAACTCAACTAGTAATTTAGCTCCCCTTCAATCCTCAATCTTCTAGAGATTACAAGTTCAAATTGACTAGGAGCTAATGCAAGTACTTTTTGTACCAACAAGGTCTATATGTTCCAAATATAAGCTAATTGTGATCAGTCTTATAATAATTCTCACATTGGATGAAAGACAAATATAACAACCTCTTAAATGGTAGTTAATAGGTTATCTATCACTTTTTGGGGTTTAAACCAAGGCAATTGTCTAGGTTGATTCCCCATTGGTAAAACAACTACAATTTTCCTATTCTTCGTAATATTGATATAACCAGATTTTAACAACTTATAAAATACAACATTTTATTAACAAAAAAAAATATAATATTCTACTAACAAAAAAAACAAACAGAAATATAAAAAGAGTTGACATATTCTACACCTAAACAATACTAGTCACAAATAAAAATTAAGCATTGAAGATATATGAATATCCACAGATAACAAAACAAAAATTCAAAAATTTGTAAACCTCCAAACACCAATATTTTAATTTGCTTGCATACTTAAAAATGTTATTTATACTTATCCATTTCTCTATTGGGTATATCCTATACTATTCCTAGTTAACTATATCTTAGGTTGGTATTTAGAACTTGGTATGTTCGGGAAAATGCTTTTGAATTCAAAATCGTCAGCGTGGGTAGGATCCCGCTATCACAGCGGAGTGGTTTTGGAAAACCCATACGGGTCTAGGGTTTTGAAAGGTGACTATATAAGGCCTGAAAGGGTCGTAGCTTTTGCCTCGCTAGCGGTACCTCAGGAAGCTGCGCCTAAGATTCAAGCGGACGATGACTTTAAGTCGATTGTTTTGCCTACTAACGAGAGCTCTAAGATGCTTCTTTGCATTCGCCACATGAGTGCTCATGTTCTGGTCATGGTTGTCCAAAAAGTTTTTTCCAGATGCGAAGGTCGCAATAGGTCCATGGATTGAAAGGGGATTTTACTCTGATTTTGATATGCAGCCTTTAACAAACAAAAATCTCAAGAAAATAAAGAAAGAAATGGATCGCATTATACATCGAAACTTACCTCTTATGAGGGAAGAGGTTTCTAGGGAGGAAGCTGAACAACGAATAAAGGCTATTAATGAACCTTTCAAATTGGAGATTTTAGACAGTATCAAATCAGAACCCATCACTATCTATCATATTGGATATGAATGGTGGGACCTTTGTGCAGAGCCACATGTTGAAAGCACTGGCCAACTTAACAAGAAAGCCATCGAACTTGAATCTGTGGCTGGGGCTTATTGGAGAGGTGATGAAAAGACGCAGATGCTACAATGAATATATGGCACTGCTTGGGAAAATGAAGAACAAAGGAAAACATATCAGTTCCTTAAAGAGGAGGCAAAATGACGTGATCACAGGCCCATCTTGTACAAAAGGTAGAAATAAACAGGCTGCTTTGTGCGTACTACTCCGGATCTGCATAGAGAAGACTATGTGTAACAGAGTATGGTGAATTGCGTGGGTACAGAAAGGAACTGAACCAATTTTTTAAGCACCCCTTTGCATAGAAGTGTTGCCATGATGGTGTCCCTTTGATTATGAAATTTCGGGATCTGCATTCGCTATTCTTGTGCGTAAATTGGTTCTTTTAAATAAATATATTTCAGGCTGGAAACCTGATTAGGTACTCAATGTTTGGTTTTGACAGAACACAGGTCAAAATCTAATAAAAAAGATGAAGGACTAAATAATCATATCGAAATTCCATGAGAACAGTCAATTAGTAGCTTGGAGATTTACATTGCTAGCTCCACTTAATTTAATGGGAAGTGAGGTCTATCAGAAACAGAAATGGTCGTGCACCTCTTATGGAATTTAGACGCAGAAATTTATAGCATGTGTGCTTCTGAGGGATACTTCATGCTTGTGTCATGCCATAAGAAACATATTTGCATTTGTTTCTTTATTTCCAAACATGTCACATTGCTTTGTTTTTTTTTCACAAATTTCTAAAGGTCAAGCTAATTTAGAAATCCTCTACCCAAAGCTTACCCAACTTCAGGTCACAACATTTTAAAATAAATGCATATCCCATGTAGGGAAGGGATTTCTTGGATGCAGAAAACTATACGCTATGACGAACAACAGAAAGGACAAAAAGCATCATCGACTCGTTTATAAAGAAATGGAAAGAAAACGTAAATGTTCCTAAAACATGACAAGTGATGTAATTCTGAGATCTTAAATATAGCCCCTAAATTGAGAAATTCGACACATCAAAAATTGCATTAATTTCTTTGACATAGTTTTAAATTCTCGCCATGCTCGGTAATCTCAGTTGAGACGGATTTTTCTTTGTTTGGCCCAAAAAACAAAACCTTTATACAGAAACGCTTTAAATCACAATCAATGTCCCAGGAGATTCCAAAAGTGGGTAAACTTGGCTGGAAAGATCACAATAGAAAGAAATTCTGATCAACTTCCATATATGTAGAGAGTCAAAATCCAAACACCTGCAAACTATTCGTCCATTTCCTATTACAAAGCCAAAACTATCGCACCCTTCAACCTTTGACGAATCAGGAATTTAGAAAACGAATCCATTAATTTTTTTAGAAATTCAAGATCACAACAACAAAATTTTGGCTAAAGATCTTTGAATTTTCCTTAAAAATCTGCGTAGGAGGAAAAAGCCTATAAAATCAAATTCAGAAAGAAATTATCTATAAAGCATGGTAATGACAACGGTTCCATGTGTATGGCCCCAAAATATAAAATACAGAACATTCCGCCTATGCTGATAAAAGGACTGGAAATAATACATACCTGAATCAATAAGCACCAAACACAAAACCAAGAACATGCTACTCATAAGGCAAAGCCAATTCCGATAACAAAAGAAATATTCAAACCTGGGAAATCAAACAATTTATAAAACTGAGCAAATTTATGGCCCTTAAAGCGTTGAGGGTTTCCGCTTAGCTTCCGTGTCTGGAAAAATGACGCATTCGAGATAAAATCCAGAGATATTCACCACACAATACCTCTGAATATAGAAAAACACAGCACAAAAATACTGTTGCGGTTTTCTAACCCACACTCTTGATCTCTTATTGCAATGTTCTATGAGCTTCAATGCTCCAGGGCATAACGCTTTCATAAGAAATTATGCACACAAAACCAGGCCCATAAAACCCTCTCTATTCACATGTGATTGCTCATTTTTAAAAAAACAAGCGTCTAATCTTCACGTTTTTCTCTTTTTCCAGAATCTTTATCGTTTTTGAATTTTGTTCAGGATTTTCTCCTTTCGTTGCAAAGAATTCGTTAAATTCAGTTCTCACATGTCTAAAATTTAGTGTGAAATGCCCATTTAAACTATGTTGGGGTTTGTTTATTTTTTAGAAACCCAGGGTTTGCATTTCGTTTTCTCTGTAACTCCGTAGCGACTTCGACGTTTGACCGTGGGCTTTTAGATTGGGCGAAAAGGTCAGTTTTTGATGGGGTCGTGAAGTGATTTATACAAGTGAGGTTTATTTCCGGGGACATTGGAAACCCTGATTTTCATCCGAGGAGTTGCACTCTGCAGAGATTATTGCTACTATTATTGTGTTCAGCTATGCGGTTCTCTGCTGTTCAGATCAAGATGCTCCAATCCATCGGCCGAGGTGAAAAGAATAAATTTTGTCGCTCTCGAACACAACAGATTGTAGGTATTCGTTATATTGATTGATCTGTTATGCTCGACAAAGAGCGAATTCTAATATCTCAAACATTGAGGAGGATTTGGTACAAGAGAATTCTCTAGGAATGTTTAATAAAATTATTGGCAAGCGGTCCAGTCGCAAGACTTTGAAGTCTGAAAGCAATGAAAGCCCGGGGTCGACGACGAATCCCGCGAATGCATCCAGGGCCAAAGCGGTTGTATCGGCAGGGAATTCCACAAATTCTTGGAATTCTGGATCGGGAGCAAAACATTCAGGATCTAAAATAGCCATAAACCATGTTCCTAGGATCAGTTTTTCCTTGGCGGGGACACATCATCAGGCTGCAGTTCGAATGCTGCTTGGGAGGGAAAAGTCTCCAGGAAGCACGACTATTACCACTGCTAATAGAGGTTTTTTTTTTTTTTTTTTTTTTTTACGTTATGGAAAATCTGCCATCATTCAGAGAAGTTGTTGCCTTTGAAAGACTAAACCTCTTTTCAAAGAAGTTGAGTCTCCACTGTCAAGTGTTTGATTTCTTAGATCCTGCAAAGAATGTAAGAGAGAAAGAAATAAAACGGCAGACTCCACTGGAACTCGTCAATTTTATTCAGGTCGGTTCGAATAAGATTAATGAATCTCTATAGGAAGAGCTGGCAAATATGTTCTCAAAAAACCTTTTCGGCTGCTTTCCTCCTTCTGCTCATGAAAATACAAGATCTGAGATCTTCATACAAACTAGTTATGCATGCATGGGCTGATAGGTCTCAAGGGTTGAACATAGCTCTGATACCAAGTGTAAGGACCACATTCAGACTATATACATTTTTTTTTTAAACAGAAAATACAACCAGAAAAGAAACGCATTGAATCTCAAGTTTATTCAACACTATCTAACACATTCCTGACACTCATTTCAGGAAACATATCATAACATTTACATGCTTTTAACTAAGATCAAATAGTAATGAAATACATATGTACCATTCACCAAAAGGTGAGACTCCGCTTGCTCTTCTGTTACTGGTATTCCCTCGTTGTTGGTCACCTCCGCGAGTGAATGATGACGTACTTGATCCGAATGCGAAGACCCACCGGTTAACCTCCCAGCCTACTCCTTGGGTACTCTTCTTCCCCGCGGACCCCTGAGCTGCAATGGGGTTGTACAATGGAGGAAAGCACTAGCTGGTAGAGGAGAGCACACCTTGGCTCAAGAGTCCCCTCTCTACAATCCTCTACCTCACCAAACTCACTATAGCTTCGTAATCACTACTCTGACATCATCTCATCCATCCAACAATAGGGTTCCCAAAAGTCCTCTCTCCCATGGCTTGCCCCTTCTTTTATAAGAGTCATCATAGATGACACTTGGCATGTCATGCATAATTGTATATTTTTTTTTAATGTAATAACTTTATTATTCACCTACCCATGTGTCACTCTCTCATCAAGGGTCACCCAAAATTATTTACTTAACTTTTTATTTAAAACTAATATTTTCCTCACCTCACAAGATCCCTATTTTTTCTCCTAGTTGTCTCTTTATCCCCCCCTTTTTATTCCTTAAATTGTGTTCATTACTTGAAGTCAATTAATGAGTTAAGATTTTATCCCCAATCTACTCCCTAATTTAACTCAGGTTATCTCTTAGATGGATATTCTTATGTTGGTTGTTGCCACATGGAGCTTCTCTACATTTCTCTAAATTTAATTTATTATTCTTATTTTAATTCACCTTCCTCTTTTTTTAATTAGGTTTAATTAGTTTAGGATTAATCTTTATCCTTACAATTATGTTCGTCTTTCCCCTTTTTACCTAATTAAACCACATAATCTACCTAGTATTTTCCAACATGGGAAGGGTAGAGTTTTTAAGGTACTCTATTTTATTTCTTCCTATGATCCTCCTTATTCCAAGTTTTATTTTTGATTTAATTACATTGGCTTCTAATCATCATTTACCCTTAATGTAAATTTACCTAGTTTTCATTCCTTGCTTATATTTATTTATTATTATTTATTTTTAATGATTCCAAGGGTGCCAAGTTTGGTTGTGCCCTTCAATAACTTCCCTAGAAGTTCCAAGGGTGCCACACCTAATAGTTTATTTGTGATGCCAAGGGTGCCAAGTTGGTCGTGCCCTTCAAGAAATTCCCCTGAAGTTCCAAGGGTGCCACACCACTTTCCCTTCAAGCATCCAGTGACTACGAGGGGAAAGTATAGTGCAACATTATAGACCACTATCATCTCTTATGTTGCCTGCTATAGTGAGACTAATGGTGTCGGGGATCAAGGAATCCGCCTTGATGCGCGCCCCCCGGTAAAATCCTCATGAGCGACCCAACTTTGGGACCTGCCCTCATGGCATCGTGATCTTCAAGGCGAAGGTGTTTCAACCCTTCCAGCCCAAGTCACGGCGGGAGTGCTAGTGGGTGAGATCAGGGACTCTGTCCCACCCCTCCCATGTAGTTCCATCCACTTGTACAACCCCATCACCCACATGTGAGTCATTCGGCCAAGCAACTAATCTGTGCCTGCAACCACTAACACCTCATCAAAATATAGATAAACATATATAGCAGGTTTCAAAATCTACTTAGAATTTCAAATATAAAATAATATAAATTTTCATCAAACCAGGTGTCGTAAACTCGTCATGTGCGAGTGCCTCTGGTGGTTTCCTGCCATACTCAATAATAATCAGTAACAAGGTTTCTCAGTGTTAGTCATTGTCATAATAGCATCATTACCATCACCTGGTCATTCACATCATTGTTCATTGTGAACCAGAACTACTGCAAGTAGGTAACATAGGGGACACATCCATCATGGCTATCATCATCATAACATTAATGGAAGCATACATATCCATCAAAGCTATCAACATCATAACATCAAATAGATAACAAACATAACCATTCGTGCCACAATCATCATAAAATCAATAGAGAACATGCATAACCATTAATGCTATCTTCATCATAATATCAATGGAGATCATACATAACATCATAACCACTAATATCACAACCAATAATAATAGAGTCATGTGTTCGGATCCTCAACCTGAGGTCCTCAAATAATAAAGTGTGGGCCTTAGGGCTAAATCTCATATCGCTGTCAGTCAACTAGAGTGGGGCACTACACCAACAATTCAGGATTATTGGAGATACTCTTTATCGCCATGGGGCGGACTCTGTTTTTCGACGTTGCTTAACTCATGAGGAAGCTGAAAGGGTTCTAAATGACTGTCACTCTGGGGCGTGTGGCGGTCATATGTCTGGGTATGCCACAGCCCAAAAGATATTGCGCGCTGGCTATTTCTAGCCATCTTTATTTAAAGATTGTATTACGGCGGTCAGAAAATGCCACAACTGCCAAATTTTTGATCGAAAGATGCGCGCTCCACCTGCTCCTCTCCACCCTATAATTTCCATTGGTCCTTTTGCCAAATGGGGTATCGATTTTATTACATGTAACCCTCACTCGGCCGGGGGGCATGCGTATATCATCCTTGCGGTAGATTATTTTACCAAGTGGGCCGAGGCGATGCCTACATTTGAGGCAGATGGCAAGACAGCTGCAATTTTCGTGTTCAATCATATAATTGCTAGGTTTGGTGTCCCGCAAGTGATAATCATTGATCATGGGCGTCATTTTCGAAAAGTTATGATGACTGAACTTACGGGCCAGATTGGTTTACGTCACGATAGTTCAACCCCTTATTATCAACAAGCTAATGATCTGGTTGAATCCATCAACAAAGTTTTAGTCATCATGATCCGACGAATCATTGGGATTCATCGGTCAAATTGGCATAACATGTTATTTTCAGCGCTTTGGGCGTACCAAACTTCAGTAAAAACATCAACAGGGTTCACTCCTTTCCAACTAGTCTATGGTTTGGAAGCGGTGTTACCCATTGAATGCAAAATCCCGTCACTGCAAATGGCCATCGAGCTACTTCCAGCCACTTCTGAAGAGGAAAAGCGTTTGTTATACTTGGCTCAATTAGATGAGAATCGACGTGATGGTGTATTGGCGATCGAGACTCACGCAAAACGCATGAAAGCTCAGTATGATCGAAATGTGACCCCTCGAAATTTTTCGGAAGGAGATCTAGTCTTAGTTTACGATCAAGCTAATGATAAATTAGGCGCTGGAAAATTCGTTACTATGTGGCATGGTCCCTATGTTGTCAAGCGAAAGCTAGCAAAAGGGGCCTATGAATTGGTAGACTTTGACGGGGACTCTTTGGGTAAACCCAGAAATGGTCTTTACTTGAAGAGGTATTATGCTTAAAGAATGGGTATGGAGATTTTTAGTTAGGATAGTTTTTCTTTCTAGCTGGTGTGTTTTAGTTTAAACAGTGTGCTTAGCTTAGAGAGTGTTTTTTTCGTCATTATTCCTACTTATCTTGGTTTTACTCTTGATATTGCAGATGTCGATGCCTCTCCAAACATACATTGGTTTCGCTGATGGTGCTTGTCGTAATACACAGAACATTTTTTCCGCAGCCTGGGTTATCTATTCGCCCTCTGACGAGTTAGTATCTACGCATGGGGTAAGCCTTGGTCAAACAACAAACAACATTGTCGAGTATAATGCAGTGATTGAGTTATTATCTGAATCTATTTCATTTGGGATTCGGAGTTTGATAGTGAGGTTAGATTCTGAACTCGTTGTATTACAACTTAATAGAGTGTATGTCATTAGAAATCCAGTGTTATTAAGATTATTTTTTAGAGTGCGTCTCTTGGAACGTGAATTTGATTATATTGAATATCAGCATATTCCAATATCTTTAAATACATTAGCAGATGCAATTGTTTCTCGAATTTTAAATAGACATTTGCAATAATCATACATATAAATTTAAAACCATTCCATAACATGATTTACAAGGTAAGCCGGTAATAGTGATATATATATATATAGGAGTGTGTCAAAAAATACATCGTCCTCGATCATAGGTTGAAAAACACCTTATGATCGGCAAAAATGATAAGTACAAAAAACAAAAATGTCATATGTGCCCACAATAGGCGATCATCCTATCACTGGCGATGATCTCTATAAGAAACCACTGCACGGGCCACCTTGCAAAGGAACCTCCTAAAAGGTCCCGGGACCCCAATCACATAGCGCTAAAGTCGACAAGGAATGTCATCTATAGTGGTCTCCGGAATATCTCCTGTCAAGCGCTCGAGATGACCCTCCAACTCGGCCAAAACCTCTGCTGATTCGTCCTGTGGGGCTGGCGCGGGTGCAACTGATTGTTTCCTCTCGTAAGGCCGGAAAGCGGCTGGTCGCTGTGCATCCACATCTGCATTTGACACTTTTGCTATCAGTTTTGAGACGATGAAAAATAATAAAAAAATTAAAATAGGAAAAATGTTGAAAATGATTTTACCTGAGTCATCCCACTGCTCTCCTGGTGGAAGAACCATGTCTGGGTCACCACGAATATCTATCCCAGCGTAAGGGAAGTCCTGAATAGAAAAGACCTATTTTTCCAGCCATTGGAAATACTCAGGTTTGAATCGAGCAACCTCTGTCCTCTCGTCCGGGTGACGGGCCATAACTGCGACCCATCGCATCAGTTTGGGCTCTCGAGGAAGCCCAGCTCCAACAGTAAGGTGCTGCGGGATCAACATGGGAACCCTCTCCAAGCCAAAACTCACAACCAAAGCCCCATAACCAAAGGTCTTCCGTTGTCCGTTCTTGGCCCTCGTCAGTTGGCCTTTTAGATTGGCCAACACGGCATCACACCAGTTGAAGATGGTGCCTCGAAAGCAATCAACTGCCATACGCATCTGGGATTCGGTGGCAATATGTAATGCGGCAGCCCTGCAACGTTTGGTGACAGTAAACGCAATCACCATAAGTTCAGGACGGGATATGGTCTTTATGTCTATCCCTTTGTCTCTAACCTGGCTGTTGCAGTACTCTAGCCGGAGGCTATCGACAGACTGGCCACCTGGCCTAGCCCCAAACAGAGTCAAGTCTTCGCCTCTCTTAGGCAAACCAGTCAAGAAATATATGTCCGCCGGCTCGATTTCAAGCTGGTGGCCACCAATGAAGAAACACTGGTCCTGTATGCTCCATCTGTCAACCAACCACTGTAAGAAATCCACTTGAGCCCTCATGCCAGGAATGGCCCAGAATTTGTATAAGTCGCACGCCCTCAAAGCATCAAGTGAAGGCTGATGATTCCATGCGGCAGAATCTACGTCCTCATGCTCTCGTTCGTGCCAATCTAGCATGATGTACTCTCTGCATCAAGTATAAAGATAAATTAAATTGCTAGAAATTATTTTGTTTGGTCCATTTTTGAGGATTTTTGGGTTAAAAACCCTTGCGACGGGGACCGCACCCTCCGGGTTAGACACAGTGCGTTGGACTGCACCTTGTCTACATGGAAGGTGCGGACCCCTGGCTTTTTCCCAATGGAGAAAAAGTCGGGGTCCGCAGGCCAGCAGTGGTAAACCTGTGGGCCCCCGCGCGCGGGTTTTAAGCCTAAAAACCCTCCCAAAAAATGAAATGAATGACTAAAACAAAAATTGAAACGGTTAAAAATGAAGAGTAAGATGATGTGGATTACCTGGAGAAGACGGCGTTCGATTCCGACAGTTGGCTTTTCCGCAATCTTCACGGAACGTTTTCTGAACGAAAGCACTATTTTCTCACCCAAAACTCAAACGGTAAAAATGAATTGACGAAGGCCCTTTTTATAAGTTTTTTGAGTAAATAAATTGCAAATTTGTTTATGTTTCACTTTGAAAAGGTATTTTTGCGACATTTTTATCCATTTCAAACAGGTATGAGTAATGTTTGTGTTTTTGTGCAGGATAACGGATTATTCAGGCAAAATCTATCGTTTTCGACGGAAAAAACATTTAGAGTCACCTTTAAGCTCTTTTCTGACTCCTGAAACATGAAAATATTGCCAAGTTTTTCTTTTAAACTCGTTAAAACGGAATTAAAAGATGGTCCACTTACAGCTCTTTTCCGACCGTAAAAAACATGAAAAGATTGCCGATTTTTGTCATTTCAAATTCGATATTGGTTATAAAACGATGTGTCGTTGATCGCTTTTTTACTTTTTCAGATCAAGGGCACTAATGACGAAAAGTACTCCTTGGTTGTAAAAGATCAAGCGGTTCTCTCAAGTATTATTTTATACTTTTTCGGGCTTGGGAGACACAAATTTACGAAAAAGGTCAACCCTGGAGTCTTCTTAAGTTTTCAGACTCTCTAAAATTGAAAAACGCCGAGTTTCTCCTATACTGGACTCGTTAAAATTTCACAGTAAAGGACCTGTTCAATTACAAACAGGAACGAACCACTCCTTCTTAGGGTTCGAATTTAAACTAAGTTGGACTCATCCAAAGGATGAGCTTATAATCAAGCAAATGTTATCCTCCTCAAGCTTGTCAAAAATAAAGAGGCACTTGCCAGAAATGGTGGGGGAAAAGAGAGAAAAATGAGCCTATTTGTCATACTTTGTAACCACTCTTGAACACGACACTTTTATTCACCTGGGTTGGGAAATCCTTTGCCTAACAGTTGATCAAACCACATTGAAAGTCTTCAGCCAGTTTCTAGGTATTAACTTTGGGTCAATTGTCACCAAGCCATCTGTCGTGTCATTATGTGTTCAAGAGGTCACTGCCAATAAACCATTCATCTGCAAAATATCTGTCATCCATCTTGACCATCCCTGAGTCAGTCCTTGCAACTAAATTTCTTCGACTTGATCTATGATTTCGTGTTGTGGGCTTGCCTACGACAGATCGCTTTCTATCGACTTCAGCTCATTATCTAGAAAGATGATCTAGAAATTTTCAGTACCTTGAGATCTGCATGCCTCAATGGCAAGTTTCTCGCCTTTGACGACAGGTTGCATCATTGACCTTCGATCAAAGGATTCTATGACATGTTCGACATCAACACATTTATTCGCATCTCATGGATTGTACTGGGTACTTTGAGAGCCATTGACATCACTGGTGGTTTCTCTCACACTTGTTAACAGTTTACATCATTGACTGGTAATCAAGTGGTTTCTACCATATTCGAAATCAACACATTCATTCGCATGGATAGAATCGTATTGTTTCGGGAAGTAGAAATGAAGACCCTGGATCTAGTTTCCACAATCCAGGCTGCGAGGAATTTTGTATTCATTATATAATGGACTATTCATAAAAAGATGGTTGCGTCCATACTGTGTCCACATGAGTCTATACTTGTGATGTTTTACAAGATCATTCATGTATCAGAGCAGTAGTTAGTTTTCTAGTCAGTTTTGATCTGAGCATGGGAATGCCTACCTCAGCGATGATATGATCTCATATATATATCTTGCATTGAATGTTTTTACAGGTTCCAACCGGGTTCTCCACAAGATGATCCTCGAAATGATAAAGTACTTCACTCTTCCTAAATGATAAATGAAATCCTCATCTACTACAGACTTCTCACTTTAGGGGGCAATCTGTTACACAAAAATATCGTCACCATGATTATTTGCAGTCAGTATGGGTCTATCATCACTTGTATTGTCCTCCTAAGCAAGTCTCAGACCTCAGCTCTTCAAGTCAAGCTTTGAAAATGGGAGAAAGACATTAAAAATCAATGAAACTCTGGTTCCGCACTTTCTCTCACTGTCACCTGCCGTCCCGCACCTTATGTTTATAAAAAATGCGGACCTACCCGCTCTGTCCCTAAAGGTGTGGGTGCGGACCCCTGTGAAAGTCAAAAGGCGCAAGTTTTATCTTAAAAAACTCACTTTGGGTTAATTCTAGAGGATTCTAGAAGGAATTTTGACGTGGATTGTTCGCTCTGAGGTGGTTAATGCATCCCAAAAAAGAAGGAGCTAATCCCTTGATGAGAGGAGCTATCCCTTTGAAGGAGGGCTTCATCCCTTTGAAGGAGGACCTAGTAACCTCCCTCCATTGCACTATAAATTCAGGCATTGGGCCGGTTGCTAAGGAGGTTAGAAGCTGAACATTTTTTAGGGTAAATGCTGGTGAAATCAAGACTTCCTAGTTAAGCTTAAGAGGAGAGATCACATACCTTTTTGGCTTCATTGGGGAGTGAGTGAAACTTGTCAAAGTAGAGGAGACTTCTTGCTGGACCCTGGGAGGAGCTTGTACAGCGTCAAGGCACAGGTTGTAAAGTTCTTCTTCTTTTGAATTAATACAATCAAACTCGTTTTTCTCAACAAGTATCTCATGTTATTTGTTTCATGGACTCCTTGACTTTCATGTTAAATATGTTTTATGATATTGGCTTTTCAGGTGCTATTTAATTTGTTTGCAGATTCACAACAAAGGAGCTCATTTGGATCGAAGGAGTGAGGGCATCCACAAACTTGCGTTGGACCTAAGGTAGGCCCTAAAAAACACTTGTTTGCCATTGTTTATAAAAGCATATTTAGAGAAAGATAGTGTCTAGTTGGTTTGCTTGTCATTAGGTCTTCTTTAGATTCTAGGAAGGTCTATCTTGTCCGCAAGATCGACTTATTCCGTGTGACAAATTGGCAGTTGTTCAAGTTGTCCAACGTTTTCGTCACTACATTTTACTACGTAAAACTACAGTAATTTCGGATTGCAACCCTATGATCTACATTTTGACCAAGCAATTGCTAGGGGGCAAGTACTCTAAATGGATTGTTATCCTGCAGGAGTTCGACTTGGAATTTGAGTAATCTAACTCTAAGAAATCTTTAGTTTTTGCGGAGTTAATGTGTGACTTCCCGCGTGCTGACACGGAAACTGTGGCGGAAGAGCCCATTGCGGACGAATCCTTGTTTCTAATCAGCATTTTAGATCCATGGTATGGGGATATCATTGTTTATCTCCAGACCCAATCCTTTCGGCCAGAAATTTCAAGGTCAGAACGTCGAAAAGTTCGATTCCAGTCCCAACAATTCAGGATTATTGGAGATACTCTTTATCGCCGTGGGGCGAACTCTGTTTTTCGACGTTGCTTAACTCATGAGGAAGCTAAAAGGGTTCTAAATGACTGTCACTCTGGGGCGTGTGGCGGTCATATGTCTGGGTATGCCACAGCCCAAAAGATATTGCGCGCTGGCTATTTCTGGTCGTCTTTATTTAAAGATTGTATTACGGTGGTCCGAAAATGCCACAACTGCCAAATTTTTGATCGAAAGATGTTCGCTCCACCTGCTCCTCTCCACCCTATAATTGCCGTTGGTCCTTTTGCCAAATGGGGTATCGATTTTATTACATGTAACCCTCACTCGCCCGAGGGGCATGCGTATATCATCCTTGCGGTAGATTATTTTACCAAGTGGGCCGAGGCGCTTGAAAATATGACGCCAATCTAGCATTAATGAACCGATTTTAGGGAGAACAGTTCGATTTGAATACAAAATGGCCTATAAATTACATGTGGATGCCCAACAAAGAACACTTGGCATTTTGAGCATTGAGTTGTAGAGCTCTCAGACGTGTATGAACCGTGAATTCTTTGAAGCTCTGATAACGAGTTCGGCATTTGAGAAATTGCCAAAAGAGACAAAATAATTGATGAATAGTGTCATGTCGACACCGGCACAAACCGTAGATATTAGAGAAGTAGTGACAACCGAAGGGGCTATGCCAGAGGTTATTATGGAATTAGAGGGAACTACTCCAGAGGTTACAGAGATACCCAAGTCGCCGCGGTCGCCTAGACCAAGTCCTACCCAGACCTAGGAACACGCGAAAGGCAAGAAAGGAATGCAAGCCACGACACCACCGGTGCGTGCGTCACCTAGGAGAAACCCGCCGAAGGACAAGCCCACTGCTCAAGAAAAGGGAAAAACAATTAACCTAGAACTGGAGGAGGAAGAAATTGAGCATATCCTAATGGACGATGAGGATACTGGGATAGAAATGGAGGATGTTGAAGTTGAGGGGTCTAACCCCATTACTAAATTGCCTGAGTACATCCCTCCACGCAGGGGCAAGTCCAAGCCGCCTAAGGACATCGACGAGAGCAAGGTCACCTTGTAGACACCTCTGCTGCCGGACAAGATTGTTTTTGAAGGACCGCGCTTGGGGCGGATTCCAATGTTGAAATTGGAGGATTGGGACTTAGCTGACACCGAGCGACTCCCTGACTTGGTGACAGACCAGCTGATGCACCGCGTCCCCCATAAGACCACCGGGATAACCACATTGGAACCGCGGAAGTGGCTCAAAGGCGTGGATAAGGCAGGCTTGCCCAACCTGCTATGGGAGCCACACTAAAATCGCACACCCATTACCTTGCTGGTAATCAAGCAGCTGTTATGCTTGGTACATGATGGGTGTATGTGGCTGGAGGAACCAATACCCATCACTGATAAACTGATCCATAGGATTGTTACACAACATTTTGTTCCTGTCCCTCTACTCCCCGTTCCTTGATCCTGGAGGACCTCTACAGTGAACCCCGCATGCTTTGCCTTCATGAAGAAACTCCCATTATGTCCCTCTTCATTAGCAGATCATTTCCCTTTTGCACCATTTCCCCTGCAACTTATGTTTTTCCCAGTTTACAAGACCAACGCTAATGGCCTTTGTCTCCCCGTGCCGATGTTTAGATATTAGCACTACTCCTTGCGCTGACCGGAGCGACGGGGCTGTCTCTCAGTCGCGTCAATCCTGTTATGGAAAGTTTTTTAAATTAGAGCCGAAGCTTCCACCTCTAGAATCTCCGTAACGAAGGTCTGGTAAATGGTTTGGCCGAATGGGGTCGAGGATGACAGTTTGGGCTCCTTTCCCCTATAATGATGGAACCACCTTAAGGGATAATTCCTTCTCCCTTGAGAAGAGGATCCATCTCCCATCCATATTTCCTATATAAACCTCCCTTCTTCCCAAGCACAAACTAGTCATAGTTAATAGTTTTTGGCTAAGTGTGAGTGTTATAGTTGCAAAGTGTTGATGTTATTTTGGAGTAGACAAGCAAGCTATGACTAGTTGTAGCTATTTAGTCGTGTGAGGGAGAAGTGTATTTTGGTTTTGAGTGAAGCCTAAAGGGAAGAGCTTTTAAACTATTTTTGTCTGAAGCCATCGTGGAATGCTAGCAGAAGTGTGTGGGAACCTGGTCTTGTCAAAGGAAGACTGCGACCTCAAGACGAATGGTTGTAATCTCGCTTTGATATTAATATATGGAACTATCAATTGATTTCCTACATGTTTTGTAATATTACATATGCATGTCTTAATGTTTCTTGACTTGTTAAGTAGGTTGAATTGCAATTTGTCTATTATTATGTTTTTATGGTGTTGTTGTTTACTTGTTTCAGGAGCTTGAAGAAGGAAGCGAGAGATTGCTGAAGCGAGCAAGACATAATCAAGCAGGGTAAGCGACCAAGAGGTAGGCCCTCTTGATTGATTCTAACCTAAGGAAATCTTCCCTACAGTGTATCTGTTGTGGCTAGGCCCATTATCAGGCTAGAGGAATTCGTTCATGTCCGCACTTATAATTTTACTTCACCACAAATTGGCAACTCCACTGGGGAACCCAATGCTTTTGTTGTTTTGGATTTCATGATTTCGTGAGAACTTTTCTAGTTTCATGTTTTCCCTTTGGTTCTAATTATTTTCTCCTGCTTAATGGCCTAAGTTTAAAATTCATAGTAGCAGATCTAGTCCCTGATTTGAAAAAAAAATATTTTTCCTTAGTTACCTCGGCCAGCACGCTTAATCCGCTGACAGTCGCACCGACCAGCGCGAATTTCTGAGGAACAGTCGCGCCGACCAGCCTTTGGCACTTGTTGTCAGTTAGATATTCACGTCGATGCCTATAAGTGAAGATTAGGTCTTAACCCCAAACTTGGCCATTGTGTTCTGCTCTTGTGTTTTGACCGCGTAAATTTTTTGCACCGTTTTCTCCCATATTAGAAAGCTACTTTTCATTTGGTTTTTCTTGCTTGTTGGCTTCTCATCTTTTTATTTGATTGATTGAGTCATTGAGTGGCCAATGACACTAGGGCATCTAGTTCGTCGCCCATTCAGCAGTTTGTGAACTCACTAAGTCGGGTTGTAGGAGTGTTTACTCCTTGCATTATTTTTTGGTCCTTTTACGACTTTGACCTCTTTTTACATAAGTTTGAAAAAAATTCGTTTACTTGCCTTGAACGTTTCTTTCCAACATAGATTACATAGTTGGCCTTCTGTTTGGTAAATTCGGTGTTTCATTGATCTCAATGAACTTCTCTTTTCATGTTTTCATCTGCTTGAAGAGCTCATTGTCTCGAAAACTTTTTCATTGAAATATTGTATGCGAAAAGTTTGTTTCGTTGTTTCATGAGAAAGTGTGAAATTCTAGCTTGTTGCATCATTATGTTACGATAATTTGCATCTTTTTAAAGACTAGAATTGCATCAGCATTTGAAAAACGAAGAGAATTTTTCATTTTCAAAGGTCTAATAGGTAAGTGCTTGTCAAGAAATTAGGAATTGGAATGCATTTTTCATTAGTTTATTTTTTGAAAAAGTAAGGTAGTGAAAGATTATTTCGTTTTCAATTGCTTGATTGTTTGCATTTGATTGAGTAGTTTCTACTCTCTAGTGTAGGCATTTCATCGAATTGAAAGGGTCTCGTCTCATTCAGTTTCATTTGAGGTTTTTCTAGTAGCATCGCTAAGACCTGAAAATTGAAACTTAATTCAAGATCAACCGTTAAAATTTATTAAATTAACCTAAGGAAGCGTTGAAACTTAATGATCACATTTAATGGTCTAGGCTAGAAACGTGTTCTGGCATCTTTAAACCTAGCAATTGTCGTTAGATTCGGCATTAGACAGCGCTAGCACGGATTTGTGCTCCCCGTATCGTCGAGTATATAATAAAAGACCCCACTAGGCCGCAATCCTTATATCCTTAAGAAGTCAAGTCAGTCGCCTTGCGAACGTGATACACCGAACACAACATTCAAGGAGATTGCCTGCTCGTACTTTTTGGTTCGTCGGGAGGTATTCTGCAGTTCACGATTACCTGGAAATCCCTTTTTCCTAGATTATCCTGAGTAGTCGTTTTGGTCTTTTTGACTCTTTAAATTTAAAATATCACTGAGCGCTTGTCCTTCCAAGCTCGTTAATTCCGAAAGCGACTAGAGTCACCTTTTGTCCTTTTCTCGACTCTTAAAATATGAAAAGGCAAAGTTTTGTTTCAGTGTCTTAAAATTAACTGCCCACGAAATATTCCTAGTTAAAGTTATCTTCCTTAGTGATTCTTTAGGGTCGATTCCAATGGCAACATTTCCAGAGTCTACCAGTCAAGGGTTCCCCTTGAATGGGAATCCTGGTCGTTTTCCTTATTTTGGAAATGCTGGTGCTCCTTATATGGCAACGTTGTCCCTCCCTGGGTTAACCATTGGTTTACCTGTTTGGTTATTTTCGACCTCGGTGGTCCTGAGTGTCCCAACTCCTACCCCGCCATCTCCTTCATTTGAATCACATCACATTGATTCTAAGGTTGACCTCTCCCCTTCCCCTGTTTCTTCCTCTTCCTCTTCAACTTCGCCTGGTGAAAGTTTGAAATCCAGTAACCAGGAGGCTAAGAAGAAGAAGAAGACAGATAAGCAAGAGGCCAACCGTGTGGCTGTTACTCCAAATGCACCCCACATCGACAAACCTTCTGATTCTTCGCGGAAGGTAAAATATCCTTACAGGCTCTGTAAGGGTGATCATCTCCTTCGAGACTGTGCTAGCATTCCCAGAGTCTTAGAGGCATGGTCTCAAAACCTGAACTGACCATCCCCATCGACCTCGGGAGATCATGTCAATGCTACACCCTCGGCTAGCGATGGTAAGAAGAAAGGGAAGATTAGATTCCCCTGTAGGTTATGTGAAGGAGAGCATCTTCTTCACCTTTGTCCTCTTATGGATAAAGCTTCCAAAGTTTTGGAAAACCTGACAACTCCTAAACCCCAACTTCATGTTGGTTAACACAAGATTTCTTCTGACCCTCTCCTGGTTGGTAAAGAGATTGACTTGGATTCATCTCTTTCTCATCTTTCTCTTCCCGAGTGAGACTCTCTTGTGTCTGTTCCCGACCAACCATTGGTCGAAAAGAGTGTTGACTTCATTCTGCCACCAGTTGCATACTCTGTTACGGAAGAGAGTGGTGATCATACTGCTTATGTTCTTCTTGTCTCCTCATATTCTCATGAATCGAAGAGTGAGCCTCCCGTCCCAGTTGTTCAAGAGAGTCCTTCTCCTATTCCTGTACAGCATGGGGGCAATCATATGATGCTCCCACCAAATAGTTCTATCGTTTCTTTCGATTGGAGTCACTTGACTGCTTTCCGCCTCCCATATTATGTGCCTTTCCAGATTACAGTACAAGCCTATAATATGGTAGTACTTGGCACTATATTAGATGAAGGTGTGCCTGTTAGTATCATGTCTTCTACTACTTGGAAAGCTTTGGGTTCCCCACAGCTTGTGCTTGTCACCAGAGTCTGTTGGCTTTCAACAGAGGAACCATTCAACCTTTAGGGATCCTTCCGAAGTTCCCTATTACTTTGGGAGGAAAGACCGTCTATATAGACGTGATGGTAGTCCAAGGTCCGTTAGATTTCAATCTTCTCCTTGGACGCGACTATGTTTATGTCATGGGAGCTCTTGTTTCTTCACTTTTTCATGTGGTTTGTTTTCCGCACGAAGGGAGAATTGTGATTATTGATCAACTATCATTCAATGTTCACCAGGCGCCTCCTCTGCAACCATCGTCCCCTATTAGCTCTTGTTTACAAGCAGTACCTTCCCCGCCATAGGTCAATTATGTGGCTACCCGTTTCATCTCCGCGTCTGCTGATCATCACACAGATGGTATAGTACATTATGTCCAGGGGGCATTCGAACCCGATCTGTCTATGGTACCAATCGACATTTATTCCCACAAGAGCGTGGTTCTTCCATCTAGTGAAGACCTCTTGGGAGCCATGTTCTCATATGGTCCATGATTAGATTAACTAAACATAGTTCCTTGTCTTGTGTCAAGCTCGTTAAAAAATGAATCGAGGAGACTGAGGATAGTTTGTTCCTATATCAACCTCGTTAAAAAATGAAACAAATGTCAGAGGATAGTTATTTTACTGTGTCAACCTCATTAAAAAATGAAGCAACTCCCTTTTCCAAATCAATTCTTCGATTAAGATCTCATAAAATCTCAGTCGAGTCTTTCCAAGATCTCGAAAGTGAACCTTCATTTTGTCCACCTAGTTGACTGAAATGAAGCTTGGGGTGCATGTACCTCAATTGAGTCATTATGCCGGGGGCATGCAAACTTAACTCAAGCATAGTTTGTCTTTGTTTCAATCTTGTGTAAAAATGAAACCAAACTCAAGCATAGTTTTTCGTTTCAAGCTTGTGTAAACATGAAGCCAAATCCAAGCAGAGTTCTCCATAGTTCAAGCTTGTATAAAAATGAGCCCATGCCCAGTTTATATCTCGTGATTCCCATTTTTCAGCTAATTTCTGCTAGACAAGCCTTGGTTGTTTTATTCCATCGCCACCATCTCTTTAGTCGATCATATGCTTTCACTTGGTTGTTTTCTCCTTTCCTGAGGAACCATAGCAATGAGTGGTTTTATTAGCCAGCCTCTTGACCATTACATGTTTTGAGAAGTTCCACCATTGTCGGAACCAATTGCTACCCTTTATACCACTCGTTCCTCCAGGACGAGTCACCTTTAAGCCTCTTTCTTGACTCGTAAAAGTTGAAAAGATTGCCAAGTAATTTTTTCCTTTTGACTCGTAAAAGAGAATAAAATGGGGGGTCCACTTTCAAGCTCTTTAAAAGCGAAAATATGGTCGAGCCCTTGTCGTTTCGAACTCGTTAACGGATGCGAAACGTCATTTTCCCAGTATAAATTTACCCCTTTTCGCGCTAGAAGGCACTATATACGAAAAAGGTACTCAACTAAAATGGTCAAGTAGTTCTCTCAAGTATCGTTTTCTACCTTTTTAGGCTTGAGAGACATAAATGTATGAGAAGGGACCATGTGGAGTTTTCTTTTCTGTGTATTTTTCAAACTCTCTAAACATGAAAAAGATACCGAGTTACACCTTTGTCCAACTCATTAAACTATTAAATGACATAGGATTCGTCACCATGACGAACATGAGCTTCTCCTTCCTAGGGCTCGTGAAACTTACTAGGTCAGATTTGTCCGAAGGATGAACTTACATTGCAAGCATATGATATCCCCTTCAAGATTACGATTAAAAAATAATTGGGGTACCTGCCAGAAATGGTGGGGGAGAATTTGGAAATATATCAGTTGCGTCGGCAGCTCACTCTTGAACATGACACTCTTTGCTTCGTGTCAGGATGGCACATCTTCCTTTGTATCGTTGACCTTCCTAGGTTTGGGCCATTTTTTTCCTTCCATCTTATCTCTGCTATGTCATCATGACCACCGATCCTATGGATCCAGAAGCTGCCAAACTTCTAGTTGTGTCGTCGATATTTTCAACAGTTGTCCTTTTGTAGTTACACTTAACTTTGATTCTCTATATCATCCAAAATCAGCTTGCATCCTCTCGTCTCGCGTCGATGAAGTGGGATTCGTCATGGCCCTCCTTTGACACGGTCACTTTCCGTCGACTTCAACTCATTATCTCGGAAGTTGACCAAGAGACTCCCTTCCAATACCTTAGAGCTTGCATGCCCTAATGGCAAGTTCTTCACACTCGACAACAAGTTCACATCATTGGCTTTCGATCGAGTGATTTCACGGGTGTTCGACTTCAGTTCCTGTATTCACATTCCATGAATTGTGCTGATAGTACCTTGAGAACCATTGTCGTTATTGGTATTTTCTCTTACGCTTGTTAACAGTTTACATCATTAACTGGTAATCAAGTGACTTTCTATCATGTTTGACGTCAACACATCCATTCGCATGCTAGGATTTGTACTTTGATCGGGTCGTGTTGGAGCGCAAGACCCTGGACTTAGATCACAAAAAGTCCAGGTTGGGAAGTGGTGTGACATGGTTATGATGATATGCATGTCTCTTTCAGATGGCTGGCTGTGACCAAACCATGAGTTATCATATGTGATCCCGCTCATTATTGGATGGTTGCTACCATACCTTGGTTTCATTATGATCCTCTTTAACCGATGGTTGCACCCATACCTGAATCCATTTACATGATCATTCTCTGGATGGTTGCGTCCATGCCACGATTCATGTATCATTTAACAAAGATCTCAATTTATGTATATGTATTTGTACTTGCTTGTAGGTTTTCCAATGGCAGACCGGTTCCCCGCACTGATTTATAAAGCATTTTATCCCTCACTCTCGCTTGGCCTCCACGCTTTAGGGGGGCATTTGTTACACAACATTTTGTCACTCTCCCTATACTCCTCGTTCCTTGATCTTGGAGGACCTCTACATTGAACTCCGCATGCTTTGTCTTCATGAAGAAACTCCCATTATGTCCCTCTTCATGAGTAGATCATTTCCCTTTTGCACTATTTCCCTAAAACTTCTATTTTTCCCAGTTTACAAGATTGGCGCTAATGGCCTTTGTCTTCCCGCGCCAATGTGCAAAGATTAGCACTAATCCTCGCGCTGACCAGAGCGACTGGGCTGTGTCTCAGTCGCGTCGGTCCTGTTATGGAAAGTTTTTTAAATTAGAGCCGAAGCTTCCAGCTCTAGAAGCTCCGTAACAAAAGTCTGTTAAATGGTTTGGCCGAATGGGGTCGAGGATGACAATTTGGGATCCTTTCCCCTATAATGATGGAACCACCTTAAGGGATAATTCCTTCTCCCTTGAGAAGAGGATCCATCTCCCATCCATATTCCCTATATAAACCTCCCTTCTTCCCAAGCACAAACTAGTCATATGTAAGGACCAAATTCAGACTACATACATTTTTTTTTTGTGTTAACAGCAAATACAACCAGAAAAGAAACGCATTGAAATTTCAAATTTATTTAGCACACACATTCCTGACACTCATTTCAAAAAACATATCATAACATTTACATACTTTTAACTAAGATCAATAGTAACGAAATACATATGTACCATTCACCAGAAGGCGAGACTCCGCTTGCTCTGCTGTTACTGGTATTCCCTTGTAGCCGGTCACCTCCTCGAGTGAATGATGACGCACTTGAGCCGAATGCGAAGACCCACCGGTTAACCTCCCAGCCTACTCCTTGGGTACTCTTCTTCCCCGCGGACCCCCGAGCTGCAATGGGGTTGTACAATGGAGGAAAGCACTAGCTGGTAGAGGAGAGCACACCTTGGCTCAAGAGTCCCCTCTCGAAAATCCTCTACCTCACCAAACTCACTATAGCTTCGTAATCACTGCTCTGACATCATCTCATCCATCCAACAATAGGGTTCCCAAAAGTCCCTTCTCCCATGGCTTGCCCCTTCTTTTATAAGAGTCCTCATAGATGACACTTGGCATGTCATGCATAATTATATTTTTTTATTATTATTTAAAAGCTTGATTATTCACCTACCCATGTGTCACTCTCTCATCAAGGGTCACCCAAAATTATTTACTTAACTTTTTATTTAAAACTAATATTTTCCTCACCTCACAAGATTCCTATTTCTTCTCCTAGTTGTCTCTTTATCCCCCCCCCCCCTTTTATTCCTTAAATTGTGTTCATTACTTGAAGTCAATTAATGAGTCAAGATTTTATCCCCAATCTACTCCCTAATTTAACTCAGGTTATCTCTTAGATGGATATTCTTATGTTGGTTTTTGCCACATGGAGGTTCTCTACATTTCTCTAAATTTAATTTATTATTCTTATTTTAATTCACCTTCCTCTTCTCTTAATTAGGTTTAATTAGTTTAGGATTAATCTTTATCCTTACAATTATGTCCCATCTTTCCCCTTTTTCCCTAATTAAACTACATAATCTACCTAATATTTTCCAACATGGGAAGGGTAGAGTTTTTAAGGTAATCTATTTTATTTCTACCTATGATCCTCTTAACCCAAGTTCTATTTTTGATTTAATTACCTCGGTTTCTAACATCATTTACCCTTGATGTAAATTTACCTAGTTTTCATTTCTTGATTATATTTATCAATTAATTTATTTTTAATGATTCCAAGGGTGCCAAGTTTGGTCGTGCCCTTCAAGAACTTCCCCTGAAGCTCCAAGGGTGCCACGCCTAACAATTTATTTGCGATGCAAAGGGTGCAAAGTTGGTCGTGCCCTTCAAGAAATTCCCTTGAAGTTCCAAGGGTGCCACACCTAACATTTTATTTGTGATGCTAAGGGTGCCAAGTTGGTCGTGCCCTTCAAGAAATTCCCCTGAAGTTCCAAGGGTGCCACACCACTTGCCCTTCAAGCATCCAGTGACTACGAGGGGAAAGTATACTGCAACGTCATAGACCACTATCATCTCTTATGTTGCCTGCTATAGTGAGACTAATGGTGTCGGGGATTAAGGAATCCGCCTTGATGCGCGCCCCCCGGTAAAATTCTCATGAGCGACCCAACTTTGGGACCTGCCCTCATGGCATCGTGATCTTCAAGGCGAAGGTGTTTCAACCCTTCCAGCCCAAGTCACAGTGGGAGTGCTAGTGGGTGAGATCAGGGACACTGTCCCACCCCTCCCATGTAGTTCCATCCACCTGTACAACCCCATCACCCATATGTGAGTCATTCGGTCAAGCAACTAATCTGTGCCTGCAACCATTAACATATCATCATAATATAGTTAAACATATATGGCAGGTTTCAAGATCGACTTAGAATTTCAAAGATAAAATAATATGAATTTTCATCAAACCAGGTGTCATCAACTCGTCATATGCGAGTGCCTCTGATGGTTTCCTGCCATACTCAATAGTCATCAGTAACAAGGTTTCTCAACGTTAGTCATTATCATAATAGCATCATTAACAACTCCTAGTCATTCACATCATTGTTCATCGTGAACTAGAACTAATATAAGTAGCCAACGTAAGGAGCACGTCCATCATAGATATCATCAACATAACATCAGTAGAAATAATACATATACATCAAAGATATCATCATCATAATATCGAATAGGAAATAAACACATCCACTAATAGTAGAGTTAAGTGTTTGGATCCCCAACCTGAGGTCCCCAAAGAATAAAGTGTGGGCCTTAGGGCTAAATAAATGTTAATGACATATCATTGTCAGTCAACTAGAGCGGGGCACTACATACACCCCCTCTTAATAATGGACTTCGTCTCGAAGTCCTTGGAATAGGTAAGGAAAACAGTGACGCATCTCTTTGGTGTCCTCCAAAGTAGTTATCAGAATTCCATCAAGAGGGCACCACTTGGGTTCTTATATGGAAGATTCTGGAGAACACCTCTCAGTTGGGACCGACTAGAGGATCGAGTATTAAAGGGACGGTTTGAGGGACCTTTTGAAATCTTAGAAAGGAAAGGGTCGGTGGCATATAGGCTTGCCTTACCTCCATCTTTAGCACGTATGCATGATGCGTTTCATGTTTCTGTTTTACGTCATTATATTTCAGATCCTTCGCATGTTATTGACTTTGGTCATTTGTAGCACCAAGCTTGTTTGAATTTGAATTTACAATGATTGGTAATCACATAATAGTAATAATCACATAAAAAAAAAACAGGTTATATCTTAAAAATAGTTTTAGGATTCATGTTGGTGAATCATGCTAGCCATAGTTGATCAATTATGAATCACTAACAATTAGTTCGAAATGATTCTTCCTTCATTATCCATACTAGTGATTCTCTTTTAAAAAGAAAAATCCCCCACCCCTCATATTTGGCTATCAATGCAGCGCCCTTGTGTAAACCAAAGATATTCATAGTAAGGAATTACATTTTCACTTGTAACTTACTAGTCTTCCACCAAGTCAATATTAGTGTTTCTTAGACAAGAAATACTCAAATGTGACCTCTTACCAAGAATTTTCTCTTGCTAATGAATACTCTATTTTTTTTATTTTTATTTTTGTTGGTCTAATATATATCATTTTCCTTTTACTTTTGTCTATTTAATGTTTCTAACATGGTTGCTCTTAGAATTTTAGTTTCATTTTAAATCTAAATGAAACAAACATGTTTTATTATTTTTTTTAGTTTAACATTTTATTGACTTTTAAAAATTAAACATATTAATCAACAATATTTATATTAATTTACATACTAAAATATTTCATAAAATTACTTTTACATATAAAACTCCAAACCATCATTCAATAAAATTAACCATATTACTTAACAAAAAAAACATAACCATGTATCACTTTATTTATCATCATTCAATAAAATTAAACATACTACTCAGTGCATACTAACAAAAATATTTCATAAACATAACTTTTGCTCATAAACTTCCAACTCTCATTCAACAATGTTCATGTAAACTTTCATTAAATAAGCATTTAAACCAACAAATATATTTCTTAAATTTCTATAACTTTTGCAAATAAACTTCCAAGCCATCATTTTCAACAACCTTCATATAAACTTAAAATAAACATTTAACAACCTTCATGGAAGCTTCCTTTAAATACAATTTGGGCTAAATAAAATTTTCGTTGACCACATTAGGGATTCTACACTACATACTGAAATACAAATTCTGAAGCACTTCAAAAGTAATTATATGGACACGCAAAAATCTCTTTTTGTATTTTTTTACATTATCTAAACCTAAGTTCAATATATGGTTGCATGAGTACATGAATACACTTACATGAACGCAAATGCAAAATATCTAGAGATATATTGATATCTCCACCTCTCCTCATCCGGTCTTATTCGTTTATTTCACCATGTTTCGTTTTTTTATAACAACTCACAATTTCAACTAAAATTTATTACAAAAATTCCGAAAAGAAACACAAAAGCTGCACCAAAATTGTATTCAAAGATTATGTGTTTTTTTTTTAAATAGCAATAACTCACATGTCAACCAAATTCAACTATAATTTTTTGTTTTTATAACAATCAACCAAATTTGTATTACAAGTTTCAGGATTAAATTACTAAACCATTACATCGCCTTCATTTCTGAGCAATGACATCAACAGATTAGCGTGTACGTGAAAATATATTACATAGAGTACAAGTCAAAATTCAAAAGGTTTCAAATATATTACGTAGAGTACAAGTCAAAATTCAAAAGGTTTCAGTGTGCGGTAAATTTAATTCAAAAGAGAAGTAACGGTAACTGCGAGAAGGTGCGAAGCGCGTGACCACGGGTAGTTACATAGCAAGGTCTTTTTTTCACGCATTGTTCAAAACCTTGTAATGTGCCTGCAACATTATCTAGCCATTTGCAAACCAGGTTTGGTCTCAACCAACCAAATGTTATTTTATTTCTTCTTTATATTGTATCTTTTATTCAATCTAAGGTTATTTTATTTCTTCCTCATATTGTATTTTAACGAAGAAATTTTGATTTCAGTGCTCTATTGGCAAAATTTCGCCAAAGAAAGGAAGATGGGAATGAGACAAGGATGACTTGCCCCTTATTCTATCTCAAAAGACATCAATACTCCATTTGTAATATGAACCAAACCATTTAAACCAAGAAAAGGATACTCATAAACCATTGGTTTGGCTAGCCATATAGCTTATCCTCAAGTGTGGAGGCCATCCGCCACACTATATAATAAGCATGCACCCATGTTAATACTATAATAATCAGTGTTTCTTCTTTTTGTCTGTGTTTCAAGTCTAAAGAATACTTCCCTAAATTCCAAGTCAAAAAGGGACCGTATATACACAGATATATATAAAATACATATATTCAATAACTATATTCATTTAGAAACAAGAAAAATATTTATTCACTAGACACCTCTAGCTCTATTCCAACATTGGTAATAATCATGACTAATATTCCATATGCATTGATGTGATTGAATTTATTTTTTTGATTCTAAAAGGAGATTACCAAGATTACCTTGTCTACTTTATTCCCAACAACCATCTTGATACAATCTTGATATGTAGAATAGAGGTCCAATTCTTTTAACCACACGTCTGATAGATTTGTAAATGTCTCTCAACGTGTTACATCATACTCTGCAACAAAACAAAAAATTTGCTCGCTATGCTCTTGGAATGGGACAGAAGACAAACTGAAACTGACATTTGAGAAAAATTCTATCATATAATTAAATGAGAACCCAAAATAAAAATTTAAAAGAAGAACCTTCCCAGAGTTAATCGCTTCACTCTTCGCCCAGGAATTTTGACATCCAGGTAAGGAAGAACCTTTCCATCAAAATTTGTTCTAGATTTAAAATTAAAAATAAAGTAAGTTAATAAATTAATTTGAAAAAAATTTTCCAAAGAAAAATTAACACAAACGTCACTTCATCACTTCAGTTCAATGAATTTAAATGACAATTATGAAATCATGGAATGTAAAAACATAATCTAAGTGAAGGGCCAGGGAATTATAACAATCAATTTACAGTCATATTAAATCTACTGTTTATTCAATTTTCATTTCCATTTGTTTATATGTCGACCACAATTTGTAATTGTGGTGGTAATTTCAGACGAAACTTTTCGATTGCGACTTCCATCATTGACCAAAGCCTATTCGCATATTTCCACAGTCCACCATGCACCGCATTATGTGATTGGAGTCGTATAAAGAATTTGGAAATAACCTTCCGATATGTTTCAGTTGTAATATTTATACTGTACTAACTATTTTTATTTTTATTTCTCTCGCGGAAAATTCAATTGCGCTGCAGTACATTTTGAAAAGAGATGTCCATGATGTATGCATCATCACGAATCCATGAACTCGATTGCAACTCAATTGTGAATGTTGGGAATATATATATTTATTTTTTATTTTTTCTTCCCACCTAACCATACCAGCTGATTTTTGAGACAGTTTGAGTAATTTTTGTCTCTTTTCATAGTTGTTGCCTGAAATAATTCAAATTACAGAGGGTAGTTTTAATATTAACATATATATATATATATATATTAAATAAAAAATTAAAACAAAATCCCACGTCCTTCGAAATTCGATGTACAAATGCATTAAGTCAAGATTTTAATTCGGGGTGAGAATTATCACATAATAATGTAATACAATTTGATTCATAGCGCGTGAGTCCCAGCTATATTTTGTGTCAACACCAATTTAAATTATAAACTTCTTACGGAGGCAACTTTGTTGGTTTTTGCAGATGATGTTGAGAGTTTAAAATTAAACAATTAATTTCATTCATATTCATTAGATTTTCAAAATATTTTTTTTATTTTTATAATCAAAATAAATCCAACGCCAATTAAAAACATGAATATGAAAATTTCCACTCTACTCCTAACAACCCACTCTCCAAAGCGATTGCCGGCACAGAATTCTTATTTCAATTTAAAACATGAATATGAACATTTCCACTCGCAAACCACTCTCCAAAGCCACCGTAGGTACCTTCTTATTTCTTAATTTTAACTGTGATGAGTTAAATTACGTTTTAGTGTATAAGATTTGTGAAATGGGAATGACTTTACCGCCGAGAATAATTGATAACTTGTCATGGTGTCGTGTAATCACAATTACAAAGACCTTCAAGATGAGAAGTATAATTCAGAAATAAAAATTTAAAAGTCTTATGAATCAAAGATAACTGAAATGTGGGAAGTATTAAGTTTATAAGAGTTTAAAAAAAAACAAAAAGTTTATTAGGATCAAAAGTAAATCGTTGAAAACAGGGAAGTCGTAAATATTTAATCTAGAATATAGAAGATCAAAGCATTAATTTACCATCTCGAATCGAATCTCTTTTGGTTTTTGTAAAGCCATATAAAAAAAAAATTGGCCCAAGTTAAAAGTAACTGGAAACACAACTCATTTACTTAAAGATTAAACACCACTTTTTTTTTTCAGAGGGAAAATCAACATATAGCTGAGGCCAGCCAGCAGATTTTTTTACAACATATGGCCGAAGCCACGGCATAGCCGAATCGTTCATAAGGCCAAAGCCAACAGATGACCAAAACGCGGGCCCAGCGCGGGGTCCAAACATCACCGCAGGATTCGATCCCGGCTGGGGGTGCGCGTGCAAAGATTAAACACCACCTGCACCAGCTTTGTGCGGTGCTATAATTTGGGAGATTGCTATTATATTTGATCAACCAGACGAATGAAAATTCTGTGGGAATTCATTAAGCAAGTGTTCGCAGAATCAAGAATTATGGTTGTAAAACATCCCCAACGTGCAAAGAAAACATCTATTCTAACATTTATCGATTTATTGATTGTCAAACCTTCTTACAATAATTTACAAACATATATTTTAACTCTATTGGGGCAGTAATAGGCCTTGGGTAAGTGTGCGCAGGGTGACATAAAATTGAAATAAATTAAAATTAGGTGGAGTGGTCCTTTAATATTTCTATTCCCCCAATGGGAGGTTGACCATACGTGTGTGGGCAGAGGCGGATTGGCGCACATTCGCGGATCGCCACCACACAGTAGTTATCGCGTACTCGGCGGTTATATCACTTAGTTGCAGACTCCAGTGAAGACGACGGAATTAGGGCATGGGGTCTAAATTCCTCAAAATTTCACATACGCTGGAGCGGAGCAGAGCGAATGTACTGGATGCGTTCCTCCTTGGTAAGGCTTTTGCTGAAGCAGTTAATGGGCGGATAGGAATAGTTGTTGGAGAGATTTTGAGGCAGAGCAGCAAAAGCAAAACTTGGACTTTCAAGAAGACGCTGGAAATGGCTAGAATAGCCAGGGATAAAGTTGCCTGTGATCGGCTTCAAATGCAGTATCAGCAGAATCAAGCCCTACTTCTGATAGTGCAGCTTCACCAATAGAACATACCCGTCCCAGAATACGAGCCACAATTTCAAAGACGACGTTTTCTATTACCACGAAACATAGTGCGATATATTTCTATTTCTTGACAAGCAGGTGCGAATCTTAAGCGCTAGGAGAAGATCACTTAAAACACGACTGAGCCGCCGCCCCACAGTAAAATGGAAAAGGAAACGAAGGGATCCTCCCGGTCACGAGATCGATTCCCCTGCCTTTTGTCGCCTTGTTTGCTCTCTGGCGTCTCCAGATCTGTTTCGGCCTGTGGAACAGCTTCCGAATGATGTAAATTGGAGGTCCTGTGGCCGGTTTAGTCCATGTATTGATTTGTTTTTTTTTTTCACTTTCGGGTTTTTTTTTTTTTCTCTGGGGTTTTAGGGTATGGATGGATCTTAGAACAGCGGCGGCAATGCGGTGCCTCCGTTTCTCACCAAGACGTATGACATGGTGGACGACAGCTCCACGGACTCGATAGTTTCATGGAGCCCCGGGAATAACAGTTTCATTGTGTGGAATCCCCCAGAATTCGCACGAGACTTGTTACCCAAGTATTTTAATCACAACAATTTCTCCAGCTTTGTCAGGCAGCTCAATACATATGGGAAGATCACTTAGGAGAAGATCAGGGAGTGGGGATTGCGAGGGAAACAATTTTTTTTTTTTTTTAATCGAAGCTCATTTCATTTCATTTTTACTGCAGGGAATGTCCAAGGTTTTCGCACCAGTAGAGGGAATATGCCTGCGTCTAAGAAGAATGCAACTCAAAGACTCCGAGGCAACTTTTACAAAATTTTGATTTTGCTAATTCCCTCAAAATAAAATAACTAGGCAAAAAAAATGGTAATCTTTATGCTTTCGGCTCAATGAAATTATACCCAAAATGCTTACGGCTTCCTTACAGTACTCCAGATCTGTAAAAATATATTGTAAAAAGTTTACAAAGGTTTGTAAGAAAGCAACTGAACCCTGGAAATTTCGTAAATTTCCTTTAGAAAAGAGGAGGGCTTTTCAGAGTTTCGTCCTAAAAATTTGTTGAAAAGGGCTTGCGATTCAGAGAAAAAAAAAAAAAAAATTAACACCGAACAAAATTGTCATAACCCCAAACCACTGTAGAAAATGATTTTATAAGATCTTATAAATTTAAACTCCTGAAGATCAAGTTGTAGAGATATTCTGAAACCTAAGAGTTTGATGGTAATCCTCATACAAAATTTTAGAATGTAGTAGCTATCTATCAAAACTAGTCACGCATGCATGGGCCCATAGGTCTCGAGGTTTCAACATAGCTCCGATACCAAGTGTAATAACCAAATTCAGACTACATACATTTATTTTTTTTGTGTTAACAGCAAATACAACCAGAAAAGAAACGCATTGAAATTTCAAATTTATTTAGCACACTCATTCCTGAAACTCATTTCAGAAAACATATCATAACATTTACATACTTTTAACTAAGATCAATAGTAATGAAATACATATGTACCGTTCACCAGAAGGTGAGACTCCGCTTGCTCTGCTGTTACTGGTATTCCCTTGTAGCCGGTCACCTCCGCGAGTGAATGATGACGCACTTGATCCGAATGCGAAAACCCACCAGTTAACCTCTCAGCCTGCTCCTTGGGTACTCTTCTTCCCCGCGGACCCCCGAGCTGCAATGGGGTTGTACAATGGAGGAAAGCACTAGCTGGTAGAGGAGAGAACACCTTGGCTCAAGAGTCCCCTCTCGAAAATCCTCTACCTCACCAAACTCACTATAGCTTCGTAATCACTGCTCTGACATCATCCCATCCATCCAACAATAGGGTTCCCAAAAGTCCCTTCTCCCATGGCTTGCCCCTTCTTTTATAAGAGTCCTCATAGATGACACTTGGCATGTCATGCATAATTATATTTTTTTATTATTATTTAAAAGCTTGATTATTCACCTACCCATGTGTCACTCTATCATCAAGGGTCACCCAAAATTATTTACTTAACTTTTTTATTTAAAACTAATATTTTCCTCACCTCACAAGATTCCTATTTCTTCTCCTAGTTGTCTATTTATCCCCCCCCCCCTTTTATTCCTTAAATTGTGTTCATTACTTGAAGTCAATTAATGAGTCAAGATTTTATCCCCAATCTACTCCCTAATTTAACTCAGGTTATCTCTTAGATGGATATTCTTATGTCGGTTTTTGCCACATGGAGGTTCTCTACATTTCTCTAAATTTAATTTATTATTCTTATTTTAATTCACCTTCCTATTCTCTTAATTAGGTTTAATTAGTTTAGGATTAATCTTTATCCTTACAATTATGTCCCATCTTTCCCCTTTTTCCCTAATTAAACTACATAATCTACCTAATATTTTCCAACATGGGAAGGGTAGAGTTTTTAAGGTAATCTATTTTATTTCTACCTATAATCCTCTTAACCCAAGTTCTATTTTTTATTTAATTACCTCAGTTTCTAACATCATTTACCCTTGACGTAAATTTACCTAGTTTTCATTTCTTGATTATATTTATCAATTAATTTATTTTTAATGATTCCAAGGGTGCCAAGTTTGGTCGTGCCCTTCAAGAACTTCCCCTGAAGCTCCAAGGGTGCCACGCCTAACAAATTATTTGTGATGAAAAGGGTGCAAAGTTGGTCGTGCCCTTCAAGAAATTCCCTTGAAGTTCCAAGGGTGCCACGCCTAACATTTTATTTGTGATGCCAAGGGTGCCAAGTTGGTCGTGCCCTTCAAGAAATTCCCCTGAAGTTCCAAGGGTGCCACACCACTTGCCCTTCAAGCATCAAGTGACTACGAGGGGAAAGTATAGTGCAACGTCATACACCACTATCATCTCTTATGTTGCCTGCTATAGTGAGACTAATGGTGTCGGGGATCAAGGAATCCGCCTTGATGCGCGCCCCCCGATAAAATCCTCATGAGCGACCCAACTTTGGGACCTGCCCTCATGGCATCGTGATCTTCAAGGCGAAGGTGTTTCAACCCTTCCAGCCCAGGTCACGGTGGGAGTGCTAGTGGGTGAGATCAGGGACACTGTCCCACCCCTCCCATGTAGTTCCATTCACCTGTACAACCCCATCACCCATATGTGAGTCATTCGGTCAAGCAACTAATCTTTGCCTGCAACCATTAACATATCATCATAATATAGTTAAACATATATGGCAGGTATCAAGATCGACTTAGAATTTCAAAGATAAAATAATATGAATTTTCATCAAACCAAGTGTCATCAACTCGTCATATGCGAGTGCCTCTGATGGTTTCCTGCCATACTCAATAGTCATCAGTAACAAGGTTTCTCAACGTTAGTCATTATCATAATAGCATCATTAAAAACTCCTAGTCATTCACATCATTGTTCATCGTGAACTAGAACTAATATAAGTAGCCAACATAAGGAGCACGTCCATCATAGATATCATCAACATAACATCAGTAGAAATAATACATATACATCAAAGATATCATCATCATAATATCGAATAGGAAATAAACACATCCATCACATCCACTAATAGTAGAGTTAAGTGTTTGGATCCCCAACGTGAGGTCCCCAAAGAATAAAGTGTGGGCCTTAGGGCTAAATAAATGTTAATGACATATCATTGTCAGTCAACTAGAGCGGGGCACTACATCATAGTTGATAGTTTTTGGCTGAGTGTGAGTGTTATAGTTGCAAAGTGTTGATGTTATTTTGGAGTAGACAAGCAAGCTATGACTAGTTGTAGTTATCTAATCATGTGAGGGAGAGGTGTGTTTTGGTTTTGAGTGAAGCCTAAAGGGAAGAGCTTTTAAACTATTTTTGTTTGAAGCCATCGTGGAATGCTAGCAGAAGTGTGTGGGAACCTGGTCTTGTCAGATGAAGACTGTGACCTCAAGACGAATGGTTGTAATCTCGCTTCGATATTAATATATGGAACTATCGATTGATTTCCTACATGTTTTGTAATATTACATATGCATGTATTAATGTTTCTTGACTTGTTAAGTAGGTTGAATTGCAATTTGTTTATTATTATGTTTGTATGTTGTTGTTGTTGTTTACTTGTTTCAGGAGCTTGAATAAGAAAGCGAGAGATTGTTGGAACGAGCAAGCGAGAAAATCATCAAGCAAGATAAGCGACCAAGAGGTAGGCCCTCTTGATTGATTCTAACCTAAGGAAATCTTCCATACAATGTATCTGTTGTGGCTAGACCCATTATCGAGCTGGAGGAATTTGTTCGTGTCTGCACTTAAAATTTTACTTCACCACAAGGATCACAACGCTGCCATATTCAGGGGAGAATCTGGCTATGATGTTTGGTGGCAAGGCGAGCGAACTGCCCGTCACAGACGCCATGAAGAAGAACCTCGGATTAGTAAAGAAGTCGCACGGTTATGCTATTACAAGTATTTATGACCCTGCGGTCAAAGTGGCCACACAAATATTGGCAAGGAAGTTCATGAGGAAGTGTCGCTCTGATGAAGTACCGGTGCCCAGTAGCTCTAGTGGCCCAATGCGCGGAAGGGGTTCAGTTTAATTGGGCGTGCTACCTCTGTGGTGAGTTCCTCACAAACTGCCGCAAAGCGCAAGATCTCAGCAAGACCTTCCACTATGCATGGCTCTTATTGTCCATCGTGCTGGTAGTCTAGGAGCCACCCGAAGACCACCACTTTTCCTACCTGAGGCTGTGAAGTACTCTTCGCTATGGGCGACTAAGGTTCCTCAGCAGATTAAGGACAGTAAGATCTTTTGGATCTTGATGGAGATGAACGTGCACATAGCCATCAACCATAAGCCACGTTTGTCGCCTACTATCTTTCATAAATTGCAGCCGTACGTGGAATTTAAGGCTGATTTCCACGATGTATCCATAAGGGCGTGGAAGAACCCCGAGAAGAAGTGGCATGACTTGCCCTACTTGGCGATGGATGATGTGATTCAAGGGGTTATTGACAACTGGCTGACAGAATGGCACATTGCCTCGGTTTTAACGGCGGGATCTAGCAAGACAGCCCCGTAGCGGAAGAAGGATGAAGCCAAAGTCAAGATGGAGCAGCTGGCTGAGAAAAGGAGAAAGGAGGCTGAGGATAAGGCTAACGCATACCGCACTGCCACACAGGAGACAGGCGGATAGACAGGAAGAGGAGCGCGGCTTTGACAATGAAAAGTCGCCCGCCCCAGAAGAAGAGGAAGAAGAGGACGGTCAGACAGAGCAGGGAGGAACAGACCCACATACGCCTCCGTTCCATATCAAGCGTCCAAGGGGACAAGAAAAAGTAGGGTCGCGGAAGAAGTCCAAGGCCAGTAAGACGTCCATGGATACGATCACCCTAACAGAGGGGGATCTGAACGACATTGGAAATACAGTGCAGGATGCCACGGCCGAACTACTATATCAGTTTGAGCAAAAGCAGCAACAGCAGGCGTTGGGGGCCATTCAGGAAAATTTGCGAGAGCTACAAATTCGGGCATTACAAACCCATGCGGCATCCACCAGTTTTGCCATTGGTACTACAGAAGCCATCGGGATACTGCGCGCGAGCGCGCGAGGGACTCCAGAGCCATAGTGCTGCCAAATGGAGCACTAAAGATAGAGACTGAAGCTAACAGGCCCGCTATTATCACACTCAAGGGAGTAGCGCTGAACTTGGCAGCGCTTCCTAGTGAGGAGCTACACCTGTTACGAGATGGGGTGATCGCGGAACTGAGGGCCCACGAATAACGCACTTTGCAGGTGATCAGCGAGTAGAATATCAACAATACTCAGATGGGTGGGCAACGAGACTCTGCCATTGCCTCCATGATGGAACTCACTAACACAAATCAGCGCATGATTACGAACGTGGAGGAAGCATGTCTAATGGTCCCAGAGTTGGCCATTCCTGCAGATGAGCCGGTAGATGTGCGCGTTCGCAAACTTGCTACGAGAGTGCGTGATGCCCGCACAGAATTGGCAAAGGTTCAACTGGAGCTGAACCTCCAAATTGCAGAATTGCAGTTGAGGGCCCAGCGTTCGACTCTGCCAGAAGTCAAGGAGCAACGCGTGACTTCTATAACAGAGACAATAGCGTCAGTAGAAAGTGCAGTGGCGGACTGCACAATGCTTTTCGAATAGTCGTTCGAAGTACTAACCAACGTACAAGAAGACCCTACTGTGTAGAGGCTATAAAGAGAGGCGCGAGAGCTGCAGCAGCGCTACGATGAGGTAAAAGGGAGAGCATGTATTGTTTCCCTCATATAGAGACTCGCGAAGCTGTAGGAGGCCAAGGCATTGAAAGAGCACGTAGATGCAGCTCAGCACAACGAGGCAATGTTGAAGGCGCACTTGAAGCCTTAGTTGGACGAGGCCTACTTAATCATGACCTCCATTGAAGGAAAGTTGGCTAGTTTGCAGGAGACTCAGTAGAAGCTTCAGGGTAACAATGCAGGGCCAACAACAGAGCAGTTGGCTGAGGAAATAAAGCAGGCGACTGCGCAGTGCACCACCAAGATAGTAGTCGTACAGTGCGAGCTGGGGGTGTTACAGGGAAAAGTGTCTATATAGAACTGTTATATCCCACTAAGGTGTGACAGCTGCCTTAGAAACAAACAGAGAAAAGCTACTTTCATTTTTCCTTTATGAATTATAGATAGAGACGAACAGAAAGACCAACCTCTGTCTTGCGCTAATCTCTTGATTTGATTCCTCTCTCCTTTGATAGTCTTTAGCTACCTGCTCCCTTGCACGCCCAGCTTCACAAAGTACCTGTAAGATCACAGTAGCATAGCTCTATACAAAGACATGGATCTATAATCATAAACAATCTAGGATCAGATGTAAATTGACCATACAAATGTAGCAAGCATCAATGACACAAGAGCATGGAGGAAAACTTGAGTAGCTTTTATTGATAAACAAGAAAGAGCCAAGAGGAGTTACAACCAGTTGTTCTAACCCAGCATCAACCTCCCAGCAAAGAAGCCCCTCTTCACCTCAAACAAAGCTTAGATCACCCAACAATCTGATGTTTGTCTCAAGAAACCAACAGCAATTCCTTACAATATGCAAAATTCCAGCCTCTGGATCTCTGGGATGAGGGATCCATATATAGATATCTGTAATGGAGATGAGTCAGATTATGATTTGATTAGTGTCTTCCCTCTGATAGTTCTTGCTTCCACTTGGAGATTGATGATCTCTTACTCATCCTTGGTCGAATTCAGTGAGGCAAGTGTCACAAGAGAAGTTTCTGGAAGCTTCCATTGCCTCTCCACCTCGCGGAATGACACTGCCATTTGTCATTTCTCGCCCATCGCACCCCATAGAAGGGATTTTTGAAATGCAACGCACCCTCACAGTGTATTTAGGTGAGATGCAACACACTTAGCCAGTGGAGCAGCTGAAATGATCCTGTTTTGACCAATTCTAAGCAGTTTTTCATGGAGAACTTCTGGGAGAAGCTGTAATCTGTTGACCTTGTTCCTTTAGGGATTAGAACAACACTTTTAGGGACTTAGGAGCCCTTGGTTTATGGACATTTCATGCTTGGAGTTGTAGTGCCCAAAAATGTCTATAACAAGGGGATCTTAGTGCCAAGATCTCCGCACTCGCAGAGTTATTCGAGGGTGAGTCACCATGTTTGTGTTGAGGGCCTGTTAGAAACGGGTTCCCCCAAGAGGAAATTTTGGGGCTAAAAGCCCATGCTTTGGAGCACAAAGACCAAATTTTGTAATAAAGATGTAAAGTCTCTACATTTTGTGGTCGCGAAGTGCGAAGATGTCAAAAGTTTGTCCACCCTTGTTTTGTAAAGTCTCATTTCTGTTGTAAAGGGAGTCTTAAAAGAGTCTAAGAAATAGTAGTGGTAAGAAGAGTTTTGGGTAAGACGTTCTAAGTTTTATCAGGTCTTAACGTAGGTAGAGGATCTGCAGCTGAGTCCATAAAGGCCTCAGGTGGAAGTCCACAGCTGAGTGCGCGGACCCCTGCAGCCATGTGTGCAGGGTGGATAGAGTCTATATTGAACTTGAGATATCAATAAAGAGGAGTATTCTGCAAATCACTGTGTATTTTGTCTATGCTTAATGCATCTGATTATATTAAGATATGAATTGGGTTTACATTATAATGCTTATTTAATGCGCGAATGTATTCGATTATATCTGTTAATTCAATGCGAGCAAGAATACAGGATTACATAAAGATAACTGTAATTGCATGGTAGATTAGGTAACACTTAAGATAACTTGGGAACTTATACAGTGATGTAGCCACAGAGGCGTGTAAGTGCCTAGACCTCAGGTTAGGGTTGCACGAAGATCAGTTGGGTACCTTCGCGGAGGTACTAAAGGACAGAAGAGAAGGAACATCAATAAGCCCTAAAATCTTATCGATCTACACGAAGGCAAGATCAGGTAGTATAGATCGACATTACGACCATCTCAAGGTGCAAAAACTTGGTTCCCGCATCCCCCCATACTGCTTCGGGTGAGACTTTGTCCCGCGCTTCGCGAGCTGATGCTGAAAGGGTCAGTAGTGTATGCATTTTCTTGGCTGACTAACGTTGAACCTGGTGTCACACAGAATGAGTCGATCTTGCAGACAAGATTGACCTCCCTAGTATCTAAAGATATCTAGTGACAAGCAAGCCAATCAAAAACTATCTTTCTCTAAGTATGCAATTTATAAACAAAGACAAACAAGTGTTTTAGGCCTACCTTGGGTCCAATGCAAGTTTGTGGAAGCCTCGCTCTTTGATCCAAATGAGCTCCCTTGGTAGCGAATCTACAAACACAAACAAGCAAACAAATTAAATAGCACCTGAAAAGCCAATATCATAAAGCATACCTATCATGATGATCAAGAAATTCATGAAACAAATGACATAAGACAATTTGTTGAGAAAAATGAATCTGATTGTATTAATTCAAATCAAAGAAGAACTTTACAACCTGTGCCTTGATGTTGTATAAGCTCCTCCCAGGGTCCAATAAGAAGTCTCCTCTACTTTGACAAGTTTCACTCTCTTCCCAATGAAGCCAAAAGGTATGTGATCTCTCCTCTCAAGCTTAACTAGGAAGTCTTAATTCCACCAGCATTTACCCTCAAAAATGTTCAGCTTCTAACCTCCCTAGCAACCAGCCCAATGCCTTAATTTATAATGCAATGGAGGGAAGTTACTAGGTCCTCCTTCAAAGGGATAAAGCCCTCCTTCAAAGGGATAGCTCCTCTCATCAAGGGATTAGCTCCTCTTTTGGGATGCATGAACCACCTAAGAGCGAACAATCCACATCAAAATTCCTTCTAGAATCATCTAGAATTAACCCAAAGTGAGTTTTTTAGAATAAACTTGCGCCTTTTTTACTTTCACAGGGGTCCGCACCCACTCCTTTAGACACAGAGCGAGCAAGTCCGCAGGTAATGTGAACAGGGGGTGCGGGACCACAGGCAACAGTGAAAGAAAGTGCGGAACCAGAGCTTTGTTGATTTTTAATGTCTTTCTCTCATTTTCAAAGCTTGACATGAAGAGCTGAGGTCTGAGACTTTCTTAGGAGAACAGTATAAGTGATGATAGACCCATACTAACTGCAAATAGTCATAGTGACGATATTTTTGTGTAACAGATTGCCCCCTAAAGTGCGAAGTCTGTAGTAGATGAGGATTTCATTTATCATCTAGGAAGAGTGAAGTACTTTATCATTTCGAGGATCATCTTGTGGAGAGCCCGGTTGGAACCTGTAAAAACATTCAATGCAAAATATATATGAGATCATATCATCGCTGAGGTAGGCATTCCCATACTCAGATCAAAACTGACTAGAAAACTAACCCCTGCTCTGATATAGGAATGATATTGTAATACATCACAAGTATAGACACAGTATGGACGCAGCCATCTGTTTATGAATAGTCCACTGTATAATGAATACAAAATTCCTCGCAGCCTGGATGGTGGAAACTAGATCCAGGGTCTTGATTTCTACTTCCCGAAATAGTACGATTCTATCCATGTGAATGAATGTGTCGAAGTCGAACATGGTAGAAACCACTTGATTACCAGTCAATGATGTAAATTGTTAACAAGCGTGAGAGAAACCACCATTAATGTCAATGGATCTCAAAGTACTCAGTACAATCCATGAGATGTGAATAGATGTGTTGATTTCTAACATGTCACGGAGTCCTTTGATCGAAGGTCAAGGATGCAACCTATCGTCGAAGGCGAAAAACCTGCCATTGAGGCATGCAGATCCCAAGGTACTGACGATTTCTAGATCATCTTTCTAGATAATGAGCTGAAGTCGATAGAAAACGATCCGTCGTAGGTAAGCCCACAACACAAAATCATAAATCAAGTTTGAAGAAATTTAGTTGCAAGGACTGACTTAGGGATGGTCAAGATGGATGACAGATATTTTGCAGATGAATGGCTTATTTGCACTAACCTCTTGAACACATAACGACACGGCGGATGGTTTGGTGACAATCGACCCAAATTTAATACCCAGAAACGGCTGAAGACTTTCAATGTGGTTTGATCAACTGTTAGGCAAAGGATTTCCCAACCTAGGTGAATAAAAGTGTCATGTTCAAGAGTGGTTACAAAGTATGACAAACAGGCTCATTTTTCTCTCTTTTCCCCCACCATTTATGGCAAGTACCTCTTTATTTTTGACAAGCTTGAGGAGGATAACATTTGATTGATTATAAGCTCATCTTTCAGATGAGTCCAACTTAGTTTAAATTCGAACCCTAAGAAGGAGTGGTCCGTTCCTGTTTGTAATTGAACAGGTCCTTTACTGTTAAATTTTTACGAGTCCAGTATAGGAGAAACTCGGCGTTTTTCAATTTTAGAGAGTCTGAAAAAACTTAAGAAGACTCCATGGTTGTCCTTTTCCGTAAATTTGTGTCTTCCAAGCTCGAAAAAGTATAAAATAATACTTGAGAGAACCGCTTGATCATTACGACCAAGGAATACTTTTCATATTTAGTGGCACTGACCTGAAAAAGTAAAAAAGCGATCAATGACACGTCGTTTTATAACCAATATCGAATTTGAAACGACAAAAAACGGCAATCTTTTCATGTTTTTACGGTCAGGAAAAGAGCTATAAGTGGACCATCTTTTTAGTTCCATTTTAACGAGTTTAAAAAGAAAAACTCTGCGATTTTTTCATGTTTTAGGAGTCAGAAAAGAGCTTAAAGGTGACTCTAATGTTTTTTCGTCGAAAATGACCGATTTCGCTTGAAAAATCCGTTATCCTAAACAAAAACTCAAACACTACTCATACCTGTTTGAAATGGATAAAAATGCTGCAAAAGTTATTTTTCTAAAGTGAAACATAAACAAATTAACAATTCATTTATTCAAAAAACTTATAAAAAGGGCTTTCGCCAATTCATTTTTACCGTTTGAGATTTGGGTGAGAAAATAGAGCTTTTGGTCAAAAACTTCCCGTGAAGATTGCAGAAAATCCGTCCATCGGAATCGAGCGCCGTCTCCTCCAGGTAATCCACATCATCCTACTCTTCAATTTCATCCGTTTCAAATCATTTTTTAGGGTTTCATTTCATTTTTAGAGGATTTTTAGTCTACAAACGCGCGCGCGGGGGCCGGCAGGCACAACACAGGTAGCCTGTGGACCCCGACTTTTTCTCAATGGGGAAAAAGTCAGGGGTCCGCACCTGCCGTGACTGCAAGGTGCGGACCCACGCACTGTCTCTAACAGACAAGGTGCGGTCCCCGCAGCAAGGGTTTTTAACCCTAAATTTCTCAAAATTCACCCAAAAAATTCAATTTTGCATATTCTAATTTGCCTTTTTGTTGGATGTAGAGTATACATCATGCTTGATTGGCGACAACAGGAGCATGAGGACGTAAATCTTGCCGCGATAAATCACCAACCTTCGATCAATGCATTGAAGGCATGCGGCTTGTACAAATTCTAGGCCATACCTGTCATGAGAGCCCAGGTGGACTTCTTGCAGTGGCTGGTAGACAGGTGGAGCATACAGGACCAGTGCTTCTTCATTGGTGGTCACCAGCTCGAAATGGAGCCGGCAGACATATACTTTTTGGCTGGTTTGCCTAAGAGAGGTGAACATTTGACTCTATTCGGGACTAGGCCAGGTGGCTAGTCTGTCGATAGCCTCCGGCTAGAGTTTTGTAACAACGAGACTAGAGACAAAGGGATAGACATCAAAACCATATCCCGTCCTAAACTCATGGTAATCACGTTCACTGTTACCAGGCTTTGAGGGAGTGCAGCACTACATATAGCCACTAGATCCCAAATGCGGATGGCAGTTGACTGCTTTCGAGGCACCATCTTCAACTGGTGCGATGCTGTGTTGGCTAATGTAAAAGGCCCACTGACTAGAGCCAAGAACGGACAACTGAAGACCTTTGGATATGGTGCTTTAGTTGTGAGCTTTGGTCTGGAAAGGGTCCCAATGTTAGTCCCACAGCACCTCACTATTGGAGCTGGACTTCCTCGAGAGCCCAAACTGATGAGATGGGTTGCAGTTATGGCCCATCATCCTGATGAGGGGATAGAGGTTGTTCGATTCAAACCTGAGTATTTCCATTGGTTGAAAAACCAGGTTTTTGCTATTCAAGAATTTCCTTACGCTGGGGTATATTTTCGCGGTGACCCAGACATGGCTCTTCCACCAGGAGAGCAATGGGATGACTCAGGTAAAATCATTTTCAACATTTTCCTAATTTAATTTTTTTTGTTTTTATCTCGTCCCAAAATTGATAGTAAAAGTTTCAAATGCAGATGTAGGTCCACAGCGACCAGCCGCTCTCCGGCCTTATGAGAGGAAACAACCAGTTGTAGCGGCACCAGCCCCACAGGACGAATCAGCAGAGACCTTAGCCGAATTGGAGAGCCATCTAGAGCATTTGACAGGATACATTCCAGAGACCAGCATAGATGACATTCCTCGTCGACTACAGCGCTATGTGATTGGGGTCCCAGGACCTTTTAGGAAGTTCCTTTGTATGGTGGCCCGTACAGTGGTTTCTTATCGAGATCATCACCAGTGATAGGATGATCGCCTATTGTAGACACATATGACATTTTTGCTTTTTGTACTATCATTTTTGCCGATCATAAGGTGTTTTTCAACCTATGATCGAGGACGATGTATATTTTGACACACTCCTATATTATACTATATCACTATTACCGGCTTATCTTGTAAAACATGTTATGGAATGTTTTTAAATTTACATGTATGATTATTGCAAATGTCTACTTAACATTCGAGAAGAAATTGCATCTGCTAATGTATTTAAAGATCTTGGAATATGCTGATATTCAATATAATCAAATTCACGTTCCAAGAGACGCACTCTCAAAAATAATCTCAATAACACTGGATTTCTAATGGCATATACTCTATTAAGCCATAATACAACGAGTTCAGAATCTAACCTCACTATCAAACTCCGAATCCCAAATGAAATAGATTCAGATAATAACTCAATCATTGCACTATACTCTGCAATGTTGTTTGTTGTTTGACCGAGGCTTACCCCATGCATAGATACCAACTCGTTAGAGGGCGAATAGATAACCCAAGCTGCGGAAGAAATGTTCCGTGTATTACGACAAGCACTATCAGCAAAACCAATGTATGTTTGGAGAGGCGTCGGCATCTGCAATATCAATAGTAAAACCAAGATAAGCACGAATAATGACGAAAAACACTCTCTAAGCTAAGCACACTTTTTAAACTAAAACACACCAACTAAAAAGAAAACTAACCTAATCAAAAATCTCCACACCCATTTTTAAGCATAATACCTCTTTAAGTAAAGACCATTTCTGGGTTTACCTAAAGAGACCCCGTCAAAGTCTACCAATTCATAGGCCCCTTTTGCTAGCTTTCGCTTGACAACATAGGGACCATGCCACATAGGTACGAATTTTCCAGCGCCTAATTTATCATTTGTTTGATCGTACAATAAGACCTTCCTTCCGAAAAATTTCGAGGGGTCACATTTCGATCATACTGAGCTTTAATACGTTTTGCATGAGTTTCGATCGCCAATGCAGCATCACGTCGATTCTCATCTAGCTGAGCCAAGTATAACAAACGTTTTTCCTCTTCGAAAGTGGCTGGAAGTAACTCGATGGCCATTTGCAATGACGGGATTTCGCATTCAATGGGTAACACAGCTTCCAGACCATAAACTAGTTGGAAAGGAGTGAACTCTGTTGACGTTTTTACTGAGGTTCGATACGCCCAAAGCGCTGAAAATAGCATGTTATGCCAATTCGACTGATGAATCCCAATGATTCGTCGGATCATGATGACTAGAACTTTGTTGATGGCTTCAACCAGACCATTGGCTTGTGGATAATAAGGAATTGAACTATCGTGACGCAAGCCAAGCTAGCCTGTAAGTTCAGTCATCATAATGTTTCGAAAATGACGCCCATGATCAGTGATAATTACTTGTGGAACACCAAACCTAGCAATTATATGATTGAACATGAAAATCGCAGTTGTTTGGCCGTCTGCCTCAAATGTAGGGATCGCCTCGGCCCACTTGGTAAAATAATCTACCGCAAGGATGATATACGCATGCCCCCCGGCCGAGTGAGGGTTACATGTAATAAAATCGATACTCCATTTTGCAAACGGACCAACGGCAATTATAGGGTGGAAAGGAGCAGGTGGAGCGCGCATCTTTCGATCAAGTATTTAGCAGTTGTGGCATTTTCGAACCGTGTTAACACAATCTTTAAACAAAGACGGCCAGAAGTAGCCAGCGCGCAATATCTTTTGGGTTGTGGCATACCCAGACATATGACAGCCACACGCTTCAGAGTGACAGTCATTTAGAACCCTTTCAGCTTCCTCATGAGTTAAACAACGTCGTAAAACAGAGTCCCCCCTACGACGATAAAGAGTATCTCCAATAATTCTGAATTGTTGGGACTGGAATCGTATTTTTCGACGTTCTGACCTTGATATTTCTGGCCGAAAGGATTGGGTCTGGAAATAAACGATGATATCCCCATACCACGGATCTAAAGTTCTGATTAGAAACAAGGATTCGTCTGCAATGGGCTCCTCCTCCACAGCTTCCGTGTCAGCATGCGGGAAGTCACACATTAACTCCGCAAAAACTAAAGATTTCTTCGACTTAGACTTTTCAAATTCCAAGTCGAACTCCTGCAAAATCACAATCCATTTGGAGTACTTTCCCCCTAGCAATTGCTTGGTTAAAATATAGATCATAGGGTTGCAATCAGAAATTACAGTGGTTTTACGTAGTAAAATTTAATGATGAAAACGTTGTACAGCTTGAACAGCTGCCAATGCCAATTTCTCCACATGTGAGTATTTTAGCTCAGTTGGATTTAAAGTTCGACTAAGGTAATATATCACATGTTCAGTACCGAATTCATCTTCCTGAAATAACACCATTCCAATAGTGGAATGCGAGGCGGCGAGATACAAAAAGTAGTCATGGTTGTAGTTGGGAGGATGCAATAACGGTGCATGGGTCAACGCGTGTTTTAGTGCATCAAAAGATTTCTCAGCTATCTCATCCCAAAAGAATGGAGTATTTTGTTTCAACAACCAGGTAAAACCCTTTGTAATCTCGGCGTAGTTAAGAATGAATCGACGTAAAAAGTTTGTTTTCCCTTGCAAACTTTGGAGTTGGCGAAGACTCGAAGGAAGAGGCAATTTGACAATAACTTCAACCTTCGAGGGATTGACGCGAATGCCGACTTTCGAAACAACAAACCCCAGTAACCGACCCGTTTCTATACAGAAAACACACTTGTGTGGATTCAACCTAATCCGATAGCCTACACCTCATAAAGATTTCTCATAAATGGATGAAATGATCAGCTCGATGTAATGAATGAGCAAGCAAATCATCGAGATAGGGTTGCACAATGTGCTTGATGTCATGAAACGCATAAGACATGGCCCTTTGAAAAGTTGCCCTGGCATTCTTGAGCCCAAAAGGTAATTTGCAATAAGCAAATGTCCCCCATGGACAAATGAAAGCCGTTTTTGGTTGATCAGCAGGTAGAATATTGATTTGATTGTATCCGAAAAAACCATCCATGAAGGAGAATATTTCGCTGTCGGCACAATCATCAATGATTTGATCGATATAGGGAGTTGGGTAATTGTCTTTTGGACAGGCTCGATTAATATCCATATAATTGATACATATTCTTATTGTCCCTTGCTTTTTGTTAATAGGAACAATATTCGATACCCAATCCGTTAACAGAATCGGATAAATGAAACCTGCTTTGAGTAATTTTTCAACTTCTGCTTTAATAGCAGCAGCTTTTCTCTGGTGGATCTGACGCAAACGTTGCCGAACGGGTTTAGCATCTGGGTAAGTTTTGATATCATGAACAACAATTGCGGGGTCAATTCCTGGCATTTCCTCATATGACCAAGCAAACACGTCGCGGAATTCTTGAAATAGGGCCTTATATATCTGAATTTCATCTTCCATACACGAGGCACCTATATGAATGTTTTCAACAATTCCAGGCTTAACCGAAATGTCAATAGGAATAGTTCGAGAAATGTTTCCCAAATTTAACTCTGAATCAGGATTTTTCATTGGATTCTGAGGTTCCTTGACATATTCAGTCGTAAAAATTGATGAAAAATCATTTTCAAAACGATAACACTCAGGTAAAAACGAAGATCTATGATGAAGATCTTCCCATGGTAAATCATTGAGACATAGGATTTCACGAATTCGCTCATCAGTGTGAACAAGTTCAAAAAAAGTTGTTAAATCCGAGCTTGACGTGAAAAGTGATTCCTCATGGACCACATTCATTAAGTCAATTTTGGTTGAAGATGGGTCGGAAAACGACTGCACAGCCTGATACGCAATTTCATATGGACTTAAAGGCATAACATCACCAAATGAGTCTATCTCTGATTCGGAAGGTACGATCCAAGGATCATCATAAACAATGGTGTCTGACGAAATCATATGAATGGCTGTAGTAGAAGATGATGCGTTGATAGGAGGAAAAGGAAAAGTTCCGAGTAAACCAACATCTTTAACTAGTCCTACTCCAACATCCTTATACGAGATAGTCGTTTTGCTGACATGTTGAGTACTTTCAGAAAAGGCTGGGTCGGATGAAAAGTAAGTCCGCTGGTCTATAGTTACGATCTTTAAATTATGAGGGAACTTTATAAGGCGAAAGACCGATGAAACGACAGCTGTCATAGCGTAAGACCAACTACGACCCAAGAGAAGGTTGTAATCTAGAGGGGCATCAACCACCTCCACATCTAAATTAACAGTTTTGCCTTCTACCCCTATAGGTAAATCCTGTAGAATGCCAAAAGGATGAAACCCACAGCCATCAAAGGCCTTTAGAATCGTCGGGGATTGATTTAGCGAAGGAGAACCAAGCGATCTCCAACACTATGTCGACATAATACATGTTGAGGCTCCCTCATCAATCACAGTCCTATAAATAGGTCTGTTTTTTACTAACATTGGGATCTGGAAAGCCATTTGATGAGGTAAGCGCGGTGTAATATTTTCTAGATCAAAAATTATAAGGTTCGAGTCCTGAACGTCAACAGCTCCAATAGCCAACGATAGTAATTTACGTTGTGCTGGACATGATTGTAGCACTTCCAAAGCCGACATTGCTGAAGGTGAAACAGCTAAATCTTCAACAATGTTATAGTTCTGAGCCGCTCTCGCATGTGGATTGAAAGCTGATTTTCGAAGTATACCCTTGGCGGGCGGTTTGATTACTAAGTCTGGGTTAGGTTTCTCAATCTGTAGCGGATCGGAACCGGGCGTTGAAGTTAATGGGTTAGAATGAGAAGATTTTGCTTCTTTACCATCAACAGGACTTTTACTTCCATAATCATGCGATCGAGTCGCAATCCTAACATGGGACATCATCAGTATGGGTTCTTCGTTGGCATTTGAGGAAGAACCTATCATCTTACTGTCTTGACTTGGAAAATAATCTTTCAAAACAGCAGGCGTTTGGGAACCTTTGACAATTTTCGCAACCTCGGCACGATGAGGGCAGTCTCTTGTAAAATGCTCTTCGTCACAAATGAGACAAGGATAACGAGGTTTGCGTTTCTCATCATTTGATTCTGCTTTTTCTGGTTTCTCTTTCGAATTTTTATCTACTTTATTTTTCTTCTTCCCTTTCTTCTTACCACCGGATTTTGATTTGGCTGTAGATGACTCTACAACCTGAATATCGGCGGAAATTTCCGCGGAAGAATCTCCTGTCGGGGAATCTAGCAAGGTTATGATAGGAGAAGAATTCTTGGAAGACTTCTTCTTACTTTTGGTATTAACCGTACCAATCATACCATCAGCGGCATGAGACCCTGAAAGAGCTGCAATGATTTTATTTTGCTTAGGAAGATTGGGGATTTTCTCGTGTAACGTACCTGACTGCGTATAAACTAAGTCAAGGTACTGTGCTTGAGCAATTACTTGCTCCTCAGTAACAACTCCGGCCTTAGCTACATCCTCAGTGATCTTTGGCAATAAAGATTTTACAAACCATTCGGCTAAGATCTGATCCGAAATAAAAACTTTCACTAAACGCCTTCGACGTCTCCATTCATGAATGTGATCTGAAATGTAAGTGGATGTTGCCTGCTTTAATGAAGTTAGTAATTCCGTGCCATTGTCATATCTGACAGGAAACTGAAAATGAGTTAAAAACGAAGTAGCTAACTGACTAAATTTATAAAAAATGGCTCGCGGTAACTCAATGTACCACTTGACCGCAAGACCAATTAGAGCGCGCTAAAAAAGCCTTAAACGGATTGAATCATCTGAAATGGAATTAGACGCACACCAGAGGTGATAAGTCATCACATGGTTCGACGGGTCCTCTCCTGATTTGCCTTCAAACTTAGGAGTATCACTAGGCAACTTATTCAGCATTGGCGGCCAAAATGGAAGATAGTTAATGGGATCGTTCATAAGGCTCGACAAGTCAGGCAAGTCCAAAGTTGCGACAAACGGTAACTGACGATTAGGGCCCCTAAAACTCTAGGTCATGAGACCAGCCCCAGGAGGAGGATATCCAGGATAACTAGGAATTGGAATTGCACTTGGAATATTGTATCCTCCCGGAAAACCAGGATTAACCGAACTGTACTGGGGTTGTTGACGTTGTTGATATGTATACCCAGGGTACGGTTGATACTGATAGACTGGCTGCTGCACAGCAGGACCGAATTGGTACTATCCCTGGTACGGTTGATAAGTAAAATGAGGTTGACTTGTGACAACCGTACTTGAACCAGGTTGTCCTACAGGCATTTGAACCGAAGTTTGAATTTTGGATCCAGACTGAGGTAAAGATGTCTGAGGAGTTGATACAGGAACAGTAGAAACCGTAGCTGTCGATACTCCAGAAGTAGGTGGGGTAGATTGAACAGATGTTGCAGCAGTTGCAGCAGCCGTTTGAGGCGGAGTACGAGGCGTACTAGGCCCAGGCTGAGAAACTACAGAAGGTACAGAAGTTTGAATAGTAGACTGCACAGGTCACTGGGGTGAACCAGAAACTAAGGGTTGTCCAGTTTGAGATGACAACTATACATTCGATTGCAAGACCTTTTGAGTTTGAGATGGATCCCACACTAAGTTCATTACGGGGTACAGACCCATAACAAGTTGAGAATATTGAGGACCATAACCAGGCTGAGGGTAGGGTTGATAATTCAACGATACATTCCCAGCTCCTTGGACATATGATTGACCGGAAGGTGGTTGGAAACGTTCGTTCGAGTACTGACCTTGAGGTTGATAACCCTGAGGCACGTACTGATACTGGGGTTGACCTTGAGGTACATATTTATACTGGGGTTGACCCTAAGGTACATATTGAGAATGGGGTTGACCTGGGGGAACGTATTGTCCCGTAGGTATGTACTGTCCTTGAGGTTGCCCCCCAGTCGCAAATTGGGTACCTTGAGGTTGCCCCCCAGGCAATAATTGAGGATTTTGAGGCTGCCCCCCAGGCGGTAACTGGCCACCTTGAGGTTGAGGATTAGGAATAGTACCTGACATCGTGAGAATATCTTCTACATTCAACGGCTTAGTACCATTATTTCCAGTTAATAACCCTTGTTCAATAGGTTGAGGAAATGCTCCCGAAAAAGTACCAGTAAGTGACTGATACCCAGAGGGAACAAAAAGACCATCGTACAAAAAGGATTCTGCAGATTGAGAAAACATGGACGACTGTCTTAACATATTTAACGAAAGATAGTAACCCCTAGGTGTTGGGTGATAAGGAATACGAGGTGGTGAAAAACTTAGGCCCAGGTTTTCCAAAAAATTGGTCAATGAAAGATACTAAGCACTGCTCCTAGGTTCACTGTAAAAGATTGATTCACGCTCCCTAAGCTCTATAACAGGTTGATTTTCAGGGATAGGGATGCCTTCTTCTTCTTCCGGAGTAGCAAGTTCTTCAATAGCTATAAGTCCAGAAGGAAGATTTTGGGTAATTATTCTTTCTACCCTGGGTGAACCAGGACCACTAGAAGTTGGAGAGGTAAACCCCGATGTTGGAGTAGCAGCAAATTCAGTTTCAGGTTCAGATATTTCAGGTTCCTCACCTAAATCACTAGTAGATGAAAAGCTACCAGTAATTTTGGAAACAGACACAGACTGTGGATTATAATCTGCCACTAGAGCTTGAAAATCAGGATGTACCACCAAAGAAGACTCTCCTTCTTCAGGTAACCCAACTCTATTGTCTCTAGGAGTTACGAGGGCTCTTAACCTTTCATGCCGGCTCGGTGAAAACTCAGGAAGTTGGCCCCAAAGTCTACGGGACTTCCTCGGTAATTCAGCCACGATTAAATATTTTAACTACTTCACACGAAAACAAAGTAAAATCTCAATGAAAACCACCTAAAGCCTCTAAAGAACCAAACAAATTTGAATCACACGCCTAAAGAATCTAGGAGATCAAACCACACACAAACAGTAACTTTCCGTACTGAAAACACTAGTTGGTGATGAAATCCAACGTCGCAGAGTTCAATACAGAAATGGCGGTTGGAACAGTTACCCCGGCAACCTGCTTAATGAATAGACTGGCACAAGTTCCTCCACTAAACTGTCTCGAGTGAAGAGAACCCCCCAGAAAATCCAAGTGAGTCTAGCCGACATCTGCTCCAGGTACAGTGGGATCTTCCCTCCACCGTCACCTTAGGAAGAATCCTATAAAATATGGTCACTATGGTTACCAACGGAAACAAATATACCTGGGGGAACAGTCTACGATCCGATACGCACGCAAGGGCAGAGTAACAAGCTCAATCCCCTTGAAGGCTCCTTGACATAATCCAAGGTTTACCAACAAGTGACCCCAGACTCCTCGACAATGGTTAATCCGAGGTTTACCGTTTTTAATACGTGAATATCTGGCGTCGTTCCCAATGAGGAAGGATTGATTCTCACATTGATTCGGACATGATCTCGTGCTTCTCTTTTAAGAGGAGATTTCCCAGAGCATAGATGCCGCAAATTGGATTTTTCTCCTACTGCAAGATACAGCTACTTGTTTGTTTTACTATCTTGGAGAGTTAATTACTCCCTACTCCAAGACACTAGCCTAAGTTATTTTGGTGTAATAGAGCCCTAGAAATAAAAAGATTACTAAATAGATTTTACTTTCAGCGTTATTTTTATTGGTTTTTGTTTAAGTCAAGAGGTGCGGAGATGAAACTTATGCTGTGAAGACTCAACTCGAAATCACTAAAAAAATGCACTTAACATGATAAGCAATCTTTTCCCTTCAATGAATTTCTAGCTAGGAAAGAGTTTGAGAATGCAAATGCTTGTAAACACAAATTTTTCTTAACAAACAAATCAAAAGAAGAGCTTTTTGTCTTTTCCAATGCACTCAAAACGAGACAACTAGTTATTTTCACAAAAATTTCTCTTTTCTTTCAAACACTGAAATACTACAAAAAAAAACTTTTTCCAAAAGAAATTTTTTTATTTTTTATAAAACACTCAAAACTATAGAAATAACTAATCTTGAGATCTATAAACTATAAAAAACTATTTGAAGTCAAAGCTTACAAGATGTCTTTTCAAGGATGTTTTACTTAGCTATAAGCAAACTAAGGAATAATTTGTCCAAAATCACAAATCAGTCAAAAAACAACCAATTTTTGTTTTCTTTTCTAAAAACGAAATCCAAACTTTTAACACAAGCCTTTTCGAAGTTTCGCAAAGAGAAAACAAAAGGTGGATTCCTCAACAAAGGTAGATTTTGCAAATGGTTAGACTCATAAGAAGGCCAGTAAAAACCAAGGTGATTTGAGGCTTCTACAGCTTCTAACCTCTGAGCTACTACAAGATCAAAATAAAAACCAAGCCCCGCAACCAAAACTTCTAGGAATTTCACCTAAAACCCTAACACCAATGGAATTAACCTAAGAAAAGTTCTTAACAAGTCATATGCAGGTCTGGGCAGGGGATAACAACATCTAAACAAAAACTAAGCTAACTACAAGATAAAATCTTAGGTTTTCCAAAATTTTGACAGGGTCTGCAGGCCCACAGTTCACACAGGTGTGGTACCGCTCTGTGCGAAAAGCAAAAGTGCAGATAGGTCCGCACTGTGTTGCAAGCCGAGGGAGCGGTCCTCTCCCAAAGTTATGAAAAACAAAAAATAATCCAAGATCTACTAAATCTACCCAATTCCACACACAACAAGCCAAAAACAGAAACAAAAACACAGTTTCTCAAGTCAAAATGAAGCAAATCAAGAAATCAAGTCCCCAGTATGGTCGCCATTTTGTCACACGGAATGAGTCGATCTTGCGGACAAGATTGACTTCCCTAGTATCTAAAGATATCTAGTGACAAGCAAGCCAATCAAAAACTATCTTTCTCTAAGTATGCAATTTATAAACAAAGGCAAACAAGTGTTTTAGGCCTACCTTGGGTCCAATGCAAGTTTGTGGAAGCCTCGCTCCTTTGATCCAAATGAGCTCCCTTGTAGCGAATCTACAAACACAAACAAACAAACAAATTAAATAGCACCTGAAAAGCCAATATCATAAAGCATACCTATCATGATGATCAAGGAATTCATGAAACAAATGACATAAGACAATTTGTTGAGAAAAATGAATCTGATTGTATTAATTCAAATCAAAGAAGAACTTTACAACATGTGCCTTGATGCTGTACAAGCTCCTCCCAGGGTCCAACAAGAAGTCTCCTCTACTTTGACAAGTTTCACTCTCTTCCCAATGAAGCCAAAAGGTATGTGATCTCTCCTCTCAAGCTTAACTAGGAAGTCTTAATTCCACCAGCATTTACCCTCAAAAATGTTCAGCTTCTAACCTCCCTAGCAACCAGCCCAATGCCTTAATTTATAGTGCAATGGAGGGAAGTTACTAGGTCCTCCTTCAAAGGGATAAATCCCTCCTTCAAAGGGATAGCTCCTCTCATCAAGGGATTAGCTCCTTCTCTTTTGGGATGCATGAACCACTTACGAGCGAACAATCCACGTCAAAATTCCTTCTAGAATCATCTAGAATTAACCCAAAGTGAGATTTTTAGAATAAACTTGCGCCTTTTTGACTTTCACAGGGGTCTGCACCCACTCCTTTAGAGACGGAGCGGGCAGGTCCGCAGGTAATGTGAACAGGGGTTGCGGGACCGCATGCAACAGTGAGAGAAAGTGCGGAACCAGAGCTTTGTTGATTTTTAATGTCTTTCTCTCATTTTCAAAGCTTGACATGAAGAGCTGAAGTCTGAGACTTTCTTAGGAGGACTGTATAAGTGATGATAGACCCATACTGACTGCAAATAGTCATGGTGACGATATTTTTGTGTAACACCTGGATCAAAGCCCATCAAGCCAACAAACGGTTCCATTGTCGGGACCGGGATTTGCACGAGAGATGTGTGATTTTATATCATTGGAATCCAACTAAGAAAGAAATTGAAACCTGGTTGGATAGAAAGATCCACGAATTCGCGGCACAGGAAAACAAGATTTTGCGATTAACGAAAGAACAGTGGTTGGACAAATACTTGTACACAGAAATACACGAAATATTCTTCTATTCCTTCTTGGTTGAGTTATAAGAGTGGATCGCGAAGTTGGCAGACGGCCAAAGAAGGTGGAGGTTTGACAAACTGATTGTTTGGATACCGGAGCTAGTAACGTTGAAAGCTTCTAAAGATAAGAGCGTGTGCGCTGTCGACCATTGGCTCGACCGCATCATAGGAGGATTTGTGACAGAGTTTGCGGTCGATACCTCTATCAGTTACAGCGAAGCAGAGCACCGCTTCTTGAAAGGACCGCAACGTAAGTATTTAAAATCACTGAATACTTGGATTAAGATGCTCTTGTGTGAATAGCGGGTAATGCGGTTACCTTGATGTTTGGAGCTACGCGAAGCGGAAAACCTTTCAGAGACAGAGGAAGAAAAGGTCTTGAGTATAGCCCACTGATCGGACCTCCTTTAAGTGACGACGAAGGAACACCGTAGATTTCTCCCTTGAGTGCTAGTCAATTGATAAGACAAGGGTTCTCGCAAATACCTACACCGCCTCCACCCTCATCACATCCATCCACACCACCTCCATCCTTGCCTCCACCGCTCACCCCATCACCCACACCACTGCCACCTCCACTGTTCAATATGGTGAACTCCGTAAAACTACCTGTATTCAAGGGCATAGGGAATGAGGACCCAGACCAATTTTGGTTCGTCATAAAGGTTGTATGGGAAGCTCAAGGTGTAGCAAATGATCACATGAAAAAGGTGACGTTGGTTAGTGCTTTGCAGGATCGCGCACTAACCTGGTACATCAAGTACTATAATGATAACCAGGCAGTTATGGTGGCAGAGATCCAGACCGCACTGAATAAAGAATTCATTAGGCCTAAGTCTGAAGCGTAGTCAATTGTGGGATTCAAGGAAATCATGATGAAACCAGGTGAGACCCCTTTGGAGTTAGATCAGATATTGAAGTGTAAAATCCATAAAGCTAATATGAATTTGACGGATGGGCAGCACCGCAAATGGTTCGTGGCTTCGCTCCTGCCTCACCTAAGGGTTGCACTATCACAACAGAAGATTACGACTGAGGCAAAATCCTTGGAGATTGCAATGAGACTGCATGGAAAGACGATGTAAGATCTGAATCTGGGAGTTCAACAAATTCATGCATAGTTTCAAAACCTTTGTCTCAACATGCATTGTTTGAAGCAGGACAGAACTGCTCAGCTAGAGGCACGCGAAGAAGTTTGGTGCATAAAATGAAAGGGTCAGTGGCATGACAAAGATCACTGCCCAGTTTTCACAAACTATGTTGAAGCAGGACGGCCAATGCCTCTACGACCGGAGGCCGTGCATGGGCCAAGTGCAAGGCCTGCGCTATGGTGTGCTATATGTTAGGTAGCAGGGAAACATACGACTAATAATTTCCATTTGCTACAAAAATTTGTACAAACACCGCAACAATTGTTCTGCAATTTTTGTCAATCAGTAGGCCATGATGAGTGCAATTGTCGAAGTTACGAATTGATGATGGATAGGACACCCGCATACAGAGTGCAAACAGAAACGTGGCCTCCAGACCAAGGCGTCGGGGGAACACAAGGTGAGTATCACGGGTGCAGCCGAGCCCGAGGTGGAGGATGGCCTGGGAGAGGCTGAGGACAGCTGATTTGTTACAATTTCGGAGGCCTAGGACACTACGCAAGGGACTGTCTGAATCCGATGCGATTGTCATGCCGCTACTGTACTCAGTTTGACCATGCGACTGAGGATTGCCCAATATTATTGGCTAAGATTCGCGAAAGGGGGTGACACCTCCGCAGCCGACGCAAAACCTCCAAATGATGAGGGCTGAGCCTCGCGAGGAAGACCCTAAGGTAAACATTATGCTTCGAGCGGAATCGCGATTGGCGAGGATAAAGGGAAGCAACCTGCAGAAGGTCAATGGGGCCGCAAAGCACTAGAAAAGGAGACTGGGTTTGATTTGGAGAGCGCAAAAGAAACATTTATGGAAGCAAAGAAAAGCTTCATTGAGGCCTTTACCTCCGGAAGTCACGAGAAACTAGTTGAAGAAATGGACCCATCTATGATTACCATGTTCTTGGATACCTGCATGAAGCTGCTCCGTGACAGTAAGGCTGTGATGGGCCTACAGGCACTGATCAATCGATGCGCTGATAAAGATGGAACTACTGGTGAACCACGCGTGGTCAGGAAGCTTGGCAAGCACAAGGCAAGGACCGGGTTAGTTAGCCAAACAAATATCTACACTGCTGACCCTTTCGGCATCAGCGCGCGGAGCGCGGACTAAAGTCTCACCCGAAACAGTATGGAGGGATGTTGGAACCAAGTTTCTGCACCCTTGAGATGGTTGTGATGTTGGTTTATTCCAACCATACATGCCTTCGCGCAAGTTTCTTATCCCTCTGCTATACCTTTCAGTGCCTTCGCAAAATGTTACAATCGGTTTCGTGCAGCCCTAATCAGGGGCTAAAGTACTTTCATGTTGTTAGGGCAGCGAACTGCGATATTTCCCAAACTACACTAAGTATCTTACTTATCTTATTTAACAGATCTTGGTTAGCTTCGCGTAAACAGAGGTTCTTACCTGCGTGCACTTAACCAATACAGTTATACACATTCGCACATCATATAAGCATTAGAAGTGAAACTCATACTCAATACAAGAGATGCATAATCAGGAAATAAAGACGCAAAAATTATAAAATACTTCTCTTTATTGATAATTCCAGATGATTACAGACTCGACTCGCCCTACGCACTCAGCTACAGACTTCTAGGCCTCTGCACACTCAGCTGCAGAGCCTCTACCTACGCTACGACCCAACCTAGACTTCTACTCCAAAGATATGACTCAATTCTTCATTATTGACGTCTTCGTTATTTTTTAAACTACTTAGAGCTTAGCTCTATTTATACAATCCATGGTCCGCGGACCATGGATAGATCTTTTACAACCGACATTACATTATCAAAATAAGGGCGAACAACCCTATAACTCTTTAACATCTATGCACTCTGCAACCACAAAATGCGGATTCTTTACACTTGGATTACAAAATTGGACCAAAATATGGGCTTTAGGCCCCATAACTGCCCTTGGGGGATCCCGCGCCCAACAGGCCCCCAACACAAACATCGCGACTCGCCCTCGAGTCACTCTTCAAGTGCAAAGATCTTAGCGCGTAGACCTCCCAGCTCTGTTTGGATCAACGCAACTTCGAGAGCGCACTGAGCGGCTGCCTGCTGGACTTCTTCCATGCGTTATTTGGTGACTGCTGTTGAAACGTTGCTCTCAATATTTTGCTGAGCTGCCTGCAATTTCACGAGATTTCCTTCAATGGAGGTTGTAATTGTATAAGTCTCGTCTATCCATAGTTGTAGGCGACATCCGCCTGTTCCTTGAGCGCCTTTGCCTCCTGCATCCATGCAAGCCTCTACGTAAGGGAAACCATCTACGTGGTCCCTTTTACCTCATTATACCTTTGTTGGAGCTCGCGTGCCTCTGTCTCTAGGCGCTCTACATTCGAGTCCTCCTGCAGAGTGGTTAGGACCCCGAATGACTGTTCGAAAAGCTGCATGCAGTCTTCCACTTCACTGTCAACCGCCACTATTGTTGTTGTAACAGTGGTGGTACGTTGTCCCCTGATCTCCGACAGAGTAAAAGGCTAAGCCTTCAACTGCAATTCTGTGGTCTGCATGTTCATCTCAAGCTGAACCCTAGCCATCTCTGCTCCAGCGCCGCGCAACCCTATGGCCAATTTGCGGACGCGTGCCTCAACCAGTTCCTCTGCCTGAATGGCCAACTCCGAGACCATGCGGCAGGGTTCCTCCATAACCTCCATTATCTGCTTATTCTGCTCTATTGCTTCGTTGCGGTGTAGGCCCAACTACTCAATGTTGATGCGCTGCTCACTCATCACCTGTAGAGTGTGACTTTCCCTAGCCCGAAGTTCCCCGATGACTCCATCCTGTAAAAGGTAGACCGTCTCCCGAGGGAGCGTAGCCATGTTCAATCCTACCCCTTTCAAACTATTAACCGTGGGGTTGTTGGCCTCCTCTGTAGTAAGTGCCCCCTCTGGTAGCACTATCGTGTTGGTCACCCTTGTGCGCAACATTTCCTCGGAAACTGAAGTGTCGATCGCGAGGATGGTGGACACTGCACCAGTCTGTGGAGTGTGAACCTGCAACTCCTGTAGTTCTGTTCGAAGAGCCCCCAATACCAGTCGCTATTGTTCTTCAAATTGTTAGAGGGCCTCTGCGGTGACATCCCACACCGTTTCTCCGATGTCATGCAAATCCCCCTCAGTGAGGGTGATTGGGTCTAAGGACCTCTTGGACGTCTTTGTTTTCTTTCAGGGTAATTCCTTCTCTCACGGTCGCAGACGCTTAAGTTGGGTGGACGTCGTCTACGGGTCCGCGCCACCTTGTTCTATCTCTGTCTCTAGTTCAGTCCCGGGCAAAGGTGACTTTTGTCCTTTGCAGTCTTCTCCTGTTTCCTGCTATTGTTCAGCCAATTTCACAACATCGCACGCTGCCTGGGCCTTAGCCTCTGCTTCCTCTTTTCTACACTTCTCTGCCAGCTGTGCCATTTGAAGCTTTGTATCTTCCTTCTTGTGTTGCGCAGCAAACTTGTCTGTTTCCAAAGACTCAAGAACTGCGAAAATTACATCATTAGTCGCCAAGTATGGTAGGTTATGCCATGTCTTTGTGGGGTCCTTCTGCAACCTAATAAAAACATTGTGGAAATCCACTTTGAACTCTGCAAAACTCTGCAAACTGGCATAAATTGTGGGCGACAACCGCGGCTTGCGATTGATCCCCATTCATATATTCATCTCCATTAGGACCCAGAATATCTTACTTTCTCTGATACGCTGCGTGTCCTTGGTCGCCCACAATAAAGTGTACTTCGTTGCCTCTGGAATGTCCGGCACAACTGTTGGGCCTTGAAATTGTCATTCACTTCCATTACATTTTCACTTATATTTCCATATTGTCATCTTCACTCCACCTCTATTTCATTACATTTACCTTACCATTATCATTATTGGGTCATATTTATGTTTTTCCAAGCGTTATTAATTCTTAGCATTTTTAAGTGAATTTATGGTTAAAAATTAGAAAATAATGTGCATGTGCTTATACCTAACAAGTGGGATGAGATTGTTGACATGTATAGGTCAAAATGAAGCTTTTAAAAGACCCTTATGTGACCTCCCAAAACCAAATTCGAATTTGAGTGGAGAAGATCATCGGATCATGAGGATATGTATCTCATTTCCTATTTGTATTGAAACTCTAAGAAGACGTTTCTAATCATTTCCTATTTTGATTGTAACTCTAGAGATATGAGGAAGGATTCATGGACTCTCATTAATGAGATAGCTTCTCATCTTTTTGTATAAATAGGGGAAGTTTTCTCCTATCATTTTCATGTGTAAAATTGGAGTTATGCTCAAGCTTTGAATACAGAATTAGATTGTGGCACCTTACTCATGAATGTTCCTTCATTTTGACTTGGTTTTGCTTACATATGGAGCATCTCGATTTACCATCTCTCACACTTTTAGATCAGCTACATAAAATGTGTGAGATTTAATTGCTTTTATAGACTAAATTTCATTTTCTTTCTTAGTATTAGTTTTAGAATGACTGTGTAATCTTTGTTTTTCTAAAAAAAATCAATAGGAAAGATTTATGTATTTTCCAATTGGATAAAATTTGAAGCAAGAGCTCATAGTTATTTAGTTTCCTTTCAAGTTTTGTTATTTACTTTCTTAGATCAAACTATCAATTCATTGTATAATTGAATAAAATATCAGCCCAAGAAGGTGACTTCAAATTGGGTGATTGAATGTTCAACCTATGCAATCATTGAGCTTTACTTTTTCGTATTTTTATATTTTCTTTTAAGATCATCATTTAATTACATTAACTGATATTCCTAAAGATCATTCTAAGAAATTGATTTAATCATATTTCAAGTTTGAATAGTTGAATATTTAATACATGCAATTACTGAGTTATTTTCTGCACACTTTACTTGCTTTTCTAGGACAGTAGAAGTTAAAGTATAAATAGTTGCTTACACATCATCTCATGAAGGTAACACTTCATAACTGAATGCTGGAGTAACTCAGTATACATTAATTGTTTTTTATTTCACAGGTTACTTGAATTTCATTTTCATTATTTGATTTCATAGATTAGATGAATTGGTTTTCGTTATTTTGTAATTAGATTGATCTAAACTGAAAGACAATTTCTAACACATATAGTGCACGCATGCTTCACAAGTTTACAAAACCCCCGGTTAACAAATTAAATGACAAGAAATCACTTTGCCCCAAAAGCGACTGAAGGGAATTGGCTATCTTCGAGCAGCTCCCATGCCACCAGTACTATCGACAACAAGAGCCATGCATAGTGAAACGTTTTTCCCTGCTCCTACGCCTCGCGACAGTTCGCAAGGAACTCGCCGCATAGATAGTTCGCCCAGCTGAATTGGACTCCTTTTGCACATTGGGCCACTAGTGCAACCACGAGCGCGGGCACCTCATCTGCACAGCACTTCCACATCACCTTCCCTGATAGTATTTTTGTTGCAACCTTGACTGCAGGGTTGTTAATGTTGGAAATGGCATACCGTCGCTTCTTCTTCTCTAGCTTGAACTTCTTCTTCATCGCTTCCACGAGGACCAACTCGCCACCTTTTCCCTCTAAAATGTTGGTTGGATCCTCCAATGAGTAAGGTAGTCGTGTAATCCAGTGAATTAGATGGTCTGTGATGGGGATGGGCTCCTCCAGCCACAAACACCCATCATGCACCAAGCAAAGCAGCGGCCTGATGACGAAGACGGTCACTCGAGCATGGTGGTAATGTGGCACCTAGAGCAGGTTAAGCAACCCGGCTTTTTCTACACCTCTTAGCCATGTCTGCGGCTCCAATTGAATTGTTCCAGTAGTCACGTCAATTCTTTGGTGCATTAGCTTCTGGGTCGCTAAATGCGGGAACTTCTCGTGGTCTACAAGGTCCCAATCTTCAAACTTCAACACAAGAACCCGCCCCAAGTGTGGTCCCTCAAAAACAATATCCTCTGGGAGCAACGGAGTTTGCAGAGATATTTTTCTTTCATCTATGTCCTTCGGCACCTTGGCTTTACCCTTGCGCGGAGGAACATATTCAGGTAACCGAGTAATAGGGTCCACACCCCGAGTTTCAACTTCCATTTCTTCGTCCTCCTCTTCCACAAGGATTTCTTCAAATTCCTCCTCGTCTGCCTCCAGATTAATGGCCTTCCCATTTTCCTGCAAGGTGAGCTTGGTCCTCTGTATATTTCGTGGTGAGACGCGCACCGAGATCATGGCCTGCTTATCCTTATTAAGTCACAGTGTTCTGGGTGATTTAGGAACCTCAAGTATCGCTCTGGCGCTCTCTAGGGCTTCCACTTCCGCAATTTCCTACACGGATTCCTCGGGTGTCGACATCATTCTAGTCAGGAGGTCCTGCATCGCCTTCGGCAATGTTTCAAACACAGAACTTGTTCTCAAAGCCTCAAAGTTTGAAAGGTCCATATGCACTTGATAGTGCAACAACTCAGATCCCAAAATGCCAAGTGTTGTTCATTGGACAGTCACTTGTAATTTATAGGGCCTTTTGAATTCAACTTCGACTGTTCCCCCCACATTCAGTCTATTAATGCTAGATTGGTGGCAGTTTTTCAAGAATCTAAGCCATAAAGTTTGCCTTAAATGCCTGTCGCCCGCTCCATTTGGCCTCAAACCAACCATCAAATCGTGAATATTGAATTTAACGGTCACTTTCTGGCAGACATGCACGCTAGCGCCGCTGTCTTCGTGCTGTCGCGACCCCTGTAACACTTCGTTGTTGAGCGCAGTCTTGACATTGCGCAGTTCACGGGCAGTGTAGTTTATAGTCCCGCGCCTCCTTTCAGCTGCCTGGAGCGCCAAGACTGTGCTACTTCCATATAGTCACATCGCCAGATCATCGGTGTATGGCTTCAAGCGACTGCCATTCACCTTTCCTGGGAAAGGTTCTCCATTTAACTTAACCAGTTGTACCGCACCTCCGTCGGTAATCTCCATAATAACATACAGCCCTAACTAGTGCATCCTGAGTTTCCCTGGAAATTTATCAAACTTACTATCATACAACAACACCAAGTAATTCAACTTAAAGGTGCGCAGCTTAATGTGTCGATCGTGCCATGCCTTTTCACACTGCTTTTGGACCTACTGGTGAAATCCAGCCAAAAATCGTTCTTCTTCAAGCTCATCCAGCTGCGCGAGCCTCTCCTCCAGGGCTTCGCAATCCGTCATACCTGCGAGCATTGCTATGTGCAGACTAGGCACAATGTATTCCATAGGCATTACGGCTTCCACTCCATAGACAAGCCTAAAAGGTGTCTGTCCCGTCACCTTCTTGCATGTTGTCCGATAAGCCCATAATACTACAGGTATGCATAGGTCCCAATCACTTTGTTGAGCATTGCATACCTTGGTCAGCACATTTTCAAACACTTTGTTGAACGCTTCTACTATCCCGTTAGCTTGTGGGTGATAAGGTGTGCTATTCTAGTGATACACCTGAAATTCCTTCGTTAGTGCGTTGATTCTCTCATTCAAGAAGTTTGTACCACAATCACTTATCAAGATCTTTGGACAGCGAAATCGCGTCAATACATGCTCAAATAGAAACTTCGCGGCAGTCGCGCCCATGCAATCCTTCACCGGCTGCGCTTCTGTCCAACGAGTCAAGTACTCCGTCACAGTGATAATGTACCTCGTGCATGTCTTCCCTTGAGGCTGAATAGGTCCTACAAAATCTATTGCCCACTTTTCAAAAGATTGCAACGTCATTTTTGGACTCAAAAGCATTTCATCCCTCCACATTTGCTTACCTGTTCTTTAACATACGTCGCACACCTTGCAGTATGCTTTTGAATCCTGGTGAAGGGTTGGCCACCACAACCCTGTGCTTAGAATCTTCTGCATAGTTTCTCTCCCTGCATAATGTCCTCCCGCGGTGACCCCATGAGCGTCCGCGAGGATGCTGCTTTGTTCAAACCTAGGTACATACCTTCGCAATATCTCATCATTCCCCATCTTGTATAGATTCCCAACAATGACAGAGAAATCTATCGCGCGCACCACTAATTCCTTCTTTTGTTGTACAAAGTACCCTTCCGACGTAGTCCTAGTTGTTAGGAAATCTATTATATCCTCAAAATTTCCATCCAAGACGCGCATAGCGAAGAGTTGCGCATCAGGTAATCCTTCCTCCAAACTAGTAGGTTCCTCCCCTGTCTCGATGCGCGGCAGGTGGTCAGGTCCTGTGTTCAATCATGCAGGCTTTACAACAACTTCAAAATTGTATTCTTGTAACAATAAAAGCCATCTGCAGATGCGCCCCCCCAACACAAGCTTATTGACCAGGTACTTTAGCGCGGAGTACAGGTGCACCTACTCGAGTTGGGGCTTTTCTTCATAGGCCTGCATCCATGTGCGCAAATCATTCTGCAAATCATACTTGTCTCTCAGTCGCATCTTAGGCTTCCTAAATCATTTTTGCATCATTCTCCTACATTCACGCCAATCACCAAATTTTATTTTGTGCGTACCCCACCATCTTGCAGGCATAGCACGTAGTACCCAGTCCAAGGCCTGGAAGCGTTTCTTTTCCGGCACCTCCCTTTCAAATGCATCCAAGAAGGCATCTACCTCATTTAGACCATCATAAGTAGGCATATTTCTTTCTTCTAACAACACACAGTGCAGCGATTGAATCATCATATTACAATTCAACGTAGTTACTTCATGTAACCGATTCTGCCAGCATTCTATTTCTTCATCGGAATACGAAGTACAGGAACTCTCACGCTCCCATGTCATTTGCCCATCCGCGGTGGGATTCACCCAGTCTTGGTCTCGCGCTATTATCTTATAGATGCAGTACGGATCATCATCACTTTCATAGTCGCGGATTGGTTCTGTATAACGCAATCCTTCAACAGGAACCAGGGGTATTATTATGCGCAGTGACTTTTTCTCAAAGATCATCTTTCACTTCTTCAGATTGATTACCCCGTTCATATCAGTAGCCCAGTGAATTCCGAAGAGCGCAGGGTAGGGATTGTTGTCATCAACAATCTCTATTACTTCAAAATCTGCCAGCGCGCTCGCTCCCTCAATATCCACGGTTACTCCCTACAATCTCCCCATGGGTATGATTTTATGATGATTCGCCATGTTCAGCTGAATCGGAGACCATTGCAGCACAGGTCTCCCCATTCGCTCCCATTTCTGTTTTGGTAAAACATTTGCATCTGATCCCAAATTCAGACTGACTTGACCCATCTCGTATTCTTCGATCTGCGCAGTGAGTCTCATTTCACACCCCATCCTTGTCTTATGCTTTTCGATCTTGCGGACTACACACGATTCACCTAGCGCAGTCCAAGCACATCTGTTGATGAGTTAATGTAACCCTGTCACAGCCTTACTATCGCGGAGTAACTTCATACAGGTTTCCAGGAAAGTTGTGAGCATAGAGGGGTCCATCTTTGGCTCAGGATTTTCTTTTCTTCCTGAAGTGGAGGCCTCATCGAAGCTCTTCTTAGCTTCAATGAAGGTTTCCCAAGCGCGCTCCAAATCAAACTCAGCCTCTTTCGTCGGGGCTTTGCAAATCCAGGTACTGTCTTCTAGTTGTTTCCCCTTGTCATCTCCCATCGTGATTCCACTTCAAAGAACTATATTTACGTTTGGATCTTCCTCGCGTGGCTCAGACCTCATCATATGCAAATTCTGAGTTGAGGGAGGTGGTAGCACCCCTTTGTCACGTATCCTAACTATCAGTGTAGGACAATCTTCTGTTTCATGATCAAACAACGTGCAATACTTGCACGACGGGGGCGTTGGACTAGTGCAATCAAGGGCATAGTGTCCTAGCCCTCTGCAATTGTAGCAAATCAACTATTCGCGACCTCTACGAAGTCCTCCTCCGCCTCGACCTCATCCACGCCCATGAAATCCTGTCCACGTCATCCTTGCATTCTGGTCAAGGGGCCGCATTTCGGCCTGAACCCTGTAGGTGGGAGTTCTATCCATCATCATTTCATAGCTATTGCAAGTACGCTCATCATGTCCCACCGATCTAAAAAAGTTGCAAAACCACTGTTGCGAAGCTTGCCTATACTTCTGTAACAAGTGGCAGCTATCCGTGGCATGTTTTACGGCTATTTGACAGATAGCGCACCACAAAGCAGGCATTGTGTTAGGTCCTGCTTGAGCTTCCAGACTTAAAGGCATCGGTCCTCCTCGTGCAAGGTAATTTGTAAAGATCGGGCAGTGGTCTTCGTCATGACCCTGACTCTTATATTTACGCACCATACTTCTTCGCGTACCTCTAGCCGAACCGTCCTATCCTACTTCAAGCTTTGCATCTCAAGGTATAGATTCTTCAGCTGCGTGTGGATCTGTTGAACGCCTAGATTAGAATCTTGCATCGAAGTCTCATGTAGTCTCATGGAAATCTCCAAGTCCTCTGTCTAAGTTGTTATCTTCTACTGCGATAGCGCACTCCTCAAGTGTGGTAGTAGCGAAACCAAAAACAACTCGCGATGTTGTCCATCTGTCAAATTCATGTTGGCTTCGCGGATCGTACATTTCAGCCTCTGATCTAGTTCCCAAGGCGTCTCGCCTGGTAGCATCATGATCTCTTTGAATCCAACAATCAACTACACTTCAGATTTAGGCTTGCTAAATTCCCTATTCAGTGCTACTTGGATGTCCACTACTCTAGCATTCGGGTTATCACTGGAGTACTTAATATACTAGGTTAGCACGCGATCTTGCAGAGCACTAACCAGTGTTGCCTTCTTTATGTTATCATCTATAACACCTTGAGCTTCCCATACAGCCCTCACAACGAACCAGAATATGTCCGGATCCTCATTTCCCGGGCCTTTGAACAAAGGCAACTTCACTGTGTTCGCCATACTGAATCACGGTGGAGGTGGAGGTGGTACAAGTGAAGTTAGAGGTGATGGTGGTGAAGCCGGCAGTGGTGTGGGTGGAGGTGGTATTCGCAGGAATCCTTGTCTTATCAACTAAATAGCACTTCGCAGAGAGACCTTCGCGATCCCTTCTTCATCCCCGCACGGAGGTTAAATCAAGGGGCTATGCTCTGTACCCTTATTTCCTTCGTTTCTGTAAATTCTTCCACTTCCCGTAGACCCAAACATCAAGGTAGCTGCATAACCCACTTTTCGCACAATAGCATTTTAATCCAAGTATTCAAAGATTTTACGTACTTACCTCACGATCCTTTGAAAAAGTGTCGCTTTGCCTCACAATCGCTGACTGAGGTGTTAACCGCAAACTCAGTAACAAATCCTCCTATAATGCGATCAAGCCAATGATCGACGGCGCGCGCGATATTATCCTCTGATGCTTCCAACCTTCGCACTAGCTCTAGGGTCCACACAATAGGACTGTCAAGTTTCCACCTTCCTTAGCTATCTGCTAGCTTTGCGGTCCACTCGTATAGCTCAGTAGGGAAAGAGGCGAAAAAGATTTCATGGATCTCCGTATACAGGTATTGGTCCAACCACTGTTCTTTTGATAGTCGTGGGTTTCTATTCTCTTGCGCCACAAACTCATGAATCCTTCTGTCCAACCAGCCTTCGATTTCTTTCTTAGTTGGATTCCAGTGATACGACATCACACATCTCTATGCAGATTCTGTTCCCAGAAGTGGAACCATTTGTTGGCTTGTGGGGGCCTGACCCAGGTTCAGCATTAGTTAGCCAAACAAATCCCTACACTACTGGCCCTTTTGGCATAAGCCCGCGAAGCATGGACTGAAGTCTCACCCAAAGCAATATGGGGGGATGCTGGAACCAAATTTCCGCACCCTTGAGATGGTTGGGATGTCGGTTTATTCCAACTATACCTGCCTTCACACATGTTCCTTATCCCTCTATTCTACCCTTCAATACCTTCGTGAAATGTTAAAATTGATTTCGCACAACCCTAATCAGGGGTTGAAGTCCTTAAACGCTGCTAGGGAAACGAACTGTGATATTTCCCAAACTACGCTAACTTATCTTATTTAATAGATCTTAGTTAGCTTCGCGTAAACAGATGTTCTTACTTGTGTGCACTTAACCAATACAGTTATACACATTCGCGCATCATATAAGCATTAGAAGTGAAATTCATATGCAATATAACATATGCATAATCAGGAAATAAAGATGCATAAATTATAGAATACTTCTCTTTATTGATAATTCCATATGATTACAGACTCGACTCAACTCGCCCTGTGCACTCAGCTGCAGACTTCTAGGCCTTTGCACACTCAGCTGCAGAGCCTTTACCTACGCTACGACCCAACATAGACTTCTGCTCCAAAGATATGACTCAATTCTTCATCATTGACGTCTTCATTATTTTTTAAACTACTTAGAGCTTAGCTCTATTTATACAATCCATGGTCCGTGAACCATGGGTAGATCTTTTACAACCGACATTTCATTATCAAAATAAGGGCGGACAACCCTATGACTCTTTAACATCTACAAGCTTCGCGACCACAAAACGCGGAGTCTTTGCACTTGAATTACAAAATTGGACCAAAGTATGAGCTTTAAGCCCCAAAACTGCCCTTGGGGGATCCCGCGCCCAACACTCACCCCACAGATAGGGGAATACGAGATGGACTAAGTTATCTTGGATATGGGATCCGACGCGAATGGTTTGCCAAAACATATCTAGGATACAGTTAAAAATGGGAAATCAACGGAAAATTATCCCAATGGGGAGGCTGCAAGGGGTCACAGTTGACATCGAGGGTGCAAGCGCACTGGCAGATTTTGAGGTAATAGAGATTGTGGATGATAGCAATCCCTACCCTACGCTCCTTGGAATCGATTAGGCCACTGACATGAAAGGGGTAATCAACTTGAAAAAGCGGAAGATGATATTTGAAAACAAGTCGCTTCGTGTAGTGGTGCCACTGGATCCCACAGAGGGACCGCACTATACAGAACCAGTCCGAGATTATGAAAGCGATGACGATCTGGACCAGATTTACAAGATAACGGCGTGAGACCAGGATTGGGTGAATCCGATAGCGGACGAACGCATTGCATGGGATCGCGAAAACTCCTGCACATCAGATTTGGATGAAGAATTGAAGCATTGGCAGAACCGGCTGCATGAAGTTTTGACCCTGTGTTGTAATATGATGACCAAGTCATTGCGGTGTGTGCGATCTGAAGTCAGAGATCTGCCTCATTATGATGGGCTAACTAATGTTGATTGCTTTTTGGATGCATTTGAAAGAGAAGTACTAGAGAAACATCGCTTCTAGGGCTTGGACTGGGTACTACGCGCTAAGCCTGTAAGATGGTGGGGTACGCACAAGGATAGTTTTAGTGATTGGCACGACTATAGGAGGATCATGAAAATACGTTTTGGGTAGCCAAAAGTGTGGATGACAGATAAGTATGATGGAAGATATGACCCATGCGATCACCTGGATAAGTGGAATAAAGCTTATGGCACGAAGCCCCAACATGAATGGGTGCATCTGTTTTTTCATACCCTAGGCGTCATACCAATGAATAGGTATTTGGAAACTGAGCTCTGCCATGGCACTGAAGAATGGGACATCCTCCGCCAAGAATTTTTAATGGCATTCAGCTTTGAGGATGGGTTTGACTATATTGACGTGGTGCTATAGGAGGTTAAAGCAGTGAATTTTAGGATACCGTAAGATCCTTTGGCACTGATCCAACCTGATTGGACTACCCCGTTGAGCCATGCACTCAAATGCTATAACGTGAACATTAAAGAAGAAAACGAGGATCCCCGAAAAGTTAATATTCCTAAAACTGAAGGTCACCGCGAGGTTAAAGGACCGCAGATAGAGGATCCTGACATAACTGTGCCGCTGAAAACCAGGCATGTCAACATTGGCACAGAGGAGAAACCAAAATTTGCAAAGATTGGGGACTATTGGGATGATGCGACAATAGAAAAGGTTGTTGAGCTCCTCCGCGAATATCAGGATTTGTTCCCCACAAAGTTTTATGATCTAAAAGGGATAATAGGAGACCTAGGTGTCATGAAGATCACCCTGAAACCGGACGTGAAGCTTGTAAAACAAAGACCTTACCGCCTTAATCCTAAGTATAAGGAAAGGGTTTGCGTTGAGTTGGATAAGATGCTCGCAGCAGAAATTATTGAACCAGTAGAAGAATCTGATTGGATAAGCCCAATAGTGGTTCAGGAAAAGAAACAGAAAGAAGAAATTAGGATATGCGTGGATCTCCGGAAGATGAATGATGCTTGCACGCATGGCCCATTCCCAACCCTATTCACTGATGAAGTCCTGGATAATGTAGGCGACTAAGAAGCATACTCTTTCACTGATGGGTTCTCTGGGTATCATCAGTTCAAAATCGTGCTTGAATATAGAAGAAAGACAACCTTTGTGACAAAATGGGGATGTTTTCAGTATATTGTAATTCCTTTTGGGCTGAAGAATGCGCCAGTAATCTTTTCGCGCGTAGTCATTGCAGCACTCAAAGACTTCATTCATAAGTTCCTAGAGGTGTACTTTAACGATTGGACAGTGTTTGGATTGGTCAAGTGTCATGTGGAAAGTCTGCGCTTAATGTTAGATATGTGTCAAAGATACCAGATTGCGCTCAATCTGAAGAAGTGTCTGTTTTGTGTCCCTTTTGGCATCCTGCTAGGGCTTGTGGCATGTAAACAGGGATTGATGGTAGACCCCACGAAGATCGCGGTGATAACCAACTTGGAGGCGCCAAGGAATGTGAAACAGTGACACGCAACCCTGGATCACCGCGCCCATGGACAAGTTGTTGAAAAAGGATGCTACGTTCTATTGGAGTGATGAACTCCAGAAGAGCTTGGACGTGCTGAAAGAGAAAATGGTTACTGCGCCAATCCTAGTCTTTCCGGACTGGAAGAAGGAATTTCATGTGCACGTGAATGCCTCATGTATCGCGCTGGGGGCCGTGTTGACACAGGCGGGCGCCGAGAAATTGGACCATCCTATAGCATTCACAAGAAAGAAGATGTCCAAGGTTAAGATGAACTATTCCACTACAGAGCGCGAAGGACTAGCCATGGTATACGCGCTCCAAAATTTCAGGCACAATTTGTTGGGTGGACATTTTAAGATGTATACAGATCATTCTACGTTAAAATACCGAGTTAATAAGCCTGTGTTGGGAGGGAAGATCTACAAGTGGTTGTTATTATTCCAGGAGTATGATTTTGAAGTTATTATGAATCCTAGATGATTGAATGTGGGACCAGATCATCTGTCGCGCATCAAAACAGGAGAAGAGCCCACTAATTTGGAGGAAGGATTGTCGAACGCGCAGCTCTTTGCAGTACGCATCACGTATAGTCACTTTGAATATATCATGCAATCCCTGACAACGGGTACTGCTCCAAAAAGGTATACAAACCAACAGAAGAAGGATTTAGTAGTGCACACCGCAGACTTCTCCGTCATTGCAGGACATTTGTACAAAATGGGGTCAGAAGAAATATTGCGACGCTACGTACCTAACTTTGAGAGAAGCAGCATCCTCGCAGAGGCTCATGGAGGAGTTGCAAGAGGACATTATGCAGGAAAAACGATAGCGCAGAAGGTTCTGTGTGCTGGATTGTGGTGGCCAACGTTGCATAAGGACGCGAAAGCATATTGTAGGGCATGTGACGCATGTCAAAGGACAGGTAGGCCATCGCGAAGGGATGAACTACCATTGATACCGTTGGTAACATTACAATCATTCGAGAAATGGGCAATTGACTTTGTGAGACCAATTCAGCGTCTGGGAAAAAAAACAAGTGCGCGGTACATCATCACTGTGACAGAGTACTTGACTAGGTGCACAGAAGCACAGCCTGTGAAGGACTGTACGAGCATGACAACAGTGAAGTTTCTTTTCGAATACGTATTAACGAGATTTGGCTGTCCAAAGATATTGATGAGCGATCGCGGTACGCACTTTCTTAATAAGACAATCAGCGCATTGACGGAAGAATTTCAGGGGTATCATCAGAAGAGCACGCCTTATCACCCGCAGGCTAATGGGATGGTGAAAGCATTCAATAAGATACTGGAGAACGCACTGACAAAGGTCTGCAATGCTCAGAGAAGTGACTGCGATATGCACGTACCAGCGGTGCTATGGGCCTACAGAACAACTTGCAAGAAATTGACTAGACAAACGCCTTTCAGACTTGTGTATGGCGTAGAAGCTGTGATGCAAATGGAATACATTGTACCTAGTCTACGCATAGTGGTAGTCACAGGAATGGCAGACCGCGGAGCCTTGGAAAAGAGGCTCACGCTGCTAGCAAAGCTTGAGGAGGACCGATTTATAGCGAGATTTCATCAACAAGTTCAAAAGGAGCGCGAAAACGCACGGCATGATCGGCACATTAAACTACGCACCTTTAAGGTAAATGATCTGGTTTTGCTATATGACAGCAAGTTTGATAAATTTCCAAGGAAATTTAGGATGCACTGGTTGGGGCCCTATGTCATCAAAGAGATTACCGACGGTGGAGCAGTTCAGTTGGTTAAGTTAAATGGGGAGCCCTTCCCAAGAAAGGTGAATGGTATCTGATTGAAGCCATATATCGGTGATCCGGCTAGGTGACTATATGAATGTAGGACAATATTAGCGCTCCAGGCAGCTGAAAGGAGGCGCGGGACTATAAACTACACTACTCGGGTTGGGGAACTGCGCGATGAAGAAATTGCGCCGAACGAGGAGATGTCACATAGACCACACAAGCGCACAGAAGGTTCCTCTACCTGGGATAAGACCGCACAAGTTAGTTGGAAAGTGACTGTTAAAGTCATTGCTCGTGATTTGACGATGAAAAAACAGCGAAATGGAGCGAAGGGGCATCATTTAAGACGAGATTTATGCAAGAGATCCTTGAAAATCTGCCGCCAATCTAGCATTAATGAACCGATTTTGGCAGGAACTGTCCGATTTGAATTCAAAAAGGCCTATAAATTATATGTGGTTGCCCAACGAAGAACACTTGGCATTTTGAGCATTGAGTTGTTCAGCTCTCAGATGTGTATGAACTGTCAATTATTTGAAGCTCTAATAGTGAGTTCGATGTTTGAGCAATTTCCAAAGGAGACACAAGAACTGTTGAATAGTGTCGTGTCGACACCCACAGAAACCGTAGATATTGGGGAAGCAATGACAGCCGAAGGGGTTGTGCCAGACATTGCTATGGAAGCAGAGGGAACTACTCTGGAGGTTGCGGAGATACCCAAGTCGCCACGATCGCCTAGACCAAGGCCTACCCAAACCCAAGAAGGCGCAAAAGGAAAGCAGGTCGCGACACCACCGATACGCACGTCACCTAGGAGAAACCCGCTAAAGGACAAGCCCACCGCTCAAGAAAAGGGCAAAACAATTAACCTAGAACTAGAGGAGGAAGAAATTGAGGATATCCCAATGGACGATGAGGATCTTGGGATAGAAACGGAGGATGTTGAAGTTGAGGGGTCTGACCCCATCACTAAATTACCTAAGTACGTCCCTCCGCGCAAGGGCAAGGCCAAGGCGCCTAAGGACATTGACGAGAGGAACGTCACCTTGTACACACCTCTGCTGCCGAACAAGATTGTTTTTTAAGGACCGCGCTTGGAGCGGATTCCAATATTGAAATTGGAGAATTGGGACTTAGCTGACACCGAGCAATTCCCTCACTTGGCGACAGACCAGCTAATGCATCACGTCCTCCATAAGACCACCGGGATGACCACGTTCGAACCGCAGAAGTGGCTCAAAGGCGTGGATAAGGCATACCTGCTCAACCTGCTATAGGTGTCGCACTAAAATCGCACACCCATTACCTTGCTGGTAATCAAGCAGCTGTTGTGCTTGGTACATGATGGGTGTTTGTGGCTGGAGGAGCCAATACCCATCATTGATAGACTGATCCATAGGATCACGAGGCTGCCATACTCAAGGGAGAATCCGGCTATGATGTTTCATGGCAAGGCGGGCGAACTAGCCCTCGCGGAGGCCATGAAGAAAAAGTTTCGATCAGTAAAGAAGCCGCACGGATATGCGAGTACAATTATTTCTGACCCTGCGATCAAAGTGGCGACACAAATATTGGCAGGGAAGGTCATACAGAAGTGTCACTCCGATTAAGTACTGGTGCTCGTCGTAGCTCTAATTGGGCACGCTACCTCTGCGGTGAGTTCCACTCGAACTGCCCCGAGGCGCAAGATCTCAGCAATACCTTCCACTATCCGCGGCTCTTGCTATCCATCGTGATAGTGACCTGGGAGCTACAGGAAGACAACCAATTTCCCTCGGTTGCGTCGAACTTGCCTAAGGCCACAAAGTACGCTTCACTATGGGCAACTAATGATCCTCAATGGATCAGGGACAGCAATATCTTTTGGATCTTGATGGAGATGAACGTGCACATGGCCATCAACCGCAAGCCGCGATTGTCGCCTACTGTCTTTGATAAATTGCAGCCGTACGCAGAATTTAAGGCTGATTTCCACCATGTATCCATAAGGGAGTGGAAGGACCCCGAGAAGAAGTGGCATGACTTTCCCTACTTAGCGACGGATGATGCGATTCAAGTGGTTAATTACATATGGTCGACAGAATGGCACACTGCGTCGAATTTAACGACGGGATCCAGCAAGACAGTCGCGCAGCGGAAGAAGGATGAAGCCAAGCTCAAGATGGAGCAGCTGGTTGAGAAACGAGGAAAGGAGGATGAGAATAAGGCTAAGGCAGACCGCGCTGCCACACAGGAGACAGGCAGACAGATAGGAGGAAAGGAGCGTGGCTCTGACAAAGAGAAGTCACCTTCCCTAGAAGAAGAGGAAGAAGAGGACGATCAGACAGAGCAGGGAGGAGCGCACCCACAGACGCCTCTGTTCCGTATCAAGCGTCCAAGGGGACAAGAAAAAGTAGGGCCACAGAAGAAGTCCAAGGCGAGTAAGACGTCCATGGATCTGATCACCGTAACAGAGGGTATCTAGACGACATTTGAGATACAGTGTGGGATGCCACCGTAGAACTGCTGCAGCAGTTTGAGCAGCAGCAGCTGTAGGGGTTGTGGGTCATTCAGGTGAATCTACGAGAGCTGCAGATTCAGGCATCACAGACCGGTGCGGCATCCACCTATTTGGCCATTGGTACTTCAGAAGCCATCGGGATGCTGCGCGCGAGGGACTCCCAAGCCATAGTGCTTCCAAATAGAGAAATGACGACAGAGACCGAAGCTGATAGGCTCGTTATTAGTGCACTCAAGGGAGTAGGGTTGAACTTGGCAGCGCTTCCTAGCGAGGTGCTCCACCTGTTGCAAGATGGGATGATCGTGGAACTTAGGGCCCACGAACAATGCGCTTTGCAGGTGATCAGCGAGCAGAAGATCAACAATACTCAGATGGGTGTGCAGCGAGACTCCGCCATCGCCTCCATGATGGAACTCACTGACACAAATCAACACACGATTAAGGTCGTGGAGGAAGCATGTCGAATGGTCCCGAAGTTGGTCGTTCCTGCGAATGGGCCGGTAGATGTGCGCGTTCGCAAACTTGCTACGGGGGTGAGCGACGCCCACACAGAATTGGAAAAGGTTCAGCTGGAGCTGAACCTCCAAATTGCAAAATTGTAGTTGAGGGCCCAACCTTCGACTCTGCCAGAAGTCAAGGAGTAGCGCACGACTGCTATAACAGAGGCAATAGCGGCACTAGAAAGTGTAGTGGCGGACTGCACAATGCTTTTCGAATAATCGTTCGAAGTCCTAACCAGTGTACAAGAAGACCCTACTGTGCAAAGGCTAGAAACAGAGGCACGAGAGCTGCAGCAACGCTACAATGAGGTAAAAGGGACAACATGTACCATTTCCCTCACACAGAGACTCGAGAAGCTACAGGAGATCAAGGCATTGAAGGAGCAGGTAGATGCAGCTCAGCACAAAGAGGTAGTGTTGAAGGTGCGCTTGAATCCTTGGTTGGACGAGGCCTACTTGATCACGGCCTCCATTGAAGGAAGTTGGCTAATCTGCGGGAGACTCGGCAGAAGCTTCAGGATGACAGTGTAGGGCTAGCAATGAAGCAGTCGGTCAAGGAAATAAAGCAGGAAGCCGCGCAATGCACCGCTGAGGCAGCAGCCGTATAGGTCGATCTGGGGGGTCTTTGTGCCAAGATCTCCACGCCCAGATAGTGACTCGAGGGCGAGTCAACATGTTTGTGTTGGGGGCCTGTTGGGAATAGGTTCCCCCAAGAGGCAGTTTTGGGGCTAAAAGCCCATGGTTTGGGGCAGAAGGCCCAAATTTTGTAATAAAGATGTAAAGTCTCCGCATTTGTCGTGCATCGAAACGGGAGAGGAGCCCACTAATTTGGATGAACGACTGCCTAACATGTAGATCTTTGCAGTACGCGTCACATATAGTCAATTTGAAGATATCATACAATTCGTGACAACGGGGACTGCTCTAGAAGGGTATACAAGCCAGCAGAAAGAGTTAGTAGTGCGCGCAGCAAACTTCTCCATCATTGCATGATAAAATGGGGTCGGACGAAATATTGCGACGCTATGTACCTAACTTTGAGCGCAACAGCATCCTCGCAGAGGCTCATGGAGGAGCTGCAAGAGGACATTATGCAAGAAAAACGATAGCACAGAAGGTTCTGCGTGCTGGATTGTGGTGTCTAACTCTGCATAAGGACGCAAAAGCAAATTGTAGGGCCTGTGACGCATGTCAAAGGACTAGCAGGCCATCGTGGAGGGATGAACTGCCGTTGATACCACAGGTAACATTACAACCGTTTAAGAAATGGGTGATTGACTTTGTGGGACCAATTTAGCCTTTGGGAAAGAAAACAGGTACGCGGTACATCATCACCACGACAAAGTATATGACCAAGTGGGCAGAGGCGCAGCCTGTGAAGGACTGTACTAGCACAACAGCAACAAAGTTTCTTTTCGAATACGTATTGATGAGATTTGGCTGTCCAAAGATATTGATGAGTGATCGCGGTATGCACTTTCTTAATGAAACAATCAGCGCATTGACGGAATAATTTCAGGTGTATCATCAGAAGAACACGCCTTATCACCCGCAAGCCAACGGGATGGTGGAAGCATTCAATAAAATACGGGAGAATGCACTGACAAAGGTCTACAATGCTCAGAGAAGTGACTGGGAAATGCGCATACCAGCGGTGCTATGGGCCTACAGAACAACTTGCAACAAGTTGATTGGGAAAACGCCTTTCAGACTTGTGTATGGTGTAGAAGCTATGATGCCAATGGAATACATTGTACCTAGTCTGCGCATAGCGGCACTCACAGGAATGGCAGAGTGCGGAGCCTTAGAAAAGAAGCTCGCGCAACTAGAAAAGCTTGAGGAGGATCGATTTCTAACTAGATTCCATCAACAAGTTCAAAAGGAGCATGAAAAAGCATGGCATGATCGGCACATTAAACTCGCAGCTTCAAGGTAAATGATATGGTTTTGCTATATGACAGCATGTTTGACAAATTTCCAGGGAAATTTAGCATGCGCTGGCTGGGGCCCTATGTCATCAAAGAGATTACTGACGGTGGAGCAGTTCAATTGGTTAAGTTAAATGGGGAGCCCTTCCTAGGAAAGGTGAATGGTAGCCAATTGAAGCCATACAGTAGTGATCCAACTAGGTGAATATATGAAGGTAGCACAGTGTTAGCGCTCTAAGCAGCTGAAAGGAGGCACGGAACTATAAACTACACTGCCCGGGTTGGGGAACTACGCAATGAAGAAACTATGCGGAACAAGGAGATGTCACAGAGACCACACAAGCGCGCAGAAGGCTACGCTACCTAGGATAAAACCACGCAGGTCAATCGAAAAGTGACCGTTACAGTAAGTGTTCATGATTTGACGACAAAAAAACTACCAAATGGAGCGGGGGAGTAGCATTTAAGACGAAATTTATGGGCAAGATCCTTGAAAATCTACCACCAATCTAGCATTAGTGAACCGATTTTGGGGGGCAACGGTCCGATTTGAATTCAAAATGGCCTATAAATTACATGTGGCTGCCCAACGAAAAACACTTGGCATTTTGAGCATTGAGTTGTTCAGATCTCAAACGCGTATGAACTGTGAATTATTTGAAGCTCTGATAACGAGTTCGGAATTTCAGCAATTCCCACCTCCTCCGGGTCATCTGATCAAAATTTATGATCAAATGGAAAATCTGATTACTTTGAAAAGTGACCGAAAAATGAAATGATCAAATGGAAAATCTGGAAAATTTATGATCATTTCATTTTTCGGTCACTTTTCAAAGTGGAGCAGATCAAAATTTATCTACACCATGATGTTTGTGTCATTGCGCTGTGTGCGATCTGAAGTCAGAGATCTGCCTCATTATGATGGGCTAACTAATGTTGATTGCTTTTTGGATGCATTTGAAAGAGAAGTACTAGAGAAACATCGCTTCTAGGGCTTGGACTGGGTACTACGCGCTAAGCCTGTAAGATGGTGGGGTACGCACAATGATAGTTTTAGTGATTGGCACGACTATAGGAGGATCATGAAAATACGTTTTGGGTAGCCAAAAGTGTGGATGACAGATAAGTATGATGGAAGATATGACCCATGCGATCACCTGGATAAGTGGAATAAAGCTTATGGCACGAAGCCCCAACATGAATGGGTGCATCTGTTTTGTCATACCCTAGGCGTCATACCAATGAATAGGTATTTGGAAACCGAGCTCTGCCATGGCACTGAAGAATGGGACATCCTCCACCAAGAATTTTTAATGGCATTCAGCTTTGAGGATGGGTTTGACTGTATTGACGTGGTGCTATAGGAGGTTAAAGCAGTGAATTTTAGGATACCGTAAGATCCTTTGGCACTGATCCAACCTGATTGGACTACCCCGTTGAGCCATGCACTCGAATGCTATAACGTGAACATTAAAGAAGAAAACGAGGATCCCCGAAAAGTTAATATTCCTAAAACTGAAGGTCACCGCGAGGTTAAAGGCCCGCAGATAGAGGATCCTGACATAACTGTGCCGCTGAAAACCAGGCATGTCAACATTGGCACAGAGGAGAAACCAAAATTTGCAAAGATTGGGGACTATTGGGATGATGCGACAATAGAAAAGGTTGTTGAGCTCCTCCGCGAATATCAGGATTTGTTCCCCACAAAGTTTTATGATCTAAAAGGGATAATAGGAGACCTAGGTGTCATGAAGATCACCCTGAAACCGGACGCGAAGCTTGTAAAACAAAGACCTTACCGCCTTAATCCTAAGTATAAGGAAAGGGTTTGCGTTGAGTTGGATAAGATGCTCGCAGCAGAAATTATTGAACCAGTAGAAGAATCCGATTGGATAAGCCCAATAGTGGTTCAGGAAAAGAAACAGAAAGAAGAAATTAGGATATGCGTGGATCTCCGGAAGATGAATGATGCTTGCACGCATGGCCCATTCCCAACCCTATTCACTGATGAAGTCCTGGATAATGTAGGCGACTAAGAAGCATACTCTTTCACTGATGGGTTCTCTGGGTATCATCAGTTCAAAATCGTGCTTGAATATAGAAGAAAGACAACCTTTGTGACAAAATGGGGATGTTTTCAGTATATTGTAATTCCTTTTGGGCTGAAGAATGCGCCAGTAATCTTTTCGCGCGTAGTCATTGCAGCACTCAAAGACTTCATTCATAAGTTCCTAGAGGTGTACTTTAACGATTGGACAGTGTTTGGATTGGTCAAGTGTCATGTGGAAAGTCTGCGCTTAATGTTAGATATGTGTCAAAGATACCAGATTGCGCTCAATCTGAAGAAGTGTCTGTTTTGTGTCCCTTTTGGCATCCTGCTAGGGCTTGTGGCATGTAAACAGGGATTGATGGTAGACCCCGCGAAGATCGCGGTGATAACCAACTTGGAGGCGCCAAGGAATGTGAAACAGTGACACGCAACCCTGGATCACCGCGCCCATGGACAAGTTGTTGAAAAAGGATGCTACGTTCTATTGGAGTGATGAACTCCAGAAGAGCTTGGACGTGCTGAAAGAGAAAATGGTTACTGCGCCAATCCTAGTCTTTCCGGACTGGAAGAAGGAATTTCATGTGCACGTGAATGCCTCATGTATCGCGCTGGGGGCCGTGTTGACACAGGCGGGCGCCGAGAAATTGGACCATCCTATAGCATTCACAAGAAAGAAGATGTCCAAGGCTAAGATGAACTATTCCACTACAGAGCGCGAAGGACTAGCCATGGTATACGCGCTCCAAAATTTCAGGCACAATTTGTTGGGTGGACATTTTAAGATGTGTACAGATCATTCTACGTTAAAATACCGAGTTAATAAGCCTGTGTTGGGAGGGAAGATCTACAAGTGGTTGTTATTATTCCAGGAGTATGATTTTGAAGTTATTATGAATCCTAGATGATTGAATGTGGGACCAGATCATCTGTCGCGCATCAAAACAGGAGAAGAGCCCACTAATTTGGAGGAAGGATTGTCGAACGCGCAGCTCTTTGCAGTACGCATCACATATAGTCACTTTGAATATATCATGCAATCCCTGACAACGGGTACTGCTCCAAAAAGGTATACAAACCAGCAGAAGAAGGATTTAGTAGTGCACACCGCAGACTTCTCCGTCATTGCAGGACATTTGTACAAAATGGGGTCAGAAGAAATATTGCGACGCTACGTACCTAACTTTGAGAGAAGCAGCATCCTCGCAGAGGCTCATGGAGGAGTTGCAAGAGGACATTATGCAGGAAAAACGATAGCGCAGAAGGTTCTGTGTGCTGGATTGTGGTGGCCAACGTTGCATAAGGACGCGAAAGCATATTGTAGGGCATGTGACGCATGTCAAAGGACAGGTAGGCCATCGCGAAGGGATGAACTACCATTGATACCATTGGTAACATTACAATCATTCGAGAAATGGGCAATTGACTTTGTGAGACCAATTCAGCGTCTGGGAAAAAAAACAAGTGCGCGGTACATCATCACTGTGACAGAGTACTTGACTAGGTGCACAGAAGCACAGCCTGTGAAGGACTGTACGAGCACGACAACAGTGAAGTTTCTTTTCGAATACGTATTAACGAGATTTGGCTGTCCAAAGATATTGATGAGCGATCGCGGTACGCACTTTCTTAATAAGACAATCAGCGCATTGACGGAAGAATTTCAGGGGTATCATCAGAAGAGCACGCCTTATCACCCGCAGGCTAATGGGATGGTGAAAGCATTCAATAAGATACTGGAGAACGCACTGACAAAGGTCTGCAATGCTCAGAGAAGTGACTGCGATATGCACGTACCAGCGGTGCTATGGGCCTACAGAACAACTTGCAAGAAATTGACTAGACAAACGCCTTTCAGACTTGTGTATGGCGTAGAAGCTGTGATGCAAATGGAATACATTGTACCTAGTCTACGCATAGTGGTAGTCACAGGAATGGCAGACCGCGGAGCCTTGGAAAAGAGGCTCACGCTGCTAGCAAAGCTTGAGGAGGACCGATTTATAGCGAGATTTCATCAACAAGTTCAAAAGGAGCGCAAAAACGCACGGCATGATCGGCACATTAAACTACGCACCTTTAAGGTAAATGATCTGGTTTTGCTATATGACAGCAAGTTTGATAAATTTCCAAGGAAATTTAGGATGCACTGGTTGGGGCCCTATGTCATCAAAGAGATTACCGACGGTGGAGCAGTTCAGTTGGTTAAGTTAAATGGGGAGCCCTTCCCAAGAAAGGTGAATGGTATCTGATTGAAGCCATATATCGGTGATCCGGCTAGGTGACTATATGAAGGTAGGACAATATTAGCGCTCCAGGCAGCTGAAAGGAGGCGCGGGACTATAAACTACACTACTCGGGTTGGGGAACTGCGCGATGAAGAAATTGCGCCGAACGAGGAGATGTCACATAGACCACACAAGCGCGCAGAAGGTTCCTCTACCTGGGATAAGACCGCACAAGTTAGTTGGAAAGTGACCGTTAAAGTCATTGCTCGTGATTTGACGATGAAAAAACAGCGAAATGGAGCGAAGGGGCATCATTTAAGACGAGATTTATGCAAGAGATCCTTGAAAATCTGCCGCCAATCTAGCATTAATGAACCGATTTTGGCAGGAACTGTCCGATTTGAATTCAAAATGGCCTATAAATTACATGTGGTTGCCCAACGAAGAACACTTGGCATTTTGAGCATTGAGTTGTTCAGCTCTCAGATGTGTATGAACTGTCAATTCTTTGAAGCTCTAATAGTGAGTTCGATGTTTGAGCAATTTCCAAAGGAGACACAAGAACTGTTGAATAGTGTCGTGTCGACACCCACAGAAACGGTAGATATTGGGGAAGCAATGACAGCCGAAGGGGTTGTGCCAGACATTGCTATGGAAGCAGAGGGAACTACTCTGGAGGTTGCGGAGATACCCAAGTCGCCACGATCGCCTAGACCAAGGCCTACCCAAACCCAAGAAGGCGCAAAAGGAAAGCAAGTCGCGACACCACCGGTATGCGCGTCACCTAGGAGAAACCCGCTAAAGGACAAGCCCACCGCTCAAGAAAAGGGGAAAACAATTAACCTAGAACTGGAGGAGGAAGAAATTGAGGATATCCCAATGGACGATGAGGATCTTGGGATAGAAACGGAGGATGTTGAAGTTGAGGGGTCTGACCCCATCACTAAATTACCTAAGTACGTCCCTCCGCGCAAGGGCAAGGCCAAGGCGCCTAAGGACATTGACGAGAGGAACGTCACCTTGTACACACCTCTGCTGCCGAACAAGATTGTTTTTTAAGGACCACGCTTGGAGCGGATTCCAATATTGAAATTGGAGAATTGGGACTTAGCTGACACCGAGCAATTCCCTCACTTGGCGACAGACCAGCTAATGCATCACGTCCTCCATAAGACCACCGGGATGACCATGTTCGAACCGCAGAAGTGGCTCAAAGGCGTGGATAAGGCATACCTGCTCAACCTGCTATAGGTGTCGCACTAAAATCGCACACCCATTACCTTGCTGGTAATCAAGCAGCTGTTGTGCTTGGTACATGATGGGTGTTTGTGGCTGGAGGAGCCAATACCCATCATTGATAGACTGATCCATAGGATCACGAGGCTGCCATACTCAAGGGAGAATCCGGCTATGATGTTTCATGGCAAGGCGGGCGAACTAGCCCTCGCGGAGGCCATGAAGAAAAAGTTTGGATCAGTAAAGAAGCCGCACGGATATGCGAGTACAAGTATTTCTGACCCTGCGATCAAAGTGGCCACACAAATATTGGCAGGGAAGGTCATACGGAAGTGTCACTCCGATTAAGTACTGGTGCTCGTCGTAGCTCTTATTGGGCACGCTACCTCTGCGGTGAGTTCCACTCGAACTGCCCCGAGGCGCAAGATCTCAGCAATACCTTCCACTATCCGCGGCTCTTGCTATCCATCGTGCTAGTGACCTGGGAGCTACAGGAAGACAACCAATTTCCCTCGGTTGCGTCGAACTTGCCTGAGGCCACAAAGTACGCTTCACTATGGGCAACTAATGATCCTTAATGGATCAGGGACAGCAATATCTTTTGGATCTTGATGGAGATGAACGTGCACATGGCCATCAACCGCAAGCCGCGATTGTCGCCTACTGTCTTTGATAAATTGCAGCCGTACGCAGAATTTAAGGCTGATTTCCACCATGTATCCATAAGGGAGTGGAAGGACCCCGAGAAGAAGTGGAATGACTTTCCCTACTTAGCGACGGATGATGCGATTCAAGTGGTTAATTACATATGGTCGACAGAATGGCACACTGCGTCGAATTTAACGACGGGATCCAGCAAGACAGCCGCGCAGCGGAAGAAGGATGAAGCCAAGCTCAAGATGGAGCAGCTGGTTGAGAAACGAGGAAAGGAGGATGAGAATAAGGCTAAGGCAGACCGCGCTGCCACACAGGAGACAGGCGGACAGATAGGAGGAAAGGAGCGTGGCTCTGACAAAGAGAAGTCACCTTCCCTAGAAGAAGAGGAAGAAGAGGACGATCAGACAGAGCAGGGAGGAGCGCACCCACAGACGCCTCTGTTCCGTATCAAGCGTCCAAGGGGACAAGAAAAAGTAGGGCCACAGAAGAAGTCCAAGGCGAGTAAGACGTCCATGGATCTGATCACCGTAACAGAGGGTATCTAGACGACATTTGAGATACAGTGTGGGATGCCACCGTAGAACTGCTGCAGCAGTTTGAGCAGCAGCAGCTGTAGGGGTTGTGGGTCATTCAGGTGAATCTACGAGAGCTGCAGATTCAGGCATCACAGACCGGTGCGGCATCCACCTATTTGGCCATTGGTACTTCAGAAGCCATCGGGATGCTGCGCGCGAGGGACTCCCAAGCCATAGTGCTTCCAAATAGAGAAATGACGACAGAGACCGAAGCTGATAGGCTCGTTATTAGTGCACTCAAGGGAGTAGGGTTGAACTTGGCAGCGCTTCCTAGCGAGGTGCTCCACCTGTTGCAAGATGGGATGATCGTGGAACTGAGGGCCCACGAACAATGCGCTTTGCAGGTGATCAGCGAGCAGAAGATCAACAATACTCAGAAGGGTGTGCAGCGAGACTCCGCCATCGCCTCCATGATGGAACTCACTGACACAAATCAACACACGATTAAGGTCGTGGAGGAAGCATGTCGAATGGTCCCGAAGTTGGCCGTTCCTGCGAATGGGCCGGTAGATGTGCGCGTTCGCAAACTTGCTACGGGGGTGAGCGACGCCCGCACAGAATTGGAAAAGGTTCAGCTGGAGCTGAACCTCCAAATTGCAAAATTGTAGTTGAGGGCCCAACCTTCGACTCTGCCAGAAGTCAAGGAGTAGCGCACGACTGCTATAACAGAGGCAATAGCGGCAGTAGAAAGTGTAGTGGCGGACTGCACAATGCTTTTCGAATAATCGTTCGAAGTCCTAACCAGTGTACAAGAAGACCCTACTGTGCAAAGGCTAGAAACAGAGGCACGAGAGCTGCAGCAACGCTACAATGAGGTAAAAGGGACAACATGTACCATTTCCCTCACACAGAGACTCGAGAAGCTACAGGACATCAAGGCATTGAAGGAGCAGGTAGATGCAGCTCAGCACAAAGAGGTAGTGTTGAAGGTGCGCTTGAATCCTTGGTTGGACGAGGCCTACTTGATCACGGCCTCCATTGAAGGAAGTTGGCTAATCTGCGGGAGACTCGGCAGAAGCTTCAGGATGACAGTGTAGGGCTAGCAATGAAGCAGTCGGTCAAGGAAATAAAGCAGGAAGCCGCGCAGTGCACCGCTGAGGCAGCAGCCGTATAGGTCGATCTGGGGGGTCTTTGTGCCAAGATCTCCACGCCCAGATAGTGACTCGAGGGCGAGTCAACATGTTTGTGTTGGGGGCCTGTTGGGAATAGGTTCCCCCAAGAGGCAGTTTTGGGGCTAAAAGCCCATGGTTTGGGGCAGAAGGCCCAAATTTTGTAATAAAGATGTAAAGTCTCCGCATTTGTCGTGCATCGAAACGGGAGAGGAGCCCACTAATTTGGATGAACGACTGCCTAACATGTAGATCTTTGCAGTACGCGTCACATATAGTCAATTTGAAGATATCATACAATTCGTGACAACGGGGACTGCTCTAGAAGGGTATACAAGCCAGCAGAAAGAGTTAGTAGTGCGCGCAGCAAACTTCTCCATCATTGCATGACAAAATGGGGTCGGACGAAATATTGCGACGCTATGTACCTAACTTTGAGCGCAACAGCATCCTCGCAGAGGCTCATGGAGGAGCTGCAAGAGGACATTATGCAAGAAAAACGATAGCACAGAAGGTTCTGCGTGCTAGATTGTGGTGTCTAACTCTGCATAAGGACGCAAAAGCAAATTGTAGGGCCTGTGATGCATGTCAAAGGACTAGCAGGCCATCGTGGAGGGATGAACTGCCGTTGATACCATAGGTAACATTACAACCGTTTAAGAAATGGGTGATTGACTTTGTGGGACCAATTCAGCCTTTGGGAAAGAAAACAGGTACGCGGTACATCATCACCACGACAAAGTATATGACCAAGTGGGCAGAGGCGCAGCCTGTGAAGGACTGTACTAGCACAACAGCAACAAAGTTTCTTTTCGAATACGTATTGATGAGATTTGGCTGTCCAAAGATATTGATGAGTGATCGCGGTATGCACTTTCTTAATGAAACAATCAGCGCATTGACGGAATAATTTCAGGTGTATCATCAGAAGAACACGCCTTATCACCTGCAAGCCAACGGGATGGTGGAAGCATTCAATAAAATACGGGAGAATGCACTGACAAAGGTCTACAATGCTCAGAGAAGTGACTGGGAAATGCGCATACCAGCGGTGCTATGGGCCTACAGAACAACTTGCAACAAGTTGATTGGGAAAACGCCTTTCAGACTTGTGTATGGTGTAGAAGCTATGATGCCAATGGAATACATTGTACCTAGTCTGCGCATAGCGGCACTCACAGGAATGGCAGAGTGCGGAGCCTTAGAAAAGAAGCTCGCGCAACTAGAAAAGCTTGAGGAGGATCGATTTCTAACTAGATTTCATCAACAAGTTCAAAAGAAGCATGAAAAAGCATGGCATGATCGGCACATTAAACTCGCAGCTTCAAGGTAAATGATATGGTTTTGCTATATGACAGCATGTTTGACAAATTTCCAGGGAAATTTAGCATGCGCTGGCTGGGGCCCTATGTCATCAAAGAGATTACTGACGGTGGAGCAGTTCAATTGGTTAAGTTAAATGGGGAGCCCTTCCTAGGAAAGGTGAATGGTAGCCAATTGAAGCCATACAGTAGTGATCCAACTAGGTGAATATATGAAGGTAGCACAGTGTTAGCGCTCTAAGCAGCTGAAAGGAGGCACGGAACTATAAACTACACTGCCCGGGTTGGGGAACTACGCAATGAAGAAACTATGCGGAACAAGGAGATGTCACAGAGACCACACAAGCGCGCAGAAGGCTACGCTACCTAGGATAAAACCGCGCAGGTCAATCGAAAAGTGACCGTTACAGTAAGTGTTCATGATTTGACGACAAAAAAACTACCAAATGGAGCGGGGGAGTAGCATTTAAGACGAAATTTATGGGCAAGATCCTTGAAAATCTACCACCAATCTAGCATTAGTGAACCGATTTTGGGGGGCAACGGTCCGATTTGAATTCAAAATGGCCTATAAATTACATGTGGCTGCCCAACGAAAAACACTTGGCATTTTGAGCATTGAGTTGTTCAGATCTCAAACGCGTATGAACTGTGAATTATTTGAAGCTCTGATAACGAGTTCGGAATTTCAGCAATTCCCACCTCCTCCGGGTCATCTGATCAAAATTTATGATCAAATGGAAAATCTGATTACTTTGAAAAGTGACCGAAAAATGAAATGATCAAATGGAAAATCTGGAAAATTTATGATCATTTCATTTTTCGGTCACTTTTCAAAGTGAAGCAGATCAAAATTTATCTACACCATGATGTTTGTGTCACTAAGAGGTGTAGGATAAACATAAAGTTTGTCCAATTTGGACACTGGGAAAATTTTGCCCCTCCTGAAAATTGGGCTCAATCATGGTTCCGTCTGTGCTTTTCCAGGATCATGGTTCCACCTACAAAAAGTAATAAAAAAATACATCTGCCTTGAACTCTGTGCTGCTTTCTTCGTCCATCTCCGCGCACTAATCAAATGAGGGTTTATATAAACTTTGTGGGTGGATAAATCAATGAAGTCGTTGTGCCTTGTTGGTGGCGAAGGAATCTAGGAAGACGGAGGTTCCGAGTTCCATACCCGCTCACACCCACTTTTGAACACAGGCACATCGATTGTTGTAACTGCCACATTATTTTGGCACATTTTGGTTTGTTTTGTAACCGTGGCATTTTCATTAAATATGGCAGAGTGTGATATTAAATAGGGCATTGATGTGGGCGCCCAAGTGGTGGGCCGACCGTTCCGGTCGGGCGGGTTCAAAGCCCGCCGTCCACAATTTGACAAGTGGCTATGGCTATGGTGGGGCGTGGGCTAGGTCCACTGGAGGCGGCCTACCCACCGCCCAATTATATATAATTGTATTGGGGTATGGTGGTTGGGGGGTCCAGCGAGGTCATGGCCACCAGCCCATTTTAATTATTAAAAATTTGTTATGTGGGTTAGGTGGGCCGACAGGGGTCACAGCCTATCGGCGTAATTTTTTTAATAAGAATTTTGTTTATTGTTGCAGTTTTTGGGAGGACGGGTGGCGGGGGCCTTGGCTCACCACCCCAACAATATATTCTTTTTTATTATTTTTATAATAAGGCCATTGTTTTGATTTTTTCTAATATAGGGGATATTAGACAAATTAACGACCCAACAAATTCGCTTGCTTTTGGGAGCTAGGTTTCATGCCCCAGGTTCGGTCAAATTGTAGGACACTTAAACCTGGCCCACAGCGCAACTTTGACTAAAACTTTGGTTGGCTCGTTCTCCCTCATACGAGCTCAGATTTGAGTGTCGTTTGCATTGTTGGAATCAAGGCGATGAGCACTTCGATCTAGTGTTGGTTTGGGAGAAATATGACCACTTCGAATTTTGCATATGTTTGGAGGCACCTGGATCAATCCTTCCCACTAAGGAGCTTTTGTCCCTCCAAAAGCATGAAAATAATCTACCACTTCTTTATACCTTGTCTACACTTACAAATCTCTGATAAGTCACCCTTCCTTCTCCTTCACCTTTGTCCTTCGGAGCCATAAGCGATGAGCCGACACCTGCCACCTCTACAAACCTGTAGTACCATTCTGCAAATTACATGCTTGATTGACATGACCAACTAATGACCCAAGCATCTCATACTTGCCACGAGTTTATAACACATACTCGGTGGTCAAGTTTACATCAAAATGGAAACAATACCCCAGCTATGAAAACAAGGCCAAAATATCATTGTTTCTTCAACAAGTGATGGAAGACACATCATCACTGCAACACATGATTTACAAAAATAAGGCCAAACACTATTGTTGCTTTGACAAGTGATGGAAACACAACATCACTTTCACATTTTATCATGCAATTAAAAATAAGACGAGACATCATTATTGCCTAACAAGTGATGGAAAAAACACCATCACTTTTCAATTTTAAAATGCAACAAATGATTTACAAAAGCACGACCATGACAAGATAACATATTTAGAAACCATTTTTCACTCATCAAGGTGAATGGGTTGCCTCCTTGTGGCACATTCGTTGGTTGAACAATTGTTCCATCTTGTTCATGCACTGACACTTTGTCTTTAAGGCGCTTCTCTGGATGGAGCCTCCAACAAATGGCTCTTTGATGGCCACCTCTGTTGCAATGACTGTAGTACATCTTCCTCCAAATCTGCTTAACATGTTTCTTTACCTACTGTTGAGAGGGTCTTTCATGCCTCCTCCTTTTGTGCGCTGCTATTCTTTTCCAACACTTAGCAAATGTATGGTTATGTGATCCACAAAAAGTACATGTTTTTCGATGCCTTGATTTATGTCCATCATTAACAACATGATTATAATTGAAAAGAACATTCGAATATCGAAACTGGTTATACCTTTCCTTGTTGCCTCTGGTGTCATTATGGCGATGAGAGTTTTCCTCAGCTCCTACAATGGACACTGCCATGGGATGATAGTGATGTGTTCCCATCATTCTCTTTCCTCAGCAATTTTGACGATGTCTCGGAAGAATCTGACACCTTCGAGCATTCTCCTTCAATGTATCCCAAGCCTGCATATTGAGGTCTTTGAACAACCTCCAACGATTGACTTATGCCTTGGTTATTAACACCAACTTCTTCCTCCCTGTACCTCATCCTGGTAAGGAGCCGCATGTTTGTCCCTGTAATTGGGATCTCCAAATCTCCATTAGAAATCATACTATGTGAAGATGAAACTAAAAGGAAATCAACATCTTTTACCTCCTCTGTCGATTTGGAAAGAACTGATGACGGCTTTTCCTCATCTGTTGTTGGTGGTTCGCTATCTATCTTGGCACATTCCCCAACTTCCTTTCTGAGATACCCAAGTCCTGTTCGACAGAGTAATTCCTCTACTTTGATGGGACTGACAATGCCTTGGCCATTAATGCCTAAGCCTTTTCCTTCATACCCCATTTTCTTTAACAATTTGGAGCCAATTCCTGTGGTATGACTTTCAAGAATAGCGAAATCATCATCAAGAAACATACATGAATTTGGAAAACTACTTTTTACCTCACATGGGTCACGCTGCAACTTTTCCAAGGCCTTGTCCTTAGCTTGTAGCTATCGTAGCAAACTATGTTTCTCCTCTTTCTCTTCTTGTAGACGCATCTTTAATTCAGCGTTATTTGTTTGAAGATTCTGGTTGTTGTGCTTCAGTTCTTCTAGGGCCTCTTCCGTGGCTCACAACTGAAGCTGCAATCGCTCATTTTCCTCTGTCTCTTTTTGCAGAGCTTCATACATTATTTCCACCTTTTGGGAAATTCTAAGCATGTTCTCTTACATCACTTTGTCATCCTCCATCGTTGCTCATTCCATTTTTCACGCTCGCAATTCACATCCACACAAAGACCGCTCTGATACCAAATTTGATCCGAGTTGACTCAACTCCCGAATTTAACCAAGATCTTTTGCTTTCGTGATGTGATTAGAATTGCATTTAAAATAACATAAAGGAACATATATGCATGTTGTAAAGAAGAAAGAACATGACAAATATTAGCAACATAAAGCACAAGATGTTGATAACAGAGTTCGTCCAGGAGGGACTACATCTCCAAGCCCGGTGTCAAAATGGTGTAGGCCGCTGCATTAAGCGTTGGAAAGAGTGATGATGTACATGCATGTGTTTTCTCCATCATCCAAGTAATATTCCCTCACACAGGAATGGCTCCAAGAGATGTTCCACTAGAAGAACTCTCATTCAAAAAGGACTCATATCATCATGACATGATTTCATGTATAGTAATAATGAGCATCCCGCCAACATGGCATCAAAGGGATCTCGATTCCAACATACATGGTGACAACATGAGTATCCCGTCAACATGACAACAAAGGGATATCAATCAAAACATGACAATAAGTACATCTCACATCAAGAACAAAACAAGATTCCACATCAAACATCAAACAGGGATCTATACAGCACAATGCATCTCAAGCAAAGAGACAAAGAAGTACTTGATCACACTGCATATACCTCACATCAAGGAGTTATCTGAAGAAGAGGATGATAAATTGTTGGATCTGGCTACACCATCAGTGTTGTGGCGTCGAATCTCATGGAAATAATTGCTCACACGTCGAATGTTGAACCCTCACTCCACTTTGAAAAGTGACTGAAAAATGAAATGATCAAATGGAAAATTCGATTGCACCATCAAATTCGTGGCATCGAATAGTGTCAAATTGAGTGTCAAATTTATGAATTTTGACAAAATGAAAATCTGGGGCTACAAGAATCTTTTAGATTCCCCTTAAATTCCTCAAAGATTCCTCCTCAAGGTCATCTGAAGATTTGCTGCTCAGATCAAAATTTTGTCTGCGCCATCAGGTTTGTGTCGCTGAGAGGTGTAGTATAGACATAAAGTTTGTCCAATTTCGACACTGGCAAAATTTTTCCCCTCCTGAAAATCGGGCTCAATCATGGTTTTGCCTGTGCTTTTCCAAGATCATGGTTCTACCTACAAAAATTAATAAAAAAATACATCTGCCTCAGACTCCGTGACGCGTTCTGCCTCCATCTCCACACACTAAGCAAATGATGGTTTATATAAACTTCGTGAGTAGATATATCAATGAAGTCGTTGTGGCCTGTTGGTGGCGGAGGAATCTAGGAAGGCAGAAGTTCTGAGTTCCATACCCACTCACACCCAATTTTGAACACAGGTGCATCGATTGTTGTAACAGCCACATTATTTTGGCGCGTTTTTGTTTGTTTTGTTACCGTGGCATTTTGCATCAAATCTGGCGGAGTGTGATATTAAATAGGGCATTGATGTGGGTGCCTAAGTGGTGGGATGACCGTTCTGGTTGGGTGGGTTCAAACCATGTCGCCCACGATTTGACAAGTGGCCATGGCTATGGTGGGCCGTGGGCCGGGTCCATCGCTCAATTATATATAATTGTAATGTGGTATGGTGGTCAGGGGGTCCGGCAGGGTCATGGCCGCTAGCCCATTTTAATTATTAAAAATTTGTTATGTGGGTTGTGTGGGCCGGTGGGAGTCACGGCCTGTCGGTCCAATTTTTTTAATAAAAATTTTGTTTATTGTTGCGGTTTTTGGGAGGACAGGTGGCGAAGGTCATGGTCCACCACCCCAACAATATATTTTTTTTTTTTATTTTTATAATAAGGCCATTGTTTTGATTTTGTCTAATATAGGGGATATTAGACAAATTAACGACCCAACAAATTCGCCCGCTTTCAGGAGCTAGGTTTCATGCCCCAGGGTCAGTCAAATTGTAGGACACTTAAACCTAGCCCACAGCCCAACTTTGACCAAAATTTTGATTGGCTCTTTCTCCCTCATACGAGCTCGGATTTGAGTGCCTTTCGCATTGTTGGAATTAGGCCGACGAGCACTTCGATCTGGCGCTGGTTTGGGAACAATTTGACTACTTTGAATTTTTCCCCTTTCTGAGTCCTCTAAGATTTCTGCATGTGTCTGGAGGCACCTGGACCACCAGAGGAGGAAGAAATTGAGGATATCCCAATGGACGATGAGGATCTTGGGATAGAAACAGAGGACGTTGAAGTTGAGGGGTCTGACCCCATTACTAAATTGCCTGAGTACGTCCCTCCGCGCAAGGGCAAGGCCAAGGTGCCTAAGGACATTGACAAGAGCAAGGTCACCTTGTACACACCTCTGCTGCTAGACAAGATTGTTTTTGAAGGACCACGCTTGGGGCAGATTCCAATGTTGAAATTGGAGGACTGGGACTTAGCTGACACCGAGCGATTCCCTCACTTGGCGACAAACCAACTGATGCACCGCGTCCTCCATAAGACCACCGGGATGACCGCGTTGGAACCGTGGAAGTGGCTCAAAGACGTGGATAAGGCAACCCTACTCAACCTACTATGGGTGTCGCACTACAATCGCACACCCATTACCTTGCTAGTAATCAAGCAGTTGTTGTGCTTGGTACATGATGGGTGTCTGTGGCTGGAGGAGCCAATACCCATCACTGATAGACTGATCCATAAGATCACAAGGCTGCCATATTCAGGGGAGAATCCGGCTATGATGTTTGGTGGAAAGGCGAGCGAACTAGCCCTCGCGAAGGCCATGAAGAAGAAGTTCGGATTAGTAAAGAAGTCGTGCGGTTATACGATTACAAGTATTTTCGACCCTGCAGTCAAAGTGGCCACACAAATATTGGTAGGGAAGGTCATGCGGAAGTGTCGCTCCGATGAAGTACCAGCTCCCGTCATAGCTCTAGCGGCCCAACGCGCGAGGTGTGTTTAGTTTAATTGAGCGCGCTACCTCTGCGGTGAGTTCTTCACGAATTGCCACGAGACGCAGGATCTCAGCAAGACCTTCCACTATGCGTGGCTCTTGCTGTCCATCGTGCTGGTAGCCTGGGAACTACCCGAAGACAACCAATTTTCCTCGATCGCACCAGAGCTACCTAAGGCCCCGAAGTACACTTTGCTATGGGCGACTAAGAATCCTCAACGAATCAAGGACAGCAAGATCTTTTGGATCTTGATGGAGATGAACGTGCACATGGCCATCAACTGCAAGCCGCAATTGTCACCTACTGTCTTTGATAAATTGCAGTCATACGCGGAATTTAAGGCTGATTTCCACCATGTATCCATAAGGGCATGGAAGGACCCCGAGAAGAAGTGGCATGACTTGCACTACTTGCGAGGGATGATGTGATTCAAGCAGTTATTGACAGCTGGCCGGCAGAATGGCACATTGCCTCACATTTAACGGCGGGATCCAGTAAGACAGCCGCGCAACGGAAGAAGGATGAAGCCAAGCTCAAGATGGAGCAGCTGGCTGAGAAAAGGAGAAAGAAGGTCGAGGATAAGGCTAAGGCAAACCGTGCTTTCACACAGAAGACAAGCCGACAGACAGGAGAGGAGCACGGCTCTAACAAAGAGAAGTCGCCCTCCCCAAAATAAGAGGAAGAAGAGGACGATCAGACAGAGCAGGGAGGAGCGGACCAGCAAATGCCTTCGTTCCTTATCAAGCATTCAAGGGGACAAGAAAAAGTAGAATCGCGGAAGAAGTCTAAGGCCAACAAGACGTCCATGGATCTGATCACCCTAACTGATCATAGAGTCTCTACTGAACTTGGGATATCAATAAAGAGGAGTATTTTGCAAATCACAGTGTATTTTGTCTCTATTTAATGCATCTGACTATATTATGATACGATCTGGGTTTACATTATAATGCTTATTTAATGTGTGAATGTATTCGATTATATCTGTTAATTGAACACGAGCAAGAATATAGGATTACGCGAAGATAACTATAATTGCCTGGTAGATTAGCTAACACTTAAGATAAGTTGGGAACTTATACAGTAACGTAGCCACAGAGGCGCGTAAATGTCTGGACCTCAGGTTAGGGCTGCGCGAAGATCAGTTGGGTACCTTCGGAGAGAAACCTAAGGACGAAAGAGAAGGAACATCGATAAGCCCTAAAAGCTTATCGATCTACACGAAGGCAGGATCAAGAAGTATAGATCGACATCATGACCATCTCAGGGTGCAGAAACTTGGTTCCTGCATCCCCCCATACTGCTTCGAGTGAGACTTCGGCCCGCTCTCTGCGGGCTGATGCCAAAAGGGCCAGTAGTGTAGGGATTTCCTTGGTTGACTAACGTTGAACCTAGGTCAAGCCCATGAAGCCAACAATGTCCCATTTGTCTTTTCTTCCTATCCTTGACTGGTCCCAAGCTATCCCTACTCCTATAAATCTAAAAGGCTCTAAAGAATCACTGCATTGACTTCTTGTTGGAAATACTGAGAGGGGGGGTGAATCAGTATTTCTTTTTCCCACTATTGTTTTACCAGTTAAAACATATATATTCAGAACACAAGATGAACAGCAAGAATAAATGCTTTTATTAATATAAACTGTGCAGTAAAATATATACAATATCTAGATGGTTGCAATCAGTTGCCAAGCTCCAACTTGGACTTTGGTGAGGCTCCAACCTCCAGAGCACCAACTCTATTTTGCCAAGACACCAATCTTGGACTTAGGAGCACAAACTCTCAAGGACTTCAATCCTTCTTCCATCTGAGGCTTCAACCCCAAGGACTCCAATCCTACTTACTTCTGAGGCACCAGCCCAAGGACTTCAATCCTTCTCACTTTTGAGGCACCAACCCCAAGGACTCCAATCCTTCTGCTCTCAGAACTCTTCTCTGCTGAGTTCTATCTGTTTACAGCTTCACTGTAGTCTCCAAGCTACAGTATCAATGACAACCAGTCTTCTTATGAATGAGTCTTTACAACTTTGCACTCTGCCCACACATAGTCTCCAATAGCCATTTTTCTCTCTGATAATGTCTTCACACAGCTTTAGTCAGTCTTCTGTTAGCTGCACTAAACTCTGTATAAAGAACAATTTTCTGTTCAAGCTTATGTTCTCACTGTCACAATGAATGCTTCAGCATGACTGTTTTTCTATTGGCTGTTTCTCCCCTTCAACTGCCTACTATTCTGTTGGTCCTTCATCCCTCTTTATGTTCTGTTGCACCCTGTTTCTGTTCTGTTGGACCCTCACATGGTCTCTATTTCCTCCAGCGCATTTCAGCAGCTTTCAGCAGCTGTAACGGCCTTCACAGCGTATTTCAGCAACTTTCAGCAGCTGCAGCAACAGCAACAGCAGCAGCACTAACAACAGCAGCAGCTACAGCAGCAACGACTACAGCAACAGTAACAGCAACAATAGCAACAGCAACAGCAGCAATAGCAGCAATAGCAGCGATAGCAGCAACAGCAATTCCCTGTTTTTACTGTTTTATACATTCTCATGCCTTTGTCCGTTCATTTCCACTTACTCAATGGCTCTTTGGCTTCCTCCTCGCTCGCTTGAGCTTCGGCTTCCTCAACACTTGCTTGACCTTCCGGCTTCCCTCCTCCATTCGCTTTATCTTCCTCATGATTACCTTCGATTGATGGTGTCACAAAAATATAATGTCGTCGCGGAGGTGTTTTATCAACGCGGAAATATAATTTCGTCGCGGAGGTGTTTTATCAACGCGGAAATATAATTTCGTCGCGGAGGTGTTTCACAAACGCCGAAAGTGGTGTTTCAGCAACGCTGAAACTGGTGTTACAGCAACGCTGAAATTGGTGTTTCAGCAACGCCGAAACTGGTGTTACAGCAACGCCGAGATTGGTGTTGCAGCAACGCTAAAACTGGTGTTTCAGCAACGCCGAAACTGGTGTTACAGCAACGCTGAGACTGGTGTTGCAGCAACGCTGAAACTGGTGTATCAGCAAATTTTTGACAAGTGTCGATGTTTCAGCAATGGAGACATTGGTGTTTCAGCAACTTTTCTCCAGGAGTTTCAACCGTGTTCAACAACGGTTTCAGCAATGGTGTATTCCGCCTGCTATATATATATATATAATTATCTTTTGATACCATATACACTATAATCCTCCCGATGGCTTTGTTTGCTCTTATTTGCTCTGATGGCTCTCTGCGTCCTCTGTTTGCTTTTAAACACATCCATTGTTCCTCCGATAGCTCCTGATGACTCTGATATGCTTCCTTGCTATATGGTTCCTCCTGCAGCTCCACCGATGGCTCTGTGTGCACCTTCTCTTTGGCATATACCGATGGCTCTATATATATTGCTCCTCTTGGCTCCTCTTGCTCCATCTGCTCCTCTCAGTCCATTTGCTCCTCTTGACTCCGATATGCTCTGTCTCCTCCTCTTGAATATTGCCATATTGACATCAATGACAATCTGTGTCCAACAATCTCCCCCTTTGTTATTGATGGCAATATTCTCCTGCCTTCTCCCCCTTTGACATCAATGGCAAAGGAATGCTACGAACTCCCCCTGTTAAGCTGCTCCCCCTGTCTTGCTGCATCTTTATGAATGAACTTGAGTGATGATAAAGAAATAACCCCCATCTTTTGTCGCAGATGTTCGAATGCTTCCCGAGGAAGAGGTTTTGTGAAAATATCAGCTATTTGCTCCTTAGTACTGATATATTCCAGAGCGATGTTTTGTTCAGCTACTTGCTCACGGAGGAAATGATACTTGATTGGTATGTGTTTGGTTCTTGAGTGCATCACTGGATTTTTGCTGAGACTGATAGCACTAGTGTTGTCACAATAAACGGTAATTGGTTGATCTGTACATATGTCGACATCTTTTAGTGCTTCCTTTATCCAAAGTATCTGAGAGCAACAGTCTGCTGCAGCGATATACTCGGCTTCGGTTGTGGATAATGATATGGATGACTGTTTTTTGCTGAGCCAGGATACCAAACAGTCTCCTAGGAAGAATGCATTTCCACTAGTACTTTTCCGATCATCTATATTTCCAGCCCAATCAGCATCAGTATATGTAGTTACAGTCAGTGTTGAGTTCCTTGGGTACCAAAGACCGAAATCAGAAGTTCCCTTTAGGTATCTGAGAATTCTTTTTACAGCTAATAAATGAGATTGTTTGGGAGCCGATTGAAATCTTCCCACCATTCCTACTGCTTGCATTATGTCTGGTCGTGTAGCTGTTAAGTATAGAAGGGCTCCAATCATTGACCTGTAATGAGTTGCATCCACTAGAGGGGAGTCATCATCTTTGCTCAGTTTGCAGTTTGTGGTCATGGGAGTGCTCATGGGTGCACAGTCCTCCATTCCATATTTTTTGAGTATGTCTTTTAGATATTTTCCTTGAGATATACACAATCCTGCTCTGGTTTGAGATACTTGAAGTCCAAGGAAGTGGGACAGTTCTCCTATCATTGACATCTCAAATTCTTTTGCCATGCTTTGAGAAAATTCATGGCTCATTTCATCATTATTACTAGCAAAAATCAGATCATCGACATAAACAAGAGCAACTAGTAACTTACCTTGATCTGTCTTTATGTATAGATTGCTTCCAGCCACTCCCTTTTTGAAGCCTTGTTGTTGGAGATAGTTATCCAGTCTTGCATACCAAGCTCTAGGAGCTTGTTTCAACCCATACAAAGCCTTTTTCAGCTTACAGACTAGATCCTTTCCTGCTGTCAGATGAAAACCTTCTGGCTGCTCCATGTAGACTTCCTCCTTGAGTTCCCCATTTAGAAATGTTGATTTCACGTCCATTTGATAGATTTTGAATCCTTTCGAGCAAGCAAATGCTAAAAACATCCTGATAGCTTCCATACGGGCCACTGGTGCAAACGTCTCTTCAAAGTCAACTCCTTCAATTTGCGAATAGCCTTTGCAAACAAGTCTTGCCTTGTTTCTGATAACCTGTCCTTCCTCATTCATTTTATTTTTGAACACCCATTTGGTTCCTATTCTGTTTTTGTCCTTCGGACGAGGTACCAGCTCCCATGTCTTGTTCTTCTCAATTTGGAATATTTCTTCTTCCATTGCTTTTACCCAATGAGGGTCCTTTCTTGCTTCTGTGAATGTTTCTGGTTCTATCATAGATAGGAGGGCAATGGCTTTTCTCTTGGGTGAGGTTGTTATCCTTCTTCTGGTCTGCACACCTTCATCTTTATCGCCAATGATCTGTTCTTCTGGGTGGTATCTTTCTACATACTTCATCTTTGAAGGAGTATAAGCCGGTTCTCTTTCCTCTTCTTCTTCTTCTTCATTTATCTCTTCTTCTTTGGATTCTTCTTCTTCAATGAGAAAGTCATCTTCCTGTTCTTCAATTTCCTTTTCTGGAAGATCTTCGTCAACCTTAACATCGATGCTTTCCACTATTTTCTTCAGTCGAAAATTGTAGCATTTGTAAGCCTTGCTCCGTGGAGAGTATCCAAGAAATATCCCCTCATCAACCCGAGAATCAAATTTTCCAGGTGAACCATCATTTATTTTTATGAAGCACTTGCTTCCAAATATTTTGAAATACTTCACCGAAGCAGGTCTCCCTTTCCATAGCTCATAAGGAGTTTTATCACAATTTGGTCTTAATTGAGTCCGATTCAATGTATAGACAGCTGTCCCTACTGCTTCCCTCCAGAATTTAGGTTGTAGGTCTGCTGCTAACAGCATGGTTCTTGCCATTTCTTGGACAGTTCGGTTTCGTCTTTCAACTACCCCATTTTGCTGAGGTGTTCTGGCAGCCGAGAATTCCCTTTTAATTCCATGAATATTGCAGAACTCACTGAACTCGTTTGATGTGAATTCTCCTCCTCTGTCTGTTCTGAGACACTTAATTTTTGAATCTTTTTCGTTTTCTATAAGGGATTTTAGATTCTTAAAACACTCAAAAGTTTCAGATTTATACTTTATGAAATATATCCACATCATTCTAGTATAATCATCAACAAATAACACAAAGTACCTTTCTCCTTGGAGTGCTTGATTTCTAGTTGGCCCACACACATCAGCATGGATGATCTCCAAGGACTTTGATGTACAGTGTTCCTTTGTCTTGTGGCTGGTTTTGGTCTGTTTTCCATGTTGACATGGACCACACACTGCTTGCTTTGGTTTGGACAACCTTGGGATGTCTTGTACAGCGTTGATTTTGCTAATATTGACCAGATTTTCGAAGCTGGTATGTCCAAGTCTCTTATGCCACAACCAGCTCTCATCTGCCTGACTCAAGTAGCATTTGTTCTCCTGAATCTTGTTCAGAACATAAATATTGTCTGGTGTTCTTACTCCTTTTGCCACAAGTTTTCCAGAGACAGAGTTCCTTATTTCACAGTCTTTGGTGCTGAAGACAACCTTATGTCCTTGATCACAAATTTGGCTGACACTCAGAAGGTTGTGTTTGAGTCCATCAACCAACAGAGCATCTTGAGCTTTTCCTTTTCCATTGATCAAGGTAACTGTTCCTCTTCCTACAATTTTGCCAGTTCCGCTTCCAAAGGACACATTCCCTTCCTTTTTGCTCAGTGAGATAAATTTCCTTTTGTCTCCTGTCATGTGTCTGGAGCACCCACTATCCACAAACCACTGGTTTCCATTATTTTGCGCAAATAGAGCCAGGCCGCATTTGTCCATTGCAGAGATCTTGCTGCTCGTCTTTCTTCCTTTGAGTGGGCAGTTTTGTTCATAGTGTCCATTATTGTAGCAAAACGAGCAAGTCAGATCAAATTTAGTCAAGGGATCGAATGAGTTGAAGGTTTTGATTTGTCCCTGTCTTTTGGGAGCATATGAGTTGATTACTCGGTCATTTTGCGTTGTCTTTTCACTTCTGCGAGCCATACAGTGTCTAGCTTGGTGACCGAAGTTTTTACAGTGAAAACAGTGTCCAAGAAATATGGTTTTGAAGCAACCACGGTTTAATTCGCCTTCCTTTCTGATAATTACTCCTCCCTCGTCCTTTGGATTTTTGATGGGCTCTTGGTGGAGTACAGGTTTGTATTTGTTGTAGTGTCCATGATTCGACTCCACATTCTTCTTTGGACTAAATCTTTCTTGATTCTTGGAATCTGGGACGCACTTATGATAAGAAACTTTTTCATCTTTTGGGTTGCAGGAAAGTGCATCGGCATAGCTTTTCGCACTATTATTAGTGCTTGAGGATTCTCCCTTGAAACCTATTCCAGACTTATCATGTTGAGGTTTTTGATTTTTCAGAATAGTATCAAGTATTTGAGAGCTTTTACATCCCTTTTTAATTTGCTCCAACTCCTTTCTCAGAGATACTACTTCGGCCTCTCGTTCTTCACAAGTCTCTTCTTTTTCCTTAAGCTTTGTTTTCAAGAGATCTTCTCTCCGTCTTATTTCCTCGTTTTCCACTTTGAGAGAGATAATTTTGTTACGTAGTTTCTCATTCTCTTCAATGGCACTTATTAACAGTTCATCCACATTTCCTTCTTGCCCCGAGTCATCATCATCTGTGAGTGCCATGAATAGTGCTTCTTGGCTTTCATCATGATCGCTTTCCTCATCTGATTTCTTTTTGATGACCATAAACTCATCCTCATCAGACTCATCTTGCTTAGAGAGAAGGTTTTTCTTATTGAACCCTTTCCTTTTATATGTCATTCTTTTAGAATTTCTTTCGTCATCACTGTCATGTTTATGAGGACATTTTGCTGCATAATGACCTATTTTACCACATTTAAAACAGATAAGAGGATACTTGCCTTTAAGCTTAGATCCTCTCTTCAGCTTTCGTACATATTGAGCCAATTCGGATTCCACATCTGACTCATCACTACAGTCATTCCTTTCTTTCCCTTTCTTTGACTTTAAGGCCTTGAATGCTGCATCTTTGGAGCTAGGTCCTCCTTTCCTCATTTCATAGGCAGTGAGAATTCCATGGAGTTCATCCATTTTGAGGGTGTCAAGATCCTTTGATTCTTCTATAGCACTTATTTTGGAGTCAAATCTGTCTGGAAGGGACCTTAATACCATTTGTACAATAGTACTTTCTTCAACCTTTTCGTCCAATCCTTTCAGGGAATTTACCACTTCAGCTACTCGGAGGAGGTATGCTGCAATATCTTCTTCCTCTTCCATCTTCAAACTTTCAAATTGTCTTCTGTGAGTTTGAAGCTTTGCCTTTTTGACTTTTGAGTCTCCATCGTACAAACTAACTAGTTTCTCCCACATTTCTCTGGCAGAGTTACAGTGCATGATTTTTGTAAACTCAGAATCAGTGATTCCACTAGTGATAGAGTTCATGGCTTTTGCATTTGCAATGTAGGCTTTCCTCTCGTCTTGGTCTGTTGGAAGAGTGGAAGTCACTCGGTATTCAGTTTGACAAAAATGCCAGACTTCAGGTCCAAGGGACATTAAATAGTAAGTCATTCTTTTCTTCCAAAACCCAAAGTTAGTGCCATCAAACAGAGGAGGTTTTCCTGATGCTTCATGATTTCTCATCATGGTTGTTGATCCTTCTTCAAGCTGTTAGGCTAGAATGAAGAAGCCTGCTCTGATACCAATTGTTGGAAATACTGAGAGGGGGGGTGAATCAGTATTTCTTTTTCCCACTATTGTTTTACCAGTTAAAACATATATATTCAGAACACAAGATGAACAGCAAGAATAAATGCTTTTATTAATATAAACTGTGCAGTAAAATATATACAATATCTAGATGGTTGCAATCAGTTGCCAAGCTCCAACTTGGACTTTGGTGAGGCTCCAACCTCCAGAGCACCAACTCTATTTTGCCAAGACACCAATCTTGGACTTAGGAGCACAAACTCTCAAGGACTTCAATCCTTCTTCCATCTGAGGCTTCAACCCCAAGGACTCCAATCCTACTTACTTCTGAGGCACCAGCCCAAGGACTTCAATCCTTCTCACTTTTGAGGCACCAACCCCAAGGACTCCAATCCTTCTGCTCTCAGAACTCTTCTCTGCTGAGTTCTATCTGTTTACAGCTTCACTGTAGTCTCCAAGCTACAGTATCAATGACAACCAGTCTTCTTATGAATGAGTCTTTACAACTTTGCACTCTGCCCACACATAGTCTCCAATAGCCATTTTTCTCTCTGATAATGTCTTCACACAGCTTTAGTCAGTCTTCTGTTAGCTGCACTAAACTCTGTATAAAGAACAATTTTCTGTTCAAGCTTATGTTCTCACTGTCACAATGAATGCTTCAGCATGACTGTTTTTCTACTGGTTGTTTCTCCCCTTCGACTGCCTACTATTCTGTTGGTCCTTCATCCCTCTTTATGTTCTGTTGCACCCTGTTTCTGTTCTGTTGGACCCTCACATGGTCTCTATTTCCTCCAGCGCATTTCAGCAGCTTTCAGCAGCTGTAACGGCCTTCACAGCGTATTTCAGCAACTTTCAGCAGCTGCAGCAACGGCAACAGCAGCAGCACTAACAACAGCAGCAGCTACAGCAGCAACGGCTATAGCAACAGTAACAGCAACAGTAACAGCAACAACAACAGCAGCGATAGCAGCAACAGCAATTCCCTGTTTTTACTGTTTTATACATTCTCATGCCTTTGTTCGTTCATTTCCACTTACTCAATGGCTCTTTGGCTTCCTCCTCGCTCGCTTGAGCTTCGGCTTCCTCAACACTTGCTTGACCTTCCGGCTTCCCTCCTCCATTCGCTTTATCTTCCTCATGATTACCTTCGATTGATGGTGTCACAAAAATATAATGTCGTCGCGGAGGTGTTTTATCAACGCGGAAATATAATTTCGTCGCGGAGGTGTTTCAGCAACGCCGAAAGTGGTGTTTCAGCAACGCTGAAACTGGTGTTACAGCAACGCTGAAATTGGTGTTTCAGCAACGCCGAAACTGGTGTTACAGCAACGCTGAGACTGGTGTTGCAGCAACGCTGAAACTGGTGTTTCAGCAACGCCGAAACTGGTGTTACAGCAACGCTGAGACTGGTGTTGCAGCAACGCTGAAACTGGTGTATCAGCAAATTTTTGACAAGTGTCGGTGTTTCAGCAATGGAGACATTGGTGTTTCAGCAACTTTTCTCCAGGAGTTTCAACCGTGTTCAACAACGGTTTCAGCAATGGTGTATTCCACCTGCTATATATATATATAATTATCTTTTGATACCATATACACTATAATCCTCCCGATGGCTTTGTTTGCTCTTATTTGCTCTGATGGCTCTCTGCGTCCTCTGTTTGCTTTTAAACACATCCATTGCTCCTCCGATAGCTCCTGATGACTCTGATATGCTTCCTTGCTATATGGTTCCTCCTGCAGCTCCACCGATGGCTCTGTGTGCACCTTCTCTTTGGCATATACCGATGGCTCTATATATATTGCTCCTCTTAGCTCCTCTTGCTCCATCTGCTCCTCTCGGTCCATTTGCTCCTCTTGACTCCGATATGCTCTGTCTCCTCCTCTTGAATATTGCCATATTGACATCAATGACAATCTGTGTCCAACACTTCTTTCTTTTTCTGATCCCTTGCAAGTCTTTCCTATGCCTCAATCAACTTGTTATTATATGCCTTGCAACTTCGAATATCTTCCCTCAGACTCCTCAGTGTATCTGCTAGATCAAGAGATTACTCTTCTCCTTGTTGTTCAACTGACTTTTCCCATTCCACTAATTTCACATCATACCTGTAAGGGGAGTCATGTGAAATGTAGTCTACCATTTTTCTATTCATCTCTGATCTTCTATTCCCTGAAAAAATACCATGTTCAATAAACCAAGTAGAAGACATAATCAAAATCGTACCTTAGTGTATCTCAGGGGAGGTTGTCACATATGCATAACTCAATCTAGATTAGCATGATATATAAATAATAACAACACATATAAACATCTGATGCATGCATGATAATAATACAAAACTATAACAACAACTGCACACATGATAACCATTACCATCTACATGTACCCCGAGGTCTCATTTTGTAACCTCGCTTTGATACCACCTAGTAACCACCCCATCCCAAATTTACCTGCTTTTACAAGCTCTCCAGGGTAAACATGAGCTGAGTGTTACTATGACATGACCCGACCTCCAAATTCCCGTTATGGAAGTAGGGTCTACTAACCAGAAACATATTGTCATCCCTCAGGAACACTATATCACACAAGTGACTGGCAACAACCATTAGTGATCAATCCCTGAGTTGGAACTTTCACTTCGAAAGCTTTACACCCTAACCACATCCTTGACACATTGTGCATGCGGTTGGAAGGTTCCACCAGCACCCATAAGCCTTTTTGCATGTGGTTGTGACCGAAATTTTCCAATCCTATGCTAGCAGTTGCGAGATCTGTGCCACTTTTTCAGGACTAGCCTACAGGCCTCTGCCCAAAATTTCCCAGAAATTTCTAGAATTAGGTCTAAGATTATAACAAGTCTAAACAATCAATACTAGGACTAGATCTCGCTCAAAACATGCCAATCACATAAAATACATTTCATCAAACATGTAGTAAACATAGTAATTGTAGGTCATGAATGCATATATAATCACGACCTTCACAACTTCGTCAAGGAATCATCAAAAAGGTTAAATTCCCTCTCAAGCTAGCTGCAACAACACATGTTATTCCATGCATATATTAACCATTCCATAAGTGATCAAATCATGAACAAGATCCATAGTAAGAGAACATCATTCAACCATTCCTATAACCAACATATAACCAGAGTAAAATCCATGATAATGAGCCATAAAATCAACACAATAACCAATACATGATCTCATAGATCACAATAGGAAAATAACTCATATTAATCATATGCAAAAGCTAACCAAGTCAAGGACTTCCACATACCACCCGACCATATACTGGGTTGAAACACATCTCTCTTTCAGCCAATCACCCCAGTGTCATATTCCAAGCATGAATGTGGAATCATATGGGTTAAATGAAAATAAAACCAACCAAGGCTTCTAGAGGCCAAACCAATTTATCCCTCAACCACAGTGATTTCACCTAAACCAGTGTAGAAATCACTAACATCAAAACAAGCTTGGATGCCTCTGACTTCCTTCACCATCTATAGAGGAATTTTCCTGTCCACCCATCTGTCAAGACTTCCAGGTGAAAGCCCATCTCCAACCTTGACCCTTGGAAATTTTCCTAAGACCACCTCAACCGAGATCCAAGCCTACCAACCATCCAAAGATTAATCAAAATAGAGAGCCCACTACATCATGATTATTAAATAAATGACAAGCAAAGGTTGAAACCATTGTCAATCTAAGAGAATCCCATGCCAGTAACAGCAAAATAACCAAAGAACCACATGGATCCAAATCTCAGAAAGGAAATCACGCATGCAACCTGTTACCTGCAATGAACTCCAGTTGTAATTGTTGAACCAAACTTCTTTTCCGTTTCCCAAAATTCCTTTGCTTTTCCTTTGCTTGCTTCTCTCCAGTTCCAAGTGAATGCTCGATGCTCCAATAATGCTCTAAGTGTGCAAGAGTGCAAGAAATCTAGAATGAACAAGATTTGGGCAAAAAACTATCAAATGTTGAACTGACCAAAAATGTGAATCGTTTCTCTAATGCCTTTTTATCATTGATTTCTAATCTCTTCCTTTCTTTTTTCCTTTTTCTTCATTTTCTTTCATTTTCTCTCTAATTTCCTTTGCATGCATGTGTGTCTCTTCATCTTCCTTCTTTCTTATTTTCCTTTATTTTTCATATTAAATTCCCATTTATTGTTTATTTTCCTTTGCCAATACCTTTGCCAATTTCCATAGCTATTAATAAACCACAAGTGATGCCCACTATAGTGTTTACCCACCATTCAACTTGGAATACGTGTCCCACGACCTTCGTTTTATTTTATTTACATGAAAAGTCAACCAGGGGTTGTTACACACAAAGCGACATAACCGGAAGAGATCATTCCAGAAATGAATATGGCACAATAGAAACCCAACAAGGTCATTAAACTCACATTGAAACCCTAGAACAATCCTCACCATCGATAGACTAACATAAAAGGATCTAAACCATTATTTGAGGTTAAGTCAAAGTGATAAACGTGGTGACAGGAGTGGGTTTCCCGCTTAGGCGTGGAATAATCTAGAGACAATGTGATTAATGTGTATAAAACCACGAGTATTGGTGCAAATCAATAAAATAATACCACATTCAACAAGACGTTGCCATTCTTATAAGAAATTTTCTAGTTAGTGCAATGCAACAAGCCATGTACCAAGCTTTGAAGGAAATCATGAAGTATATACGGTATGAATTGTCAAAGTAATACAAGCATTGTGTAGGTTAGATATAACATTAGTTTATAAATAGAGGATGTAATCATCATCATGTGTCTAAGCACATGAAGCGGACATAAGTCCATGCTTTTATACAAAATAATTACAACGCATAATCTAATAGCCGAGGAATAATTACAACGTGTAAGTCTTCGCAAGAATGATTGGGCCAACACCAAGTGTGGTGGAAAAAGGAGTGTGCAAATGTTACATATTTGACTATTGCGAGGTTAGAGTTTGGTATCCACATATGATATAGTTATAAATAAATCTATTCGTTCAATAACCCTTCATAAAAATAATTATGGTGAGCATCTATATACATAGTGGAAATGTAGGAAACAAAACCCTTGTAACATTTTAGAGTAATTACAATAAAAATTATATAATAATAACACAAAAAATAGGATTAAATGTCGCTAAGATATCTTTGGTAATATATGTACGAATGATTAAACATTGGAAACTTTATAAAGGTTGAGTTTTTTCAATAAAGACAAAAAGTCGGAAGAATGATAACAAAAAAAAAAGGTTTTTAGTGAATTATTCTTTTGAATATATTTTAAAAAAAAATAGGTATAGTGAGGGCCATTACAAGTGGTATCAAAGTTGTAGTTACAACATTGGGCCTCTGCGGAGTCTTGAAACTGAAACAATTATACATGTCATGAACAAATTGCTTAAATAACTAAAGAGTTGAAGTATGGTTGAATCATTTAATGGACAAACTTTTGTAGGATCACCAAGGGGTGGTGAAGAACCAGATACTGAAGTAGGAATGGTGGGTGGTGGAACCAATAATGCAAAGGAACAAGAATCTGAGTTATTGCAAGTGATAAGGAGTTTGAAAACAGATCTGGATGATATCAAGGAAAATCAAGAGTGGTTAGTAAAAGCCAAAGAAGAACAAGAGGAGATTAATGGATACTTGTTAAGAAAACTAGAAAATGAAAGAATTAACAAAAATACTCATAATAAGAGATGTAGAAGGAAATCCACTAGTAGACCAACTCCATAAATTTTAGTGAAAGCCAAACAAATGAATCTAGTGATCAAGAGGAACAAAAAGTAAGTAGCAGTACCTCTTTTCCTAGAAAAATAAGATATTTCTCACAATTACAGAGAGAGTTTAAGAAAATTAGACCTCCTAATTTTGATGGTGAAACTGAAGGAGGAGAAGAAGCATGGTTCCTTAATATGTCTAGATATTTCAAAGTATACAATTATCCAAGTAATCTGAAGGCAAGATTGGCAACTTACCAATTGACTAGTAAGGAAGCCTTATGGTGGGAAGAAACAAAGTTGTCAAAAGAATCAGGAGCAAGAATTTAACTTGAAAAATGTGCAAGAAAGAATTTAAGAAGAAATATTTGACTGTGAGGTATTTTGAAGAAAAAGATAGGGAATTTCATGAACAGAAATTAGGAGAGTCTACCATGGATGAGTTTGTTAGTAAATTTATGAGTCTCTTAAGATATGTTCCCTACTTGAAAGAGGAAAAGGAAAAATCCAAAGATTGATTAGTTTCCTACCTTTTTCATATAGAAAAAGAATTGAGTTTGACCAACCCAATACTATGGATGAAACCAATAGAAAGGTTAAATTATATTTCAATCTAAGCAAGAAAAAAGGGGAAAAGTCTAAATGATGGGTGTCAAAGAAACCTAACAAGTTTAATAGAAAGAGAAAGGGGTTTAAAAATCCTACTTTTTGCTAAAAGTGCGCAAGCATGGAATTATAACATAAATCTTAATCAGCAAAATATTTTTGGGTAGAAAGGGGGATCGTGTACAAGAAATAGAAACTTCAATGAATTGGTAAAACCACCAATTAAATGTTGGGGATGTGGTGAAAACCGCCTATGGAGAGACTTGCCACAAAATCCATTTAAAAAGAAGACAATATTAAATAATGTTCAGGAAGCATCCACTGTGAATGATGTTGACTGTATCATACCTAGAATCAGTGTTGCATTGCATGGGAGGTAAGCAAATCATCAGTCAACCATGGTTGGAGTTCAAGGTAATTTTTAATGATAAATAAGTGTTTGTACTTATAAATCTAGGATCTACATTAAGTTATGTTTCCCCTGCTATAGTTGAAAAGTGTAAACTTGTAAAAGAAAAACAATATAAGCCTTGGTTAGTACAATTAACCACAATAACTAAGAGAAAGGTGACTGAAATCAGCAAAAATTGCACATTAAATTTGAATGGAATGCATACCACCCTCAATCTGAACATCTTATCCTTGGGATCTTATGATATTCTCATAGGCATGGATTGGTTAGAGACACATAGAGTGATATTAAATTGTATGGATAAGTCCTTTACCTATGTTGATGACTAATGGGAGGCTTGCATGGTTTAAGGAATCCCAAGAAAAAATTATGTTAGATAAATCTCTACAATACAAATGAAAAAGTATGCTAGAAAAGGATGTCAATTGTTCATTGTCCAAGTACAAGATCATTCTAAAAACAAACAACAACCATAATTAGAATAATATCATGTACTATGGGAGTAAAAGGATGTATTTCTAGAGGAAATACTAAGACTTCCTCCAAGGAGGGATATTGATTTTACCATTGATATCATACCTGGATTTGTTCCAGTGTCAAAGGCCCAATACAGAATGAGTATTCCTAAACTAATGGAGTTGAAGATTCAATTATAGGAACCCTTGAACAAAAAGTGCATAAGACCAAGTGTGTCTCCTTGGGAAGCACCAATATTGTTTGTGAAAAAGAAAGATAGTACTTTGAGACTATACATAGACTATAGACAATTGAATAAGATGGCCATCAAAAATAAATATCCCTTGCCCATAGTAAATGACTTGTTCGATCAAGTTACATGAGCTTCTATTTTCTTTAAAATCAATTTGAGATCAAGATATCATCAAATCAGAATTAAAGATGAGGACATATACAAAACAACATTTTGCACATATTATGGACATTATGAATTTGTAGTACTTCCATTTGGGCTTACTAATGCACCTACTACATTCATGTATCTCATGAATAGTATACTAATAACATTTCTAGATAGATTTGTAATTGTATTTATAAACGATTTTCTAGTATACTCAAAGAGTAGAGAAGAGCACGACCAACACATGGAGGTGATCCTTCAAACTCTAAGAGATAATGAACTGTATGCAAAATTCAACAAGAGTTCATTATACCATAAGCAAATTCATTATGTAGGACAAGTAATATTAGAAGAAGGAATTGTTATTGATCCTAAAAAGATAAAATCAATAATGGAGTGGCCAACACCCAAGAATGTAGAAGTCAAATTTTTATGGGCATCACAGGCTAATATAGGAGATTTATAGAAGAATTTTCTAAGCTTGCATACCCAATCACTAATCTATAGAAGAAAGGGATCACATTTGACTGGAATCAAAATTGTCAAGATAGTTTTAACAAACTAAAACAACTTTTGACCAGAACACCAATTTTAAAATTGGCTAATCCCAATAAGGATTTTGTGATATGTACGGATGAAAGTAAGGAAGGTCTAGGAGGAGTTTTGATGCAATATGGTCATGTTATTTCTTATGAGTCTAGAAAGTTGAAAGAACATGAGAAAAACTATGCTACTCGTGATCTAGCACTAGCGGGCATTATCTATGCATTCAAAATGTGGAGACATTACTTAATAGGGAGGAGGCATCAATTGAGGACATATAATGTTAGACTCAAGTATTTCTTTTCTCACCCTAATTTAAATGCTAGAAAAGAAAGATGGTTAGCATTTATTAGTGAATATGATTTTGAAATCACGCATATCAAGGGAAAGGAAAACAAGATAGCTAATCCCTTAAGTAAAAAACTTAATCAGATTTGTGCTACATTAGCAATAAGATGGTCAACAAACTTAGTAGAAAAAGTCAAAATAGCTGAAAATTCTAATTCAAAGTATCTAAAAATCAAAGAAAAAGTGTGGAACATTGAAAAATTGGATGAGGAGAAGAATAATTTTTCAATTAACAACCATGATTTATTGTTGTTTAAAGGTAAATTTTATCTACCTAATGATGTAAATTTGATTTATTTTTTTGTCTTAGGTGAACTGCATAAAAGACCAACAATTGGTCATCCTGGTTATAAAAAGCTAATCATTGTATTAAGACGGGATTTTTACTGGCCAAACATGAAAAGTGATACAATTGAATATGTAGCTAGATTTCTTGAGTGCCAACAAGTTAAGGCATCTCATCAACACCCTGTTGGTTTGCTGCAATCACTAACCATTCTAGAGTGGAAATGGGAGACCATTTCAATGGATTTTATCACGAATTACCAAAAACAAAGAAGCATCATGATTCCATTATGGTTGTGATTGACAAGCTTAGTAAACAACATACTTCATTCTAGTCAAATCCACTTTTAAGGCCATAAATATTGCAGAAATATTCATGAAAAAAAAAATAGACTTCATACGATACCTAAGGTTCTTATTTCAGAGAGGGATGCAAAGTTTACATCCAAATTTTGGAAAGAGTTATTTGAAATTATGGCAACAAAGTTAAACTTTAGTACATCATATCATTCTCAAACTAATGGTCAAATAGAGAAGACCAATCAGATATTGGAGGATATGCTAAGGATGTGTGTAAAAGACAAACATACTAAATGGGAGGATTAACTACACTTAGTGGAATTTACCTATAATAATGGATATCAAACCTCCTTAAAAATGAGCCATTTTGAAGTTATATATGGAAGAAGGTGCATAATACCTTTAAGTTGGGATAATCCTAAAGACATATTGGCATTAGAACCAGACATGTTAAAAGCGATAGAATAAATAGTCAAACAAGTGAAACGGAATTTAAAAGCAACCCAAGATCATCAAAAAAGTTATGTATATTTGAAAAGAATTCAAAAGGAATTTGATGTGGGAGATCAAGTGTATTTAAAATTCAAGCCTAAGAAGAGCACACTCAGACTTGACAGTCATGCTAAGTTATCTCCTAGATATTTTGGACCCTGTGAGGTGTTAGCCAGAGTTGGACCTGTTGCTTATGAGATAGCCATACTAACCAACTTTAAAATTCATAATGTATTTCATGTTTTATTATTGAAAAAGTATATACATGACCTATCTCATGTAATTGATTGACATGTTGTACAAGTGGAACCAGAGGGAGAGTTCCTAGCAACCCACCATTATGTATTCTAAACAGAAAGATAGTTACGCTCTGGAACATAAATGTAGTGCAGTGGAAAGTTCAATGGAAACATTTCACTCTGGAGAAAGCAACTTGCAAGTTAGAGGATGCTTTCAAGGAAGCTGATCCTTCTCTATTTTAATGAAAAATGGAATGGGTTTCCAAGAAGAAAGGGTTGATTAGACACCTGGACAGTGTCAAATTTAAAGAAGGGAGGATGTGATATCCCTTAACTTAATGATTTGATTGTAATTAAATGTGCATAGGTTTATTTTGATTAAGTATGCTACATTTAAAGATAAATGAACATTTTTATTTATCAGTAATTATCACTGATGATAGTTGGTTGTATTTATGTTTTATTCTGTAAATAAAGACATATGGGAAATTAATCGCTGAGTATATATGGCTAAAAGAGAAAAAGGTTGCAATTTCAAATGGGGAAATTATTATTATCCATCAATAATTCGTAAACATCTAATCTGGGTGATTAGATTTAATTAATAAATTATAATATTGACCAATTAAATGTTTCCTAGAAGATAGGGAGTTGTCCTCAAGAGTGGGAAACAGGAGCTCATTAATGAGCATGCAACTACCTACCACCAATTGGTAACGTGGAGGCAGATACTAACCACCAAAAGAGTAGTAGATGGATAATATTTGGGATTTTTCTTGCTTTCTCATTATTTTGATAGTAGAATTAGAGAGATTGAATAGAAATGAGCAGAATTGCAAACCTAGTTGCTCAGGGGACAAGAAATTTGTTGTGTCAAGGTTGGAAGGAGCCAAGTAATCAATCCTTAAATTCCCAGAAGAATAGATTTGATCAAGTCGTTGTCTCTAACTCTATTTTCTTTTCTATGTTAAAAATGAGAATTCGTTTATGTTCTTTACTTATTCTTTAAGTCATTTTAATCAAAGTAAAGAGAGAAAATAGAAATTGTTAATTTTCCAAAACTGTGATATGATATCCCTATGATTATTCATGGTTGATTTCTGAGGTAGCTCTATGACAAAAAGAAAATATTTTTATTTTCAATCAAGAATACAGTTAGTATTGCCACCTAATTGTGGAAGGTACAAAAACATCGATAAAATACTCATACAAAGATAGAGGCTTTGATATTTGTAAACATCAAACAAGAGATATATGATATACAAAAGTTTATGGTAATTACAAAGAGATACCTTTTACAAAATTTAAGAAATATTTTTATAATTTTAAATTATATTTGTATACATGGAAAAATGTAAACCTGTAGATGTAATAAGAATTCTTATTGCATAAATTTTAGATAAGTACATTAGTAGGAAAATTCAAAATGAAATGAAACAGAAACCAATATTATATATCTAGGTAAACGTCCATAAACTTATATATAATTGCAAATGAAATCAAGAACATTTACAATAGTTATAGATGCATCCGTATTATTGTAGAAACTACAAGCATTTGAGAGACTAATATACCATAGAAAAGAAACAAGATTTGGAGAAACACTTATAAAAAGCTTTTACTGTGGTGGTTATTCAAAAACGAAAGAGATGTATGACCTAACAAAAAGGAAAAGGAGAGAGCGTGTTGGAGACGATTCGCCTGCGCAACAACAACCCCTGATACAATGCTCCCTCCAATGCCATGGCCCCGAGAGGGGGCCCCGAGGCCCCTCCTCCTTTGCCTCCTCCACCAGAGATCCTTGTGTTCAGGACGCTGATCGGTGACAGTAGTAAACGCCCAGCAAGTGAAACTCAGTGAAAGTTTGTAAAGAAACTCGACAATATCCCCACACAATGGCCCTGCCCGTTGAAGATTCTTACAGATCTGCTTTGAACTTAGCTAAAAGAGGGCTCATCGGTCAATTTACAGGGCTATGGCCTTCCTCCAAGGTTGTCGAGGCGTGGGTACAGAGGAACTAGCGACCACTAGTAAAGGCATCGAAAGCTTCCTGGTTGGTTGCTTTTTTGTCTTTGTTTTTTATTCAGTAGAAGACAGAAATCTCATCAATGGACCATACTTCATGGGACCTCAGGCTCTGTATTTAAACTCATGGTCACTAGACTTCGATCCGACACAAGATGTACCGTCAGCAATTCCAGTGTCGGTACGCCTCCCTCATCTTCCACTGCACTGTTAGAACCCGAAGTCACTAGAAATGATTGGTAACACCCTGAGAAAATACAGAGCAGAGAAAAGGGATCAGTATTCATGTGCAAGAATATGCGTCGAAGTCGACGTGGAAATAGGGTTACCTGAAGCCATAAAGTTAACAATAGCATATTGGTCTTATATCCAAGAGTTATACCACGAGCAGTTACCATTCAAATGCAGAAATTGCCATGAATATGGGGATTTCGCAAGATACCGCCAAAAAAAAAGAGGAGGAAGAAGATCTAGAGAAGTCGAAAGGAGAAAAATGGAGACAGGTGCAGAAAACAGTCCAGGCCAAGGTGAGTAGCAAGAATAAAGGAAAAGAGGTACCAATGGAGTCTGCAACCCCCTTAACAGGAATGGTTCAAACAGAAAGAAGAGGAGAACAGCCAAAGACAACGGCCTCAATAAACCCATTCGAAACCCTCAGCACTTAATCGAAATTCCAAAAACAGATACAGAGGAGATTGAACGACAAGTCCGCTCACTTGAAGCAGAAAAGAAAAACATAGAAGTAACCCAACTTGACTCCCCAGCAGGAACCTCCTCCTCACCCACATATGCAGAAATGACAAGGAAAAAACCCCCAAAAACCTTTGGGTCATCGAAAGACGAGACATTCGAGAGACCCTCTAAAAAAGTTGGAAGGAAATCTCATAAGGAAGCCAGGGAAGAACAGGCGGAGAGGCAAAAAATGCAAAGCAGCCAACCCACCATTGAAATGTCTATCGAGAGAAACACCAAAACAAGGCCCTCTAAGGGGGGATCAACTCACTCCTATTCCTTTAAATAATGAAACTAGTCTCTTGGAATTGCAGAGGCTTGGGGAACCCTTCAAAAACTGAAGCAGTCAAAGATCTTCTGAAAATAGAAACTCTTGAGATCCTCATGCTCCAAGAGGCTAAGATTGAAAGGGAAACCCTTCTTGAGATCAGCAAATTAAAATGGGGGAAAAATGTAGGAAAGGCCATTAGTGCAAGAGATACCTTTGGTGGCCTAGCAACTTTGTGGTCGAAGGACAAGTATCAACTAGAAAGCTCCTTTGAGACCCAACATTGGGTATTCGCCGAACTTCGACACCTCTCTAGTAAGTTCTCCATCTCGCTCTTCAACCTTTATGTTCCAATCCACCTTACAAAGAAGAAAGAATGTTGGCAGACCTTGTCTGATTTCTTAGACATTTACTCCCCTCAAAATATAATAGTGGCTAGAGATCTCAACCTCGTCATTGATCCAAAAGAAAAGAGAGGTGGCAATAGTGGCAGGGACCAAATGCTTCCATTAGTAGAGAAGTTGATACTTCATTGGGATCTTCTGGACTTCAAACTAAAAAAAGGTCTTTAGACCTGGACAAACAATAGAGCTAGGGCAGAACACCTCTACTCGCCTGGATCGCTTCCTAGCGCAGAGCTCTTTGTTGCTAGGAAAAAACTGATCTCCTCGAAAATTCTCCCAAAGCTGGCCTCGAATCACAAACCTATTCTCTTACAGCTGGAAGAGGAAGAAAATTTGGGCCCTATCCCCTTTAGATTCAACCCGCTTTGGTCAGGGAAAGAAGGGTTCATGGACACTATTTTGAAGGCATGGTCATGTTGAAGCCCCGAAAATCGGGTCGACAACAAGGGGGATACCCACCCGGTCCGGACCTTAGTTGGCAGCTCCTTATCCGTTTGGTATAGCGGGTCTGACTGGGGATAATGGGACCAGTTTCCCAATCTAAGGGTGTATGTGTGTGTGTGTGGAGTTGGATGTTGTTGATCTAAGAGTACTTAAAGCTAATTTAATTCAAACTTTTAAACTAACTCTATGCTATTGTAATCTAATGAGAAACAACACATCTAATCTACGCTAACCCGGGGTGTATTTCTTCTATTATGCAATCTAAAGAGATTTCAAACAATAACTGGTAAGAAAAATCATTCAGCTACCACAAGAATAGAAATCAATTAAGATAAACCACTTTGCATAAAAAGTTAGGCAAAACAGTTGTGAACAGCATATCGCATAATAAGTTATTCATATATCAGACATAAATAAATGGCTCCACCGTACAGAAGTGCCAAATGGTAACTCATACATTCATGCAGTAACATATAAACAACTGAAAACTGTATATCACTTTAAGAATATAAGCAGAAATGGCCAAGAGATAAAAGTACCATTTATGACTAATCCTACTCATAAGCTTCAAGCAAAAACGATTTATCTCTACTTGTTCTAACATCTACTAAGAGTACAAAAGTGCAACATCAGTAGCAGACATTAAAATGCAAACATTAATAAATCTCGATCCATCCATTCATCAAAACCTCCTCTGAGGGTGCAGAAGTGCATGTTCCGAGGACAAGTTTTTGACAAATTTCTGGACCCTTCTCTAAATGCATGAGAAGGGTTAAAATACTACTTCCTAATTCTAATAATAGTGTTTTTACAAAATTTAGGATGCGGTTTTCAAATGACCGTCCTTTTTCTAATCTAATTTAAAAGAAAAAACAACATTCTAAAATAAGGCTACTTCTGAATTTGGTCTTTAAAGCTGCAAGTGTTCATCATGGGCTTGAGGAGAGTCGGTTGGCTAACTTCTGCGCTGAGCTGGGCTACGAAAACAAAATCTATGAGAGCTGGCACTACTTTTTCGATCGCGTTTATGATGCATTTCACAGTCATCCATTGACTATGCGGCTTGACCAAGTATGCACAGTAACACTCCCAATTCAACCTGTTTAATGCTTGGATCGCTTTTCCCTTTTCCTGTGCCTTCTGCTTCCATTCTACTTCCAGTCGTAGCTTATTTGGTAGGTACCCAGGGGTGGTCTCTTCATACATCATTCTATACAAGGGTAAGATAAACCCGTGACAAATCTGGTAGAAGTGTGGGACAAACTGAGAATCCCATAACACCTTATGATAAACATGGATAGGTAATGGGTCCTGGGTAGTCCATTTCCAACCCATAGTGGGAAATTTAGACACATAACAAATAGAATCCATAACATATGTGGACAGATAAAAAGGAGGATAGATCCTTTCAGACAAGGATCTTTTAGACCGGTAATTGATAACAGTCGTGTATAGATTATCAGAAAAGATCTTGGCCCAATCCATAATATCGGCATTTGTGGCAGCATCTATTAATGGTAGCCATTCAGACGAAAACTTATTGATATCCGGCATCCCAAATAATCTACAAAGCATGGCCGCAACAAAACAATACGGAGAGGTGAGGGAACCAGTGTTGTACATACCGTTTTTGTCTTTTTTGAGCGGCTCCTCTTTTCTGGACCAATCTTTGGTGGTCTCTGCTAGGTTTGGGTTTTCTGCCGCAAATTTCTTAACGAATTGTGCATTGTAAGTCGCCTGCGGTTCAGGAAGATGATACATAAGCTTTAAATCTTGCGCAACGAATGATCCGATGAGCCCATGTCCTTGAATCTTGAATTGTCTGTTGTTCATCTCTGCATTGTCAAGTATCCACTTGATCATATCCGTATATGGTAGAATTTTGGGCCTTGCTGCTATCCGGTGAAGAAATGAACATGCTAGCTCCTCTAAGGACGCCTCGGAAGAGCGTTGTGAGCCCGCGACAGCATCAACCTTCATTATTCTAGGATTTTCTTCTTCAAGCAGCCTGTACATGCTTTCCCATGTCGATATCCCTGCGTCTCTGTTATAGGCTGTGTCTGTATACAAAGGCTCCATCTCCTTCGTCTTTTCCTTCGCCTCAGAGCCTTGAGCTTTATTTTTCTTTCCCATTTCTTCCTGCATCTGGCTTTGAATCGTCTTTAGTTCTTCATTCCTGCAGATTACGAGTGAAATGGAAATGACTGATCAAGAAAGGTGATGGGAGAGTTTTAAATGCAACAGATATATCAAATATGCCACCTTATGTGAAGTAATTCTTTACAAAAGCACGCGCCTTCATTTCATTTAATAGCTGACAACTAATTCCTTTACTATCATTAAAAGCGCATGATCTTGAGTCAGATTATGGTAAGTGGCTTTTCTTTGGATGGCGTGCCCGAAGGATTCGTGATGAAGTGATTTATGATTTGCTTACATAACATCGCAGATCGCGCCATCGCAAATCGCACCATCGCAGACGCGCGAATATAATATCGCAGCGATCGCAACATCGTAAGTCGCAGAAGTTTAATGTTGATTGAATCTTGTCAGCTCATTTCTGCGATATGCGATCGGCGTTATCGCAAATCGGTAAATCTTGAAGTTTTTCTTTATGAGAATTACTTTATTGCGATGCGATATTATGCTTAACACGAGAGTCTTGCGCATACCGATATTATAGAGAAATGGAGGCATTTCCTATCTTTTTTGCAACGCGGTTTTAAAGATATTTCCCTTGTCGTAGACTTAGGTTAAAAATATTCAAAAGACCTTTCTAAGCTTACGATGGTAATCTTATTTTGAAGAAAGGAAACTCTTGCTTTTTTCTTTAAAATTTAACTAAGGGTCCCCATTCATTTAGTATTTTGGACAACACTTAAATGAACAAAGGGGGGTGTTGTTGGCCACAACAATTGGCGATTCACTTGGGAGAACCAGTTATCTCTGATCTTCTATTGACGTTTTCAAACTTCCAAAACAAAAAAATTTCTCAGAGAACTTAAACTTTATTATAAAAAGATAAAGCATATTATACTTCAAACTGTCAATGATATTTCGCTTCAACCTCTTTCTATTTTAATTACTTGTATCCTCAGTTTGTCCTTGCATTTACATCAGTCATTACTTGGTCTTGTAAAACATAAAATAAAGTTTCCCCTGGGTAGCAGCCTTTTAAATATGCTCCTTTGTCGCAGGTAGAGCCTCTGCTGCCAGCAGGCGTCCATAGCCTCGACAGGGTTACCTATTACCCAGTAATGATCCTTTATCCTGCTTAAGGCTATTTACAATTTTTCAGAGAAAAACCCATTTTGACACTTTTTTCCTTTTTTATTCTCTAAAGAACAATGTCTTGGTTTGGTGGCCAAATTATGACACAGTCATTCACTTGATTTACACTTTTGCTGAACAAGCTGGCTCGTGATGAGACCCCTTGTCTTTTGATTGCAACAATCTTGAATCGTTGCCCTGTTTTGGTGGACAGTATTGGCAAAGTCAGCAAGTTATAATATCTGTGATCATGATAAGCCGGCTCGTGATGAGACCTCTTATTCTTTGAGATATAGTGTTTTTTCGGATTGTTCCTCTGAATGCTGCGATTTCCTTTAGCAAGGAGGAAGTCAAATTTTCTTTCCTTAAGAAAGTTCTCGACGACAATAATAGAGTTTTTTGGAAATGGCTGTTTCTACAGAGAATTTTTATTTCATTATTGATACCTTTCATTGTACTGACATAAAACAATTTCTTCACTAAGATAGCTTTCTTCAAATTTCTTGGAGTTGAAACTAGTATCATATCTGGGTTAAAGTTCTATTGATAATAAAGATCAAGTTTCCAAAAGATTTGCCATTTATAGAAGCAGAAGTTCAAAATCTTGATAGAGAAAAGGTGTCTTTAGTAAATGTCAAATGTTGTTAACCATAGCAAATTTTATTATGGAGAAAATTATTTAACGAAATGAGAGGTAGACATTCCCTAGGATTATGTACAGAATAGGGATAATCTCTTCTCTTAATTTACCTACCAACTATTAAAAGTAAACCTAATAACCTAGCTAAATTACTCCTACTCCTATTCTAACTATATACAAAAAATTAACTAAGTGAAATGATATTTCCAGTGGAACCATCTTTTCATTTTTATTCCTACACGTATGTAACTTTCAAACATCAGCGTTAAGAACAAAACTTTTCTTGGACTGTTAATGTTGGATGTGGAATAAGAATGTGTAACTTCAGTTGGAATTCTATCTAAAATTTCTTTCTCATGAAAATTTCTTTTCAACTGGATACCTATTGGATCATAAAAATCAGGATGAATTTCTGTTATGGATTGATGATCTCGTAATAGGAAAGATGACAAGCCACGTTGCGAATATGATTTTTTCAGTTTTAATGGCCTGTAACCTACTGTGCATTAAAGTCGAGCTTTTAGCAATTTCTTGTAAAAGGAAAGTTTCCATATATAAATCACTAAACAAATCAATGAAGAATAGATGGGAATTTCTGGAAAGAGATTTATCAATTGGCGCGAATTGTCGACAAGTTTCGAAAGGTACTTTCCTTCGTTGATGATGTTTTGGATGCCAAATAAGTTTTCTAAGGAAGTCTGATATTGATTGATCTTGGAATTGAAAAAAATTTATACTTATTTGACACAATTTAGCTTTCCAAAATGGTAGCACATCTTTCGAATGTTCTTTGATAAGGTGCTCAACATACCACAGTAATCTATCAAAAGTCTGAAAATTTAAAACACAATTCGATTTTGTACAAAATGAGTGCAAGTGAGAAAGAAAGAAATGATTATCTGTACAAATAGTGTTACAGCGCAACTGGGATTGACTTGGAATATCTTGTTTTTCACAAGAACTGGCCAGAATTATGGGATCCGAGCAATTTCGAATCCCATCTTGTGAATCAAAAGACAAGTTATGATTGTAAACAGGCATGGGGGTTTCCTCATGATATGAATCATAGATCGGGGTATTGTCTTGGATAGTAAAATCATGCAAACGATCTTTTACTTTGAAATGAGGATTGACTGATATGATTTCTGAATTAGAATATCTCTCATTATATGAGCTTTGTTGAGTTACTTGGGATAAATCAACAACATCATCGTTGTCAAAGTAGCTATCATAAATGATTTTACAGGTTTCCCTAGATTTCTCTTTTTCGTCATATATTTTCAGACAAGGAAGGTCAAGTGGTTCTTGTTTGAAAATGATCAAAGGATGTTCTATAGCTATCTTTTTATCTTGAAAACCTAATGATGACTCATTTGAATAATCCTCTGTACTTTTTGAGATATCTTTAATATTGAGAGGGGAAAAATTATCATCACTAAAAACATCAGGATAAAAAGAAAAATGTGATTCTGGAACAATGCATTTGAAAATATCATCATGGAAAAATCTTTGTTCATTAGATTCATCATAGACATCGGGCTTTAGATCATACCTTTGTGTACTGATACTTTTTGAAAGAGAAATAATTTGTTGTTCTAACCTTGGCATCTGCATTTGTTGATTTGCAACGATATTATCTGACCTTGTATCAAAGTCATCTCCTGGTTCCAAGGCAGGCTTTCCTTCAGCATTCTCGCTTTTGTCTTTTTGCATTAGAGCATGCATGTCTCCTAAGCTTTGGGAACTTTCTTCATCATCGCTGATTTGTATATTCAAATTGGAATTCTCATTCATATTAGAAGAAAATGAGACAAAGCTTGGACTAATTTCTGCTTGATCAGACATAAGAGGCAGGGAATACTCAGCATAATCCGAAGATTCTTCATCCATAAGTTCACTTTCAAGATCATACTTTAGACAATTAAGATGAAATCGCATATTAAAATCCCTAACAGATTCATCTTGTTTCCGTAGATAATCAATTTCATCATATACCTGGTCATAGTCATAACAATCAAATTCAAAAATGAAAGTCTTGACGAATTGGTCCCAGCTGTGAATTGATGCAACTGGGAGGGTTCTGCACCATTTTCTAGCTTCCGCCGTGAATGTAAGAGTAAAAATTCTGCATAAAACGCCTTCATCAATTCTTTGAATATCCGAACTTGAAATTCTTTGAATAAATTGAAGAGCATGATTAAAAGCAGAAGAATTATTCTTACCATTGAATTTTACCTGAGACAAGAGTCTTACCACTTCAGATGGAGTGTTGGAAGAGGTAGGAACATGGATGCAACTCCAAATGGGAAGTTTGTGAGCAGCCATCATGATTCAAATGTTATAATTGAAAATCATTCCAACAGACACTGTGTTTAGGCCCTCCTTCTAGCGCCAAATATGTTGAAGCCCCAAAAATCGGGTCGACAACAAAGGGGATACCCACCCGGTCCGGACCTTGGTTGGCAGCTCCTTATCCGTTTGGTATAGCGGGTCCGACTGGGGATAATGGGACCAGTTTCCCAATCTAAGGGTGTATGTGTGTGTGTGGAGTTAGATGTTGCTGATCTAAGAGTACTTAAAGCTAATTTAATTCAAACTTTTAAACTAACTCTATGCTATTGTAATCTAATGAGAAACAACACATCTAATCTACGCTAACCCAGGGTGTATTTCTTCTATTATGCGATCTAAAGAGATTTCAAACAATAACTGGTAATAAAGATCATTCAGCTACCATAAGAATAGAAATCAACTAAGATAAACCACTTTGCATAAAAAGTTAGGCAAAACAGTTGTGAACAGCATATCGCATAATAAGTTATTCATATATCAGACATAAATAAATGGCTCCACCATACAGAAGTGCCAAATGGTAACTCATACATTCATGCAGTAACATATAAACAACTGAAAACTGTATATCACTTTAAGAATATAAGCAGAAATGGCCAAGAGATAAAAGTACCATTTATGACTAATCCTACTCATAAGCTTCAAGTAAAAACGATTTATCTCTACTTGTTCTAACATCTACTAAGAGTACAAAAGTGCAACATCAGTAGCAGACATTAAAATGCAAACATTAATAAATCTTGATCCATCCATTCATCAAAACCTCCTCTGAGGGTGCAAAAGTGCATGTTCCGAGGACAAGTTTTTGACAAATTTTTGGACCCTTCTCTAAATGCATGAGAAGGGTTAAAATACTACTTCCTAATTCTAATAATAGTGTTTTTACAAAATTTAGGATGCGGTTTTCAAATGACTGTCATTTTTCTAATCTAATTTAAAAGAAAAAACAACATTCTAAAATAAGGCTACTTCTGAATTTGGTCTTTAAAGCTGCAAGTGTTCATCATGGGCTTGAGGAGAGTCGGCTAGCTAACTTCTGCGCTGAGCTGGGCTGCGAAAACAGAATCTATGAGAGCTGGCACTACTTTTTCGGCCGCGTTTATGATGCATTTCACAGTCATCCATTGACTATGTGGCTTGACCAAGTATGCACAGTAACACTCCCAATTCAACCTGTTTAATGCTTGGATCGCTTTTCCCTTTTCCTGTGCCTTCTGCTTCCAGTCATAGCTTATTTGGTAGGGACCCCGGGGTGGTCTCTTCATACAGCATTCTATACAAGGGTAAGATAAGCCCGTGACAAATCTGGTAGAAGTGTGGGACGAACTGAGAATCCCTTAACACCTTATGATAAACATGGATAGGTAATGGGTCCTGGGTAGTCCATTTCCAACCCATAGTGGGAAATTTAGACACATAACAAATAGAATCCATAACATATGTGGACAGATAAAAAAGAGGATAGATCCTTTCATACAAGGATCTTTTAGACCGGTAATTGATAACAGCCATGTATAGATTATCAGAAAAGATCTTGGCCCAATCCATAATATCGGCATTTGTGGCAGTATCTATTAATGGTAGCCATTCAGACGAAAACTTATTGATATCCGGCATCCCAAATAATCTACAAAGCATGGCCGCAGCAAAACAATACGGAGAGGTGAGGTAACCAGTGCTGTACATACCGTTTTTGTCTTTTTTGAGCGGCTCCTCTTTTCTGGACCAATCTTTGGTGGTCTCTGCTAGGTTTGGGTTTTCTGCCGCAAATTTCTTAACGAATTGCGCATTGTAAGTCGCCTGTGGTTCAGGAAGATGATACATAAGCTTTAAATCTTGCGCAGCGAATGATCCGATGAGCCCATGTCCTTGAACCTTGAATTGTCTGTTGTTCATCTCTGCATTGTCAAGTATCCACTTGATCATATCCGTATATGGTAGAATTTTGCGCCTTGCTGCTATCCGGTGAAGAAATGAACATGCTAGCTCCTCTAAAGACGCCTCGGAAGAGCGTTGTGAGCCCGCGACAGCATCAACCTTCATTATTCTAGGATTTTCTTCTTCAAGCAGCCTGTACATGCTTTCCCATGTCGATATCCCTGCGTCTCTGTTACAGGCTGTGTCTGTATACAAAGGTGCCATCTCCTTCGTCTTTTCCTTCGCCTCAGAGCCTTGAGCTTTATTTTTCTTTCCCATTTCTTCATGCGTCTGGCTTTGAATCGTCTTTAGTTCTTCGTTCCTGCAGATTACGAGTGAAATGGAAATGACTGATCAAGAAAGGTGATGGGAGAGTTTTAAATGCAACAGATATATCAAATATGCCACCTTACGTGAAGTAATTCTTTACAAAAGCACACGTCTTCATTTCATTTAATAGCTGACAACTAATTCCTTTACCATCATTAAAAGCGCATGATCTTGAGTCAGATTATGATAAGTGGCTTTTCTTTGGATGGCGTGCCCGAAGAATTCGTGATGAAGTGATTTATGATTTGCTTACGTAACATCGCAGATCGCGCCATCGCAAATCACACCATCGCAGATCGCGCAAATATAATATCGCAGCGATCGCAACATCGCAGATCGCAGAAGTTTAATGTTGGTTGAATCTTGTCAGCTCATTTCTGCGATATGCGATCTTGCGATCGACGTTATCGCAGATCGGTAAATCTTGAAGTTTTTCTTTATAAAAATTACTTTATTGCGATGCGATATTATGCTTCACACGAGAGTCTTGCGCATACCGATATTATAGAGAAATGGAGGCATTTCCTATCTTTTTTGCAACGCGGTTTTAAAGATATTTCCCTTATCGTAGACTTAGGTTAAAAATATTCAAAAGACCTTTCTAAGCTTACGATGGTAACCTTATTTTGAAGAAATGAAACTCTTGCTTTTTTCTTTAAAATTTAACTAAGGGTCCCCATTCATTTAGTATTTTGGACAACACTTAAATGAAAAAGGGGGGGGTGTTGCTGGCCACAACAGGTCCATACCTGTGACAGGATCTCCCAGCTTCGTGTAGGAGTAGAAACTAAAAATAACCAAGAGAGCCCTAAAAAAATGGATTAAAGAACCCTCGAATTCTCCTACCAACAACAGAAAGGAGACAGTTCAATTTTTATCAGATCTACAAATGGATTTGGAAAGTAAGCAGATCTCTGCTACAGATTTAGAAAAAGAACAAGCTGCCCAAATCAAATCATTTTGCGCTTTCCGCCATGAAGAAGAGACTTGGAGGCTCAAGTCTCGTAGCCTGTGGCTTAAAGCTAGAGATCAAAATAGAGCCCTAGGAAATATAGAGCCCGACTATCTCAAAAACCATATCTCTGAAATCACTTGCTCAAATGGGACTGTGCTCAAGGGACAAGAACAACTAAAAAAAGCAGCAGAAGATCATTTCCAGAATCTGTATAAAGAGGAAGGGAATGGAAGTGAAGAAGTCACCTCTGAATTTCTCTCCCACATTCCATATTTAGTAAGCGAGGACAACACTAGTCTTACGAAACCTTTCTCTGAGGAAGAAATCTGTAAAGTAATATGGTCCATAGAACCAGACAAGGCACCCGAACCTGACGAATTCTCAAATCATTTTTACAGAATTTGCTGGGAAATAATAAAAATTGATCTTTTGACGATGATTAAAGTTTTTCATCCAAAAGACAAAGTGGGAGGCAGTACTAACTCTACCTTCCTTGCATTAATTCCAAAAGAAGTGAATCCGGACACTTTTGACAAGTTTAGGCCAATCTCGTTCTGCAATGCATCATACAAAATCCTGACAAAACTGCTGACAAACAAAATCAAGCCACTGCTTGGGAAACTCATTTCTCCCACCCAAGGCGGCTTTGTCAAAGGGAGACATATATTGGACAATGTAATATAGGTACAAGAAGTCATACATTCCAGTTATCTTCGACAAGAGCAAGGTATGCTCATAAAGTTAAACATGGCAAACACATTCGACCGGGTAAATCTTTCTTTCATGTACAAGTCCTCCTTTCCTTTGGTTTCAACTCTAACTTTGTCAATTTGATTAAAGCTTGTACTGAAAAGTCATGGATAGCTCCTTTAGTTAATGGCAAGCCAGCAAACTATTTCCAAGCCTCGAGAGGAATAAGACAAGGCTGCCCCCTCTCCTCTTTCTTGTTCATTCTGATGGCAGATTCGCTAAGTAGAAAACTGACAACTAAAAAGAAAGCGAAAATAGCTTCAAGAGTCAGGTTGACAAAAGGGCTAGAGCCTCTCAATCACTCACTATTTGCAGATGACACTCTTCTTTTAGGCGGAGCCTCTATCAAGATAGCCAAAGTTTACAGTGGAATTCTTCAAAAATTCTGAAGCATATCAAAAGCTCTTATCAATAAAAGGAAAAGTGCAATATACAAGTGGAATGTGGATCAACAAGCAATTCAGAGAATAGCCCTCCTTATGCTTTTTGGGATTCGCTTCTTGGGATAAAATCAAATATCTCGGGTTACCAATAACCCTGGGCCCTAACAAATTATCACTGTGGAAAGAGGTAATAAGCAAAATTAGGTGCAAGATTACAGCTTGGGGAGGTCAATGGCTCATCAATGTTGGCAAACTCATCCTTATAAAATTTGCACTGTCCTCCCTGCCTATTTATCAGGCTTCCTTTCTTCTAGCTCCAAAGAAGATCGTGGAACAGATCTCCAGACTTATCAGGGATTTTTTGTGGAGAGGAGGAAGAAAAAACCAAAGAAAATTTCATCTAGTGAATTGGGATACAGTTAAACGCCCCATCTCTGAAGGAGACCTGCAAATAAGAGACCTAGGCCTTGCCAATCTAGCTCTTGGAGGTAAAATATTGTGGACCCTCTTCTCAAACTGCGAACACCCTATAAGTCAGGTCACAAGGAAAAAATATCTAAAACGCTCATCGCTGAGGAACATACAGATAGATAACAGCATTAAAGGGACATCGATATGGCATCTCTACCGCTGGGGGATAGATTTCTTCCAAAAGCACTTGTATCGCATTCCTGGCAATGGAAAAAACACAATGCTCTGGCAAGGCAGCATAATGGGACAATCGCCTTTGAGGAAAAATGAAGCAATCAAAGAAATCAGGAACTGGCTAATTTAGCCAAGAGTCCTCACCCTAGCAAATATCTCGACATGGGACAACTCCGAAATTTGGCGAACTTGGGAAATCCCTCGAGTTCCAGATCAAATGCACAGTCAAAAGACCCTCCTCGAATAAGCGTTAACAAGACTAACACCAGTTCACATGAGTTTGACGGACAAATGAGGATGGGGAAAGACTAGAATCTACAATGCAAGGCATGGATTTGCCTCTCTTGGGGAGGTCAATGGCTCATCAATGTTAGCAAACTCATCCTTATAAAATTTGCACTGTCATCCCTGCCTATTTTACAGACTTCCTTTCTTCTAGCTCCAAAGAAGATCATGGAACAGATCTCCAGACTTATCAGGGATTTTCTGTGGAGAGGAGGAAGAGGAAACCAAAGAAAATTTCATCTAGTGAATTGAGATACAGTTAAACACCCCATCTCTAAAGGAGACCTGCAAATAAAAGACCTAGGCCTTGCCAATCTGGCTCTTGGAGGTAAAATATTATGGACCCTCTTCTCAAACAGCAAACACCCTGTAAGTCAGGTCACAAGGAAAAAAATATCTAAAAAGCTCAATTCTGAGGAACATACAGATAGATAACAGCATTAAAGAGACATCAATATGGCATCTCTACTACCGAGGGGTAGAGTTCTTCCAAAAGCACTTGTATCACATTCCTGGCAATAGAAAAAACACGATGCTCTAGCAAGACAGTGTAATAGGACAGTCGCCTTTGAGCAAAAATGAAGCAATCAAAGAAATCAGGATCTAGCTAATTTAGCAACGAGTCCTCACCCTGGCAAATATCTCGACATGGGACGACTCCGAAATTTGGCGAACTTGGGAAATCCCTCAAGTTCCAGATCAAATGCACAGTCAAAAGACCCACCTGGAAGAAGCGTTAACAAGACTAGCACCGGTTCACATGCGTTTGACGGACAAATGAGGATGGAGAAAGACTGGAATCTACAATGCAAGGCATGGATTTGCCTCTCTTCAACCACAGCAAGCTTCAAGCCATACTGCATCTGTGTGGAAACAAGTCTGGGACCCTCTCAGTCTCCCCAAAATAAACTTTTTCACCTGGGTATTACTGCATGGGAAAGTGCTAACTGGCAATAATCTGACTAAAAGAGGTATTCACAGGCCACATCGGTGTTCTCTCTGCTGCAAAGCCCAGGAAACCATGGAGCATGTGTTTGTGGACTGCTCTTTTGCTCAAGAAGCCTGGGACTGCATCCTTCAAGGCCTCAATGTCTCAACCCCATCGCAAGTCAAAGTAGCTAACCTTTTTAGCACCTGGAGAATGCATTATCCCGACATGACCCAAAGAAAGACAGCATTGAAAAGAATCTGGAAAGCAGCACCCAAATATGTCTGCTGGGAAATATGGCTCGCTAGAAATGACTAGATCTTCAACAGCATTCTGAACTCCCCTTTGAAGGTGGCGACAAAAGCAAAGCATTACTCCTCGACATTGTGGCCAATCGTCCCCTTAAAAACGATAACATGTTTCTCCTAGAAGAAAAAAAATGTATGGGAACTTACATATTTCGAGACAAGATAAACAACACCACTTGCCTCAATGAACCTCTTGTATGGAGACTATGAGAAACTGACGCAGATTTTCAAGCTTAGTGGAGAAAACACGGTAAAACAACAATCTTTTTTTATGGTGCCTCCAAAGGCATTCCAGGGACAGCAGGAACAGGGGGAGTGATATACTCCCCAAAGGGTATTCGTGAAGATAGCTTCAACTAGGGACTTGGACAGAGAACCAACAACCACGCAAAAATTCTTGGGTTGCTAAAAAGAGCCTATCAGATAGCACGTGAAAAAGGCATTAAGGAAATACAAGTCTTGAGGGACTCAAAAATTTTGATAAAAATATTAAATTTGAAGGACCACTTCAGCGATTCGACGCTGAACAAGACACTTCAAATGTTGAGATATGTGCTCCAAGACTTCTCTTCCTATCTCTTTCTCCATATTCTATGTGGCTCAAATAAGGAAGCAGACGCAAAAGCAAACCTGACATCAAAGAACCTTAAGAAAGAATGATGAAAAACCAAAATGGAACGCGATCCTGTAATCTAGAGTAAAAGGAATCCTAAATATTGTATTGATGGTTGTTTTGGTTTTGGCCCAACCGGTTTTAAATAATTAATATAATTGTTATAGTTACAAAAAAAAAGAGATGTTAAATATTAAAATTGCATATATAAAACAATTAAATAAGTTATAGAATTATAATACACAAAGATTATGAAAGGGGTTATGTGAACTCGCGAAGTAAATTGTATAAATTAAATTGAATAAACATTGTTGAACACTGAATAAGATTAAGCCTGCTACAAATAAAATGTCTTTGGTTTTTATAGAATTGTATGTGTCTTGTAATATTTAGAAAACAACATTAGAATAAAGTAATTTCCATTCAGTAATTTTGCCCTTGCACGAGTAGAGCCAAAGGGTTTGAAAGAATTCTCCAAACTAGGAAAATAAATGTTTGATTAGTAATATTAAAGCTTAGAAAATTTCCAATTTGCAAGTGACGCTATGGAGTCAACCGTTCTGCATCAAACCCAGTGAACAATACCTAAGATACCATATATACAAGTTAATTGACAATACAAAAATTATTAACTTTTTAAAACAAAATATGGAAAGTAACGCTATGGAGTCAACCGTTCTGCCGCAAACCCAGTGAACAATACCTAAGATACCATATATACAAGTTAATTGACAATACAAAAATTATTAACTTCTTAAAACAATATATGGAAAATTAAGAGTTGCATCAGGGAAGGTCTAATACCTTTCTATGATAGTCGCAACTCCTTTGGGAAACCCTCTATGAAAAATGAAAATGGAATAAATCATAATAAATCGGTGAAACAAAGAAGCATATGACTGTAGCAAACCAGGTGAAAAAACAAGGAATTCATTAGTGATGGTTTGATGCAGGTCACTGAAGGAAATAGCCAACAATTTATCCTAAATATCGAAGGAACTTTTAATGGATAAATTCTAAACTTCTCGGCATGAATGTGTAATAGAAAATTTCGAATTGAATTGAAGCCATGATTCGAAATATGTTGATATAATATTAAATACCATGAGAGTTATGAATAATAGAAGAGGAGGAGGAGGGTGAAATCACATTGTTACAATGACTAGTATAACCTCTCTAGAAAAACCTCCTCAATAGACCATAATAGGAATGTTAAAGGAATTCGAAACTCCTCATTCCGGATCCGACATTCCTTATGTGGCCGTGGACAACTCAAAAATCCACGAGGGTTTTATACTGTAAAATGAAAGAATACCTTTATCGAACAATAGAGAAACCCTAAGGGTGAAACCCTTTCGTAACCCTAACAAGAATAGTAACAATCTAAAATACAAAGATGGGAGAAAACATAAACTAGAAGAAAATATGTTTAAAACATTTGATAAAGGATGTGAGTAACAGTATTCATCCAATAGCTTAACTATTAAATCTAGAGAGCATGTTAGAAATAAAACATTTGTAACTATTCTACAGGAACTGTGAATACCCAAAGAAAACTAGGAAACGGGAGCATGAAAGAAGGATTACAAGTTTTATTTCTCGCCCAACCTGCAAAACCACTATAGGATGAAATGGTCAGTCAACTTTTAAATAGTAATTTTAGCCATAGAAAAATTAAAGACTGTAAACACAACCATTGTAAGAGAAAGCTTAAATAATTTATACCTCTGGTATGAGCACTGACATGTTATCGAAGGAAAATACTCTCACTCGACAGAGTATAGAGTCAACAACTTAGAAGTGACAAATTGTGAAAGCATGCTGATAGGAGGTGTTTAGGGAACGCTTGGTGGGATACACTGTAAAAACTGGAAGTGAAACCCTAGCCGCAGAGTGGCGTAAACAGAGGAGACCATCCGAGAAATGAAAATGGAATAATAGAAACTCAATAAGGTCATTAACCTAACAGTGAAACCCTAGAATAATCCTCACCGTCGATCTGACATAAAAGGATTTGAACCGTTGTTTGGAGTTGGGTCAAAGTGATACACGTGGCGATGCGAGTGGGTTTTACGCTTAGTCGTGGAATAATCCAGAGATGATGTGATATAAAACCGTATGAGTATTGGCGTAAATGAATAAAATAATACTACATTCAAAAGTGGAGAAGACCGCCATCCTTGTAACCAAGTTTCTAATTAGTGCAATTCAGCAAACCATGTACCAAACTTGGAAGGAAATCACGAAGTATATACGGTATGAACCGTTCAAGTAATATGAGCATGATAGTAGGTTGGATATAACATTAGTTTACAAATAGGCACTATAATCAACATCGTATGTGTCTAAGAACGTGAAGAAAACTAAGGTCCATGATTTTATGCAAAATAACTTACAACAAATAATTTAATAGCCAAGGAATAATACCGTATGCAAATAAATAAAATCTTGCGATCATATAAATGTTTAAAGGTGTAAGTCTTCTCAAGAAGAACTGGACCAACACCAAGTGTAGTGGAAAAAGGTGTGTGCAAATGTTACATATTTGAATATTGCAAGATTAGATTTTGGTATCTACATATGATGTAGTTGGAAATATATATATTGGTCAAATAAAATTTTATAAAGAGAATTATGGTGAGCATCTATATATATAGTGGAAATATAGGAAACAAAAACCCTTAGAGTAATTAAAATAAAAATCCTAGAAGAATAACACAAGAAAATTGGAGTAAATGCCACTAAGATATGTTTAGTAATATACGTACAAATGATTAAATATTGAAAACTTTATAAAGGTTGAGTTTATTTCAATAAAGACAAGTGAGAAGAATGATAAAAAAAATAAAATAAGAGGATTGTTGGTGAATTATTATTTTTGAATAAAAAAATAAGAAGAATTTAGGTATAGTGAGGGTCATTACAAGCTCAGTGTTGCAATTGTCTAATACCACCTGTAACATACTTTGACCACTGCCAAAACATTCCTACCTCTCTTAAGGCTTAATATTCATGCCATATAACCTATGGCAACTTATTCTCAATAGATTTGTCCATTCCTGGGAATTAATAGTCATACTGCAATGGATATCTAAATGCACGCTCATATCCACAACACAAACACAGATATGTCCTAGCATAATTAAGCTAGGTAACATGCAAACACATTTCATAATCATTAAGAAATATATATAAATAAGTATTGTGATGGAAATTTTGATACAACATGAAGACAATTTCTTATCTTTTAAATGGTGTAATTGGTTGCAGTGTTTTGACATTCCACCCAACCATAAACCATGTTGTTCATTTTTTTCAATAGTGGGTCATCCCCTGTTAGTTTTTGTAGAATCGGAGGTGTTTCAGTCTTGAAACTTTGTGGAGAGGCTAAAACACAAGAGTTCTTCATAACCCATAAATCACTTATGGAAATTCCACCTAGAAGTGTCTCTATTATCTTATTAGCCTATTTTAAATTATTTCCTAAGTCTAAACTTAGGAAAAGGGGTTAATTAATTAGAATTAATTGAGATAAGATGTGAATCATTTAGAAAATCACACATATTGACTCTGATATGATATTATCCCTTGATTAAGTTTTAATCTTGGTCGTTGGAGGTCCAACATAAGATTAGAAGAAGAAGTTGATGCGTAGATGGAGAACACACACACACTTGATATCAATTTCCTTAGAGAGTTCGATTTTCCAGAGGCAGTAGTCGAAAGAGTTTGAACTTCAGAAGGGAAGCAAAGATAGAGAGCGGAAGGGACAGTGATCTAGAGGAATTTTTCCAAATCCGTAGAGGCACTAACAAGAGGTCAAGTTATTCCTAGTGAGGTAGCATAGAGGACTGTGTAGTCTGCTTTAAAGGGCAATTCGATTTAGCTATGGGAAAAATCGACTTAGCTTCCAAAGGCCTAGAAAGTCTTTCAGAAGACCGGAGAATCATTTTCCTCAGCAGGAACATGTAGTACGACTTGATCAAAGGTTGTTCGAGCTAGATGTCCAAGGTTCAATAGAAGTATTGCACATAAGCCAATGTGAGGGGTCTAAGAGGATAATTTTCTAAAGCAAAGTTGTGTCAGGGTTTTCTTGTGGAGGAAGGGAATTTCCCTTATATAATTTTGGCCAGATTTTCTTGCTATTTGTATTGTGAGTTTGGCATTCATAAATTGTACTCAAAATTTCACTGTTGCATAATAATATAAAACCCTCAGCTGCTGCACGAGTTTTCCCAAGTTGGGTTTTTCTGGGGACTTTTGTCCAAAAATAACTGTGTCATATTTTGTGTCTCAGTGCTAGCATATTTCTAGTTTCCAGTGCTATTATTTTCCGCAACCATTTTGTGAATATTGTAGTGTGTTTATTTTTTTGTTTCCACAGCAATAAATTGTTAATTTAATTAACAGTTAGAAGAAATAATACCAACTATTGCAATAGCATTTCAAACTTGAAATTTTCACATGGTATTATAGGGGGATTGATCATACAGGGAAGCTCAGAAGCGGAGGAATAAATTCGTTGTTCAAGACTGCGTCGTCTACTTCAAAGGGAAATTTGATTTAGCTATGGGAAAAATCGATTCAACTTCCAAAGGCCTAGAAAGTCTTCCAAAAGGTCCTAGAATCATTTTCCTCATCAGAGACAGGTAGAACGACTTGATCAGGGGTAGTTCTAGGATAGACATCTAGGAGTTTGTGCGAGCACTATGTAGAAGCCAACATGAGGGGTCTAGGAGGACGAGTTTCTGAAGAAAAGTTGTGTCGAGGTTGCTTGTGGAGGAAGGGAAATTCACTTAGATAATTTTGGCCAGATTTTATTCTTGTTTGGATTTCTAGTTGAGCATCCATAGATTGTATTCAGAATTTTATTGTTGCATAATAATATAAAACCATCAACTGTTACACCAGTTTTCCCAAGTTGGTTTTTCCGGGGACTTTTGTCCAAAAATAACTATGTTATATTTTGTGTGTGTGTGTTAGCATATTTCTCAGTTTCTAACACTATTATTTTCCATAGCAATTTTGTGAAGATTACAGTGTGTTTATTTCATTGTTGTCATAACAATAAACTGCTAATTTAATTAACAGTTAGAAGAAAAAATACTAGTTGTTGCAATAGGATTTTAGACTTGAAATTTTCACAACCCCTGAGTTAGGGCTTTGACTCAATGGCATCAACAATTTATTGCATGAAAACTTGGTACATACCTGGTTCAAGTAACTACCACCCAAGGTATCAAGCCCAATAACCTCCAATCAACATTCTTGTGGCTTCTATGACTTCCATTTCCCCCATAGGCCTTCCAGATACCCTTATAGGACTCACATAGCTAAGGTACGAAGCCCGACAATCTCCAACCAACATTCATATGGCTTATAGGAATTCCACTTCCCTCATAGACCTTCCAAGTACCCTTCCAGGCCTCACATAACTAAGATACCAAACCCGACAACCTCTAACCGACTATTCATTAGCTTCCAATAGCTCTACTGGCCTCACTTGTATTCCAAGTATGCTTCTAGGCCTAGGTTTCCACAACCATGTCCATGCTTCCATGACCGTATTTCTAGAACTCTCCATGGTAGTCATCCTATGTCCCCTTGAATCAACGCCACTGATCCCTTCACATACCTAAAACATTCATTTTTATGTGCATGCCCTCATGCTACCACTTGGAATTCACCCAAGCCCTTAATGGACTTTGGTTATATGCATGGACACTTTATTAAATCATATTATCTCCTTAACTCACCCATCGATGGAGTCTTGGCACCCCATTCTCGTTTATGTCTTTTGGGTTTGCAACCAGTTTATTACTATTAAATATGTGTAACATAATTGCATCGTTAGGCCTTCTAGCCTCAAAATATAAAACATGTTCCTACGGGCACAACAATCCCATTACATATATACACATATACACATAGGCATTGTGGCCCTCACAAGATGTCCACGACTCACCAACCTAGCTCCACATATACATGCTATTTACATTCCAGGGGTTGGACGAGGGAATTATAGCTATCCCTTCCTCTAAAATAATATACCAAAAATAGGGTATCTACTTCTAGTAAAATAAACAATTTTCAGCTTGGCATACAATTGATGCTCCCTTGATGCTCATAGCACCATTATCAAGTGTAGTTCATGTTCATTTTCTAATTTGGAATAGATAGGTGTGGCATTCAAGAATGTTATTACAAAATTATCAAGTAATTTCTAAACGTGTCATTCATAAAAAACATAAATATGGTGCATTTTTCAACCCACACGGATCCACTACAATGTCATAGTGCATGTATCTAGTTCTCAAGTTGCCTTGTTGATATCTTCATCTCTGATCCTCTCTTGGTGGTACCTAACATTAGATCTATCTTAGAATATACCTTCATGCCTTTTAGCTAATTAAATAGGTCATCTATTTTGGGAACAGTGTACTTATTCTTCACAATAGTTTTATTTAGCTACCCAAAACCAATGTACAACCTCAAGGTCCCGTCCTTCTTCTTCACAAAGAGAGCAAGCACTCCCAAAGGAAGGACACTTGAATATATAAACCCCTTCTTTAGCAACACTTATAGATACATTTATAATTCTTTCAACTCTAGCATGCTCATCCTATCAGGAGTTTGGAATATTGGGATATCTCCAAGCATCACGTTAATAATGAAGTCAGCCCCTCGAGGGCACCTCAATTGGCAATGACCATGTTATGAAGTATTATGTAAAGTATGTTATCCCAGGTTCAAATCCCCCCTATTTAGCTCATGAGCCATGTGTTGGGTTGTATGTGGTTTCACTTCGAGTTTTAGTGGTAGCAGTTGGAATCAACCATGTGTCACACAAGTATAAACTTAACTCAATTGTCAATTCCTCTAGTCACCCAAAATAAAATTTAATAGAGAATTTTATATCCCTCTTTCATGGAAACCTTGATATCTCCCCAAATACATCACTAAAATCTAATGGTACAAAAAATTATTCACGACTTGTACCCTTTCCCTCACATACCTCTTCTATGGAATGCAAATGACAACCCTTTTTGAAGCACCTCTTTAGTTGTAAGGATGAAATTTCCCTTAGGGAAATAAGTCTTGTTATCCCTTGCACTATGCTTTGCCTTCATCATTAAGACAAATGGAAGCCATGTTGTGGAAATATAACATAGCATAATTCTTGTCTAACCAATCCATTTCAATTTTTTCCCAGGAAGAAAAATCGTAATTTCCATTAACATAAAAAAATTACATGTTGTAAATGCCATAGGCATATGTTGTAAAGTGACCATGGTCAGCTATGAATTGTTGCAAAACTGATATAAAAACCTACAAAAAAACCCTGTCTGGGTATAATAATAGTGTTCATATACAATATTATTTACATATCCAAATTGATTCATAAACATTAACACAAAAAGATGTTGGATCTAGGGTTTGTCTGCCCTCTGTATATCCTGGTCCATATAAGGTCTGTGGTAGTATTGGTAGATCTATGTAGGAGTATGCTCTCTGATTAGCCATTCTCCTCGAGGATGATGCGTTGCCGCTTTCGATAGCCTGTCCGCGGATGCATTGTGTTCCCTGTAGATATGAGTACAAGAAACAAGATCAAATTGTGATTTTAGAAATAATACATCATCCAAAATTGTTCTGAGTGTATATGCATGGCATGATGTAGTGCAATTGAACCAGTTTATGACAATCTTTGAATCCCCAAATATTTGTAGCTGTCTGCAATTTTTGAAAATAGCAAAATGTAAGAGATGGCGGAGGGTAATGAGCTCTGCAAAATTGTTAGTGCCATCTCCCAGCCCCAGGCAGATGTGGAAAAAATGTGTTTCAGATATGTGTAGTATGATGCCTCCACCGCATCCCTGTTCTTGTGTTGCTCCATCGAAATAGGCCCAAGGTTTCTCTTTATCAATGACTTCCGGAATAATATTTCTTGTCCGGGTAACCTGTGCCTCTTCTGGGATTTCTACGTAGCTCTTACAAACCTTTGGAATAATCTGAGTCCAAAAAAATTGTTTCCCCTGAAAGATAATATTGTTTCTGCAAATCCATATGTGCTAGGACACTATGAGAGGCAAGTTCCTAGCTTTCGGGTGTGTTGCAGAATCCCACCATTTGTTCCAGGCCAAAATCATGTCCTCCCCTATCCATGTGATTGGTATATTAAGAATCTCTAAGACCTGTGTCCAGACTTGCTGAGTAGTGGGGCAAGTGAGGAATAGGTGGTTGGTTGTTTCCTCCTCTACTCTGCAAAGAACACACCATGTAGGTCCCAGGAATGCCCGTTTCCTGAGATTTTTTCCAGTCGGGGTTTTGTCTGAAATGATATTCCACATGAGTAATCGGGAGTGAGGAGGAGCATGTAGCTTCCAGATATTCCGCCACCAGCTTTTCAATAATTTTGGTTTATGTCTTGCATGTATTATTGAATATCCATCCTTTGGGGTATAGGTCCCATGTTGTGCCAGTGCCCAAAGCAACTCATCTCGCTCGTCCCTTAATCTCACATGGGATTCAGTTAAGGCCATCAAGTAGGTCCTCCACTCCATGTGCATATCTTGAGCCGTCCTTGATAACCAAGCTTGCTGGTGTATTGTTGAATTGTGAGGGTCCCCAATTTGAGTTATGTTGACAATATCCAATTGTTTAAGTATGGCAATCAGGTCCGGTGGGAGGAGATGGGCATTCCCACATCCAATCCATGGGTCAATCCCAATACAGGTCGACCCTCCATTACCAATCCTCCATATGAGTCCCCTTCTAATGATGGGGAGGGTATTTATTACAGCCCTCCAAATTACTGATATACCCTTTCTGTTCCAAGATGGTAGTCTTAGCCAATCCAACACTGAGTTCGGCCAGATGTATTTGTATGTGATCACCTCCGACCATAGACTCTTGTGTTTCAGGAGCAGCCATCCAAGTTTGGCCGCAAGTGCTTGTGCAAAGGCAGATAGGTTTTTTAAGCCCCAACCTCCCCATTTTTTGGGGATAGCAATGCTGCTCCATTTAACCCAAGCATAGAGTTTCCCCTCCTTATGTCCCTTCCATAAGAATTGGCAGCATATTCTCTGTATCCTTTGTATAATTCCTTAAGGAATCTAGGCCAGAGACATCCAGTAAACTGGTGTGGCTTCAAGTACTGATTTGATAAGCACCAGTCTGCCAGCCCTGGATAGTAATCGATGGCTCCATATGTTTAATCTTCTTTCCACCTTTGCAATCAACCATGTCCAGTCTGTAATTTTGTATCCATCTGATTTTATCCTAAATCCCAAGTACTTCAGTCCATCCTCCAGTGCCTAATTCTGAAAAGGGAAATTTTGAAGAGCAAGGTTGGTTTCCTGTTGAGTACATTTTGATAAGGATATAGTGGATTTGACCTGATTAATTTCCATCCCTGTGGCAGAGCTGAATAACCTCAGTATCCCCATGAGAGTGGTGATGTCTTGAATGCCCCCATCAAGAAATATGAGGATGTCATCAACAAAGAGTAGATGTGTTAATATGCATTGATCTGTTATCTTGAGGCCCTTGAGACGCCCCTCACACTTCTCCGATGCAATCTTTCTGTTGAGGCCTTCCATGACCAATAGGAATAGCAGTGGGGATAGGGGACATCCTTGTTTGAGTCCCCGCTCTGCTCAGAAGGAGTGGGAGGTTGATCCATTGATTAAAATTGCAAAGGATACCAAAGTAATACAACACATAATCCATCTGATAAAGTCTGGTGGAAACCCCAGATGAGTGAGTAACATCCGAAGGTATAGCCAATTGACCCGGTCGAAAGCCTTAGAGAGATCAATTTTTAGCATTACTCCTTTGAGTTTCTTTAGTTTGATAGAGTGGAGGGCCTCTTGTGTCGTGCCAATGGCCTCGCGGATTTGTCGATTTTGCAGAAAGGCAAATTGTTCCGAGGAGATGTGATCCAATAGGATCGGTTTCATACGATTATCTATAATCTTAGAAATAATTTTATAGAGGTAGTTGCAAAGGGATATAGGCCTGAAATCATTAAAGGATAGTGGGGAATCTAGCTTGGGAATGAGGGCAATAAAGGTGGAGTTTATGGGCTCATACAATCTGCCCAGGATACGACTTTCTTCGACCACTTCAAGAAGGTCAAGACCAATGATGTCGAAGAAGGTAAGGTAGAACTCCACCAGCCATCCATCCGGCCTCAGACTTTTATCCTTTTTGAACCACTTCAGAGTGCTCTCCAATTCCCCCAAAATGACAAGTTTATTGAGTTCCTCCAGCAAGTCAGGTTCCACAAATCTGGGAAGTTCCCCGCGATGCAGATGATATCAGCAAGTGTAGCTCCTGGAGGAGCTTTGAACAACTGATTGAAGTGTGCAATGCCCATTTGTGTCAACTATGGATGTGTATTAGCTATCAGTCCCTGATCCGAGGGCATCTACCAAATAGTGTTGCTGGATTTTCTTCCATTAGCAAATTTGTGGAAGAATTTAGTGTTACCATCCCTAGCTTGTAACTAGATAGCCCTGCTTCTGAATCTCCAAGTTTCTTCCCAGTCCTGTAGGATCTTTTATCTCTGGGCTTCTAACTCCACTAGGTGTAATTTTGCTTCAATGGAATTGAAGCCTCTACCTTGTTCATCCATTAAAGTGGCCAACTGGTTTTCAATGTCCGATAGGGTGTGCTCCTCCCTAGCTTTTTTCCTTTTGGCCCAATCAATGGATAACCGCTTGAGGTTGTTCAGGTTATTGCAAAAACCTACAGCCTTCCTCTGCTCAATTGAAGGGGGATGAGATTTCCAATAGTCCAAGACCATCTTGAGGTAATCAGGGTCCTTTAACTAGGTCGAATTGAACTTGTAGGGGGCTCTCGGTTTATTGAAGGAGCCAACCAATTCCAGATATATAGGTGAGTGATCTGAAATGCCACCGGAGCCCACCCATTGTTTGTAGTTTGTAAGGGAGACAAGCAGGTCTTCATGGATGAGATATCTATCAAGTCTTCGCCCCAGGGCTACTTCTCCAGTCTGTCTATTATGCCAAGTAGACATCTTCTTATTCATAGGAACATCAATAAGACCATACTGTTCCAAGAGAGAGCTCAGCTGATCCGAGAGTGGATCGAGCTGCGAGTGATGCCCCTAGGATTCTTCGTGTCCTATGGAAAAGTTGAGATCACCCCCTAATATAGTTGATTGATTGATCAACGGGTTATCCAGAATCCGCTGCCAGAAGGCCAGTCTATGTTGATAGGGGGCATATATGTTCATGATACGAATCTGTTTGCCAAGTTCAGCCGAAAATATATCCATACCAAGGAAGCCTTGACCGCCCCATGATGAAATCACCCTGATGGATCGAGGGTTGATCCCAAGAGCAAGTCCCCCCTAACCGCCCTACAACATCCAGGGCTTGAAAGTGCCACCCAGGCATGATACCAAGAAGGGTCTTGACAGTCTGCTCGAAAGACCCCAAGGTCTCCTGAAGGAAAATAATGTCATAGGGCTCACTACTCAAGAGTCTCTTGAGAGCCAATTTTTTTGAGGGGCTGGCCAAGCCTCTGCAGTTGAAGGAGAGCCATTTCATCGGGGAACATTAGCGAGGGTGTCTGCTGCTCTAAGCACCCAATCAATGGTGTTTTGTCAACCCTGGGCAACATCGTCCCCAACTATTTTTATGGCTTTGGCTATTTTGGATGGTCGGCCTCTGGTGGGCTTATGTTCAAAAATAGAGGGTGTAATACCCAGGCCCAGCACATCAGGGATAGACTACTGTCAGGGGTGGAGATTGTAGGAGTGTAAGCTCGAGGTTAAGGGGGGGGATGGCAGATGTGAGCCATCCTGTCCAAGGATAATCGACGGAGTGGTAGAGAAGATATGCGACGGAGGCTCAATCGAACAAGTAATGGGAGAAGTAATTAAACATGAGGAGGATGCACATGTAGCCAAAGTGACAATTAAATGATTAATATGCAAATTAGAGGAGCAGGGAGGAGAGACAGTACCCGATGTAGGAGTAGCTTCTGCCGCAGACCGAGATCTAGACATAGGAGGGGAAGGAGGTGGCATCTGAGAGGCACTGGATGTATATGCAGTGTTCCCAGCAACATCCTTTGGACCTTTCGGATCTGTGGGCAGCTCGTCCCCCATTGGTTCCTCTGTCTGACAGTGCTTCATACCCTTAGTAGCAGCTGGATTAGCAGTCGAGAGCAGAGGGCAGTCTTTGTATAGATGTCCGACCTTATGGCAACGCCTACACTGGAATGGCACTCCTTCATAGTCCAGATTTTGCCGACGCGAGAAATGACGCCAATGCAGGGTGATCTTTTCCTCCAACCCTGCCCTAGTGTCCAGGTGTACCAGTATGTGAGCCATAGTCATGATCCCCGATGATTCAAAAGATTGATCGTGATCTAGGTAAGTACCCAGTGCCTTCCCAATGCGCTTGAAGATAGTAGGGGTCCAGTATTGCAGTGGAAGACCTGGAAAACGAACCCATATCGGCCCAGCCTAATTGTTCCCTCTCAGGATCGAAAAGAGGATCCCATCTCTTCAGTAGCACAGGTGCAAGTTCAATGTGTCAGAACCAGGATAATATCCAGTCCGTGTATTCCTCCCTGTGAAAGCGGAGGGAAAACCAACCCTACGCCAGTGCACAAATGATGGGCAGATATTTTAGTAGGGTACCCCAAATTTCCTCAGTCCAAAGCCGAAGCCTCTCAACAGTATAGTTCCACCCGCAGACACGACCAACCAGGGCCTTCTTGGCTATGTCGTCCACTTCTCCCATCGAGAGATATTCACCCAGTGCAAGGTTAATATCTTTGTCCCCAGCCCTAAGGCACCGACCTTTCTTGAGTTTATTTGTTTATCGGGCCGTCAGATAATCCTTGAGCAAGCCCCAGATGCCTTGGTTCACAGTCTGAGGGGTGGATGGAGTGGATTTATTAGTGGGAATCGGGGAGCTGAAACATCCCGAGCGAATGGGGGTGCTAGGGTTAGGGTTAGGGCCACCAGGGTTTGAAGGGTCACCAAAAGGTGGAGGGTTTTAGAAGGGAATGGACCCTGAAAGAGGGATGCCAAAGATGGACGGGAAGCCCCACGGGGCGAAGATGTGGGGGAGCTGGGTGAGCGGCGCATCAAAGGAGGGCAAAGATTGTAGACAAGATCCTAACACGTTCAGAGTCGTCGGGGAAAGAGGGGGGAAATCCAACTTGGGGACATCATCGATATGCACAGAGGAGGAGGGATGGGGCACAGATGTACCAGGTCGACCCAATGTGGAGGTTGAGGATGAGAGAGGTCGCCGAGTAGCAACGAATGTTCTCGGACGCGACACGGCACGATGGTGTCGCCTGTTGACCTCATGGGGATTAGGGTCCGTCGAGATATCCGCCTCATCCATTTCCTCGAAAAGCGACAGTGAACAATGTAATGGCTGGGGAGAGGAATGGGGGACTCGGGGACAGAGGGCACTAGGAAAACCGCTAGCTAGGCAGGTAGAATTGGAGCAGGCCCGGGGTGTCCTGAGGGCTTAGCCTAGACCGTCAGACATCAAGCAATAGTGCCCCTGAACCGCCATGGATGCCTCTCACAGAGCTCAGCTGGGGTTTTTCTTGAATATCAACCAATCCATTTCAATTATGACATCATATGTTCCTAATATTATGATATTCAAATTTTCGTTGTGTTCACTCCATTCAAATTTATTGGATTGCCTTTAATAATCTTAGTGATATTTCTTTTGGTTCTAGTGGGTAGTTCAACCAACCATGATCTTTCATGTTTAATTTTATTCAAATGAAATATCTAAACTAAATTAGGGTTAATGTAACTATGTATTTCTCTCAAATTAATTAAAATAACAATAAACTAATTAGCAATTTTACCTTCCATTTCAATAATGTGGGATTGATGGTTTACCTATTAGTCTTCTAAGTGTGCACAAACCTTTCGATCTTCCAGACCTACATATATTTGGTAGATTATTTTTCTTTCCCTCACCCAAGGGCTTTGGTTTTGCATTGAAACCCTCAATCTCATATCAAGGAGGGAAGGGGACAAGATTTAGGATATGTGACTTTGACCCCCATGGTGCTTCAGTTGGTTGATTCTTCACAACCTTCAACATTGATCCTATCATGGAAGACATATGTTTTCACCCTATTCTTTCAATTTTAGAGTATATATCACATATTTTCATTCATATCATAAATCCCACAACACCCTATTCCTTCACCCTATGCTCTCACTATTATTCAAATCTTCTCTCATGCTCGCACTTTTCATATGGAACTACTTGGTATCCAACTTTTCTCGATTCTTCGAAGGTGCTAGTAAAGTCATATTATATCCGCCTAAGGTATTTTTTATGAGAATGTCCTCCAAAGATGTTTTCTATGATATAGTGTCCTCTAGAGGCCAAACATATCTTGTGGAACTTGGATCCACAAATAACTAAGAGCATTCTTTGATTTTTCCCTTTAATGCAGGAGCATTGAAAATAGGGTTATGGGTAAGCCTAAAACTTAGGAGAATAAGGGTAAGGATGATGATGATGATGTAGGAGGAATAATAGGTATAGGTATGCATAGTTGTGACCGAAGATCAATTAATGAACCATGTATGAGAATGATTTTCCTAGAGAACTCATGGATACAATGGTTTATAGCCCTTGTATTCCAATGAATGGTATTTTTTAATATGGGATTCAACTTATGTTTGTATGTACAATACGGAAGGTGAAACAGGTCAAGAATGAAGAATATCAAAGATCATGGAAAAATAAAGTTGAACACTAAAGAACGACAAAGGAAAAGATGGAGAAGGGACTAGTTTAATGAATATTTCTAATGAAAGAAGGGAAATTCCTATTTGAAATGTTTAATAAATAATATGATAAAAAAATGTAATAACATAGACTAAGTTTACAAGTCTACGTAGAAATGGGAGATGAGAATAAATGAATGAAAGTAGGGATGAATATTTGTTGAGAAAATCACAGATATCGTATGGAGAGATCATAGGAGCCCATTAAGGAGCTAGTTAATGAAATATTTGAACTAATTGTTGGGTGTGGAGCCTGATTATCTTCTTTATTCAGAGGTATCACCGCATTGTTCCCCAGTTCCTAATGGGGCGGCAATGCCACCGGTTTAATCGCCATCAGGGGGATGAAAATTGCTTTGTAAAATATTATAATTTCGTAGTCAATCTAAGTTGTTCAATAGGAAAATGATCTGACGATATAAGTTATGTTAACTTAGGGTTTTTTTCCCTAGAAGGAAACCCTTGGTTTATATGAGGGAATTGTATTGAGATTGTGTATTATTATTCTGAGTGAGAAAGAGAGAGGGGATTGTGTCAGAGCGAAGAAGAAATTACAATGGATCTCATGTAGGTTGTATCTCTTCATTTTGCTGGATAATATAAAGGAAGGACCGGTTGTTTCTTCGTGGACATAGCCCAAATTGGGTGAAGCACATATATCTGTGTCTCTCCTTTTTTATGCGTTTTCTATGTTTGTGTTTCTGCAATATTTTATGTATTCCATTGCTCTGTAATATATAATTTTCTAACACTAATTAGCTAATTATGATGTATACATTATGGTCACCTAATTTTACATAAATGGACCATTTGTACAATACTTGTAATACACGAGAATGGATTGAATAAGAATATTATATTCCCTTTGTGGGGCATTATGGAGTGTGGGTTTTATTTTGTTGTGGCTCTGACTACATAATTTGGTATCAGAGTAGGAAAGACATGAAGATTTTGTGAAGTTTCCTGTAAGGATTTGTGAAATAAATATGCATCGGGGATCTGTAGAGGTGCACTATGTGAGGGTTCATTGTCAAGAACGAAGACTCATATGGTAGTTGTTGGCATTCTCGGCTATCTTGGCTATGGAAGGTTATTCTTGTTCCTGGTATTTAATGGAAAAAAGATGAGAGAAGAACTACATATAGATATTAGCATAGCCATATAAATTACATGGCTAGTAAATGCCGATAGTTAACAATCCATGCTAGATATCAATCAATGATAAGCATCAAAACACTTACTTCATGCTACATCTCAAATTGTTTAAAAAAAACTAAATTATAACTTTGTTTTAAATTTTCATCATTATTATTAATTAGAAAAACAATTAATATAAAAATAAACATATATACATTTAAAAAAACATGTAACAAGATTCTTAATCATGGAGATTCACCCCACTTTACCAAATAAATTCTTAATCAATAAATAGGCTTTGTTACAATATCATGACTTATCAATACCACATGTCCAAAAAAACCATAACTCACTTCATATGACACTTGCGCTAACGACATTTTTTTAAATTAATCAATTTAATTAAAATGGAAATAATGGCATAACTACTTTGGAAATAAATGATTAGGCGCTTAGTATTTAGCTCAAAAATCAAGGTTCTCAGAATGGCTCGAAACCTGAACGACTACGTCTGTCTCGAAAAAATGATCCTAATGCAACTTGTTTCACTGAAAACTAATTTCATATGAGGAAGTTATTGAGTTATGTTCGCTTTGTTAAATAAGCAAAATTTTGCAAAAAAAAATGCCCAGTCATTGCATAGTCAACAGTCCGTACTGTTGACGTGGAAAGTGACCAGGCAGGGTCAATGGACGGTCAACATTCAGTCATGCTTCACCAAGTGTCAGAGTGTGATTGGTTGCAATTTGGTGATGTGGCAAGTGTGTTGGCGCAATTTTATTGGTTAATTCTAGACCAATGAGAGAATGCCATGTGGCAAGCCCGAAGGCCACCACGTGGCACCTCCCAATGGCTTAGGCAGACTTGGCACATTGGAACAAAATTGTATGGAGGCGTCAGGGTTTGACCCCGCGACCTCTTATCCGCAGACCACATCACATAACCAACTCCTCTACATTTATTGCTTAACCATTATAGTGCTCCACACATATTTAACATGTATTATATTGAAGGTTGGCGGTTTTTGGGGGGGGTGGTGGGGGCGGGCGGGGGGTATCCGTAGGCCAGCCTCCCCATGTGAACACACCTACATGACTACAAACAGTTATCAACCGGAAGCTCAGTAAACCTTCACCCTGACGGTTATCGCAAACATGTGAACACAACGTATAGCACACGGTTATGTTAACCTCTAGCGGGTCCAACGCAAACCACACCGCGATAGTTAAGGTTTGTCATGTGACACCATGCGAAAACCACCAGGTCAAGGAATCATTAGCAGAAACCGTGCCACGAGCCACGACATGTGACCTCTGCATAAACCTCCAACTGTTATGAAACTACCGGCCTTTAATCCATGCGATTAGCGCTAATCCGCCAATTAATCACGGGTTAGCAGTTAATTAAACTCAAGTTTAAAACGACAGATTTTTGGCGGTCTCCACTATTTTCGGGCTTGCCCCCAAATTTAGCGGCCCTAACTGGAGTTCTTCTAGATTTGGAGGAGCGGAAAAACTGTTTGAGCCATAACTAGAGCATTTTTTGACCAAATTGAGCTCAGGAAAAGGTGTTCCTAGCTAATTTTGACATTCTGAACACAATGGTGCAAGTATCAGGAGCAGTAGACCTTTGTAAACAACATTTTTTTTCCATATTGAGCTAATACAGAGGCCCAAGCCATGGAAGATGGACCAAGGAGATGTAGCCCAAGAGGGGTGAACTCCTTCATCAAAACATTGTGTTAAAGTGTTCAAATGATGGTTTATTGTACTTTTATTGTTGTTCATCATTGTTATTTTAAGCTATTTTTCTCAAGAATGTCACATTAAGCTTGATGTAATTGCCTATTTCAAACACCAAACAACCTAAGGAAACATATGCACAAGAAATAATGAACAAGCATGAGTTTTTAAATCTGTAATTGAAATTAGCACAACAAAACTAGCATTCAATAACAAATCAATAAATCTCAACCTTTGATTTGTTTATACTACTAAAAATATTTTAAAATATTTCGTGGAGGTTAAATCCCTATCATCCACCTAAGAATTATTGATAATTAAATTAAAATTATGAAATCTCATTCCAAAATAGTCATACCTATGGACATGATTATGATATATTCATTATACAACAATTAACACATGGGATTTAACATCCTTTTAGATGAGCCTAGGCTCAGTTAGTTTTTTTATTAGATGGAAGAAAACCTATCCAACAATAATGGGATGCGTGTCACTAGGATTGTGTGAAGCTCAGTGGAGCTTGGACACCCCTTGGAAAATTTAATTCTCCAAAGTGGCTTCCATCCCCCTCCCCATAAGATTTTGAACTTTTGACTAGGCATAGACTAAACCCCACACACACCAACTGGTGTACACCTCATAGTTCCCTTTAGGCGCATTATGGAGTGTGGGTTTTTATTCTGTTGTAGTTTTGATTACATGATGATTTGATATCATAGTGGAAAGGAATTGAAGGTTTTGTGAAGTTACCTGTAGGGATTTTCAAAATAAATATGCACTGGGAATCTATGTAGAGGTGCATTGTGCGAGGGCATTCCTGACTATGGTGGCTGTGGAAGATTATGATTGTTCCAAGTATTTAATGGCCAAAAGATGAGAGAAATACTACATATGGGTACAAGAATTTTCAAGATTGCAGTGCGAGGAATGGACTTGTGAATGGTCTTCAAAGATTGTTTGTCGCAGTGAAAAGCTTTCAAATGTAACTCAAAGATTGTTTGTCCCAATGAAAAGCTTTCAAGCGTGACTCAAGTTTGCCGTTGAAATTTTTGTGCATAAAGCTAGAAAGAATTCATATTTTTGGTAGTCAGATCTGTAAACCCTCCCACCATATGAAAATATAACCAGAAGCTCATGGTGCATAGCTTAGTTCATGATCCGTTGAAAAACAACGTATGGATACAGTTTTTCTACCGGTGGCTCGATGTACCACAATGTACGGCCATGACTCGGCTTGTAAATAAAATGACAGATTCAATATAAGTTGCGAGAGCCTTCATTGCAATCTAGTTTGCTGTAAACCCTCAACTGAGGCATGAAGTTGACAGTGGAAGTTTTGATCAACAAAAAAGAAGACCTTAGTGGATTGAATGGAAACAAAAGTGGTAGCAAATATGCAATTCGTAGAAGACCGAATGGGGACCAAATTAAATATGTGGTTTGCAAATCAAAATCTGTGTTAGGCATTGGAAGAGAGATTGTAACTAATGAAACAATGATGACAATGTATGATGGCAATTTTGGTTAAAGCCACCTACAATCCCAACTTTGTGGCATAACTCATTCAACATCATGATAACATTGCATATATGACAAGGTTTGAGATATTGGGGAAAATGATTGTGCCAGTAGCAAAATTTTGATGCTCATGACAAAGCAAATGATTGTGGAAGTCACCAAAGACACTGCTCAGGGCCAACTCTTACAAAGATACATGGAAAGTCTTGTTTCCTTGATATTTTTGTTTCGTTGGGGGTTTCATATATTTATATATCTTCAACTTTATCAAATTTGAATTCATCATCTAGGTTGCCAGAAATGTGCATATGTTTGCAATCACGGGACATGCAAGCATCAGCAGGGTTTGTTGGGTCCTTTTGATCTGACATTCTATGTAACTTGAGTTTGAGTCCTCACTCTTCTGCACTTAAATTAAGTGAAATATATGATGCAATAAAAAACTATTCAGTAATGCAGTCTTGGGAATAGAAGTCTTATAGGATCTAAGATGGGTAGCAATGATGTGAATTCAGAAGCAATAGACATGGAGGGAAGATTTCTAGAAGATGAATCTACAAAAAGAAAAGTTCTTCATTTAAAGCAACAATATACATTGTGGTAAGTTTCTATTCAAGATATAATCTCCCATTTCAAAGGAAGTTATGGAGATGGTTTGAATTGAGAAGAGCTTCCAAAAAAAAATGCAATTCAGATGAATGACACACATCCCATATTTGATGTGGATCTTGATTTGTGTGGAAGATATACCCTGGAAGAAAGCTCAGAAAAATACTCACAGAACAGTAGCATACACAAATCACACAATGCTTTTTGGAGCATTGGAGAATTGGCCTTTCGAGCTTATGCAAAAACTTCATTGAGAACTGCCACATTGACAAGGATAAGAAATGCAGCAGCGGATAGCCAAATGATAAAGAAAAGGTTAGGTATATAACCACATGCTCATAAATTTTTATTCATAGCCATGTCAAACGATATTTTTAGTCCCTTCCCCTACAGGGACTATAGAAATAGGTTTGGTAGTCTCTATTAGTTCTCAAAGAAGACATTTTCTTTTTAAAGCAATGTTTCTACTATGTTCAAAAAAAATTAATTCAATTGTATTTGAACTATTTCCCTCAAACCAATTAAATTATGACATCTATTTTAATCAACCCATTATGAAGTTGGAGGTCTTATTTGGCCTCTTCCCGAGGCCAAAAAATCACATTAAGTTTAAAAGATCTTAGCATAAGGTGAACATTGGCTAGCCATTTTCGCGACATCAGGTAATGCTAGAAAATCCTAGCATTACTCGGTAACATTAAATGTGAATTTGTTATTAATTTACAAAATACATAGGCTATAGACCATTTTCCATTAAGCTTCCACGTACATCCACATGAAAAAGTTGTACGTGTTGGCGTGTGTTGGTGTTATGTGTTGTTCTAGTCTCTTTGTGTTGGTTTTTTGTGGTCTTTAAAGATGAGCAACCAAAGTAACTCTATATGCATTCAGTCAACTTTGTCGCTCCATCATTTGCATTAAGTTGTGCTACACCATTATATGCATTCACTCAACTCTTGCTGCTCCATTATTTGGATTATGATTTTCTCCACTGCTTTGTTCTTTTTTTGGACAATTGATTGTTTGCATTGAGCTTTGCTCCACCAATTTACTTGGAATAATGCTTATAATAATATATAGATAGGATTGATTAGTTGGTTGTTGGAATTTGTTGAGAGAATTTCTCAACAATATTCTCCTTGTTTTGAATTTGCCGGATCTTGTGAGCACTATTTATGTGGCATGTAATTTGGCTTTGAGTGTAATATAAATTGTTTTTGAGTGAATCTGTGCACCACGTATGCTTCTCCAATTTCCTTTTTGGTATCAGAACCCATATGGCCTCGACTCCCTCAAGGGAGCAACCATGAAGATGTAGAGAATGATAGTTAATCCTCTGTAAATAATTAGATTAGGGTAAGTGTGTGAAAGTACACAATTTATTTTTCTATGTGTGAATTAGAGAGTTGCATGTAGGAAAGGCACTAGAACGTAAGCGATCTAGGCACATAAAAGTATGTGTGAGGACTTTGTAAAGCGACGAAGCAGCTTGCATTTGCACATAGTGAAGGGAGTCATCTTCCAGGGCAGAGTTGCCATTGGGGGAAATTCTAGAAATTGTGAAGGTGTTAAATGGAAATGTGGATCCCTAGAGTTTTACAACATGTTCTCATTGGCTAACATTTTCTTCTTGAAACAAAAAGGATCATCTGCGACATCCATTCAGATAAAATTCAGTAATGCACACTATATTCTATATTCATATCAAATAAGGTTACATATAAATACATTTAGTATTGTCTCAAGATATAACAATCCTAAGGAATAGGAACATACTCCTGTAGATAGAATGAAACACAACCGAGACAATTAGGAATTACAATTCCCAAGTCACCCCCTTAATGACTACTTGTCTCGATCTCAATCTGCAAAGTCTAGTTGTGGTCAAGCATAACAAAAGAATATGTCAATGTCCATATAAAGGAGAAACCATCCACCAGAATGCATGGGTGCCAACCTTTGCAACCACTAGTCTACTAGGATGTCCTTTGTATACATGGTTCTATCAACCATTATAATTGCATACATGTACTTGTACCTGCAAATCCCCCTCCATCATCATCATCATCATGGGTTTTATCGGATTACCCATAAACATGCTATGGGTTTTATCAGATTACCCTCAACCATGCCCATAAGGGCTCTCAGCCACCAAGGCTCCGCACTGCCACTAAGGCTCACGATTCGACCACTAAGGCTTTCGAATCTAGCCACCAAGGCTCTGCATTGCTACTGGGGCTCTCCAACCACCAAGGCTCAATTCTGCCACTAAGGCACTCAATTCATCCAACAAGGCTCACCATAGACTCAACTTAACCAGGGCCAAGGTTTTCTCAGCTCACCCTCAACCATGCTAAGGGTTTTGTCGGCTGACCCTAAACCATGCCTACAGGAACCCCTGTCCACTTCACTCTCGCATGTGGTTACAAACCAATACTGCAAATACAAAGTGGTTTTAATATTACTACGAACTTTATTGGGGTACACATGCCTCATCAGGGTTACATTACACACTCCAATTCTTGGAGTTACTAGGTACATACTTTACAAAGACCACTACAAAGCATCCTAGACTTTCTTAGTAATAAATCTATGTGACACATAATACACCATCATCATGATTCTATCCCATAAACTCACACTAACTCACACTCGATTGTCCATCATCATTTAATTTCCAGTGTTGTTGTTGCACAACATCGATATTTGTTTCACTTCAACCTTATTATCCACCACAGAGTGTCTTTGCATCCTCTTTCTTTTTCTCGTTTAATTGTTGTCTTGGATTCACCTACGCGATTTGTTAGAGTAGCCAATTCTAACAAAACCACTCCATTGAGTTAGCTAAGCGCAATGCTTCTAATTCCAAAACATTTATAAATACCACTATCTGTTCTTCTTTGGAGTTTCTAAACATGAAATTATAATTATTTCTAACAAATTGCATTTTTGCATCGAGTGGATCAGGCTCAACATATTTATCTTTCCAAACTCTAAGTAAATTCAGAAAGATTACTTTTCATTTTGTCGTGGCAGAATATCACTGATGAGACTCAACTGCGATCCACGTAATCACCACATTGACAATCAACAGTCCCCTGCTGTTTTAATGCACCTCTCATAGTTTGTTCTTCACTAAGAGGCCCAAGGATGGCAACAATTACCATGCTGCACTGCTTCTGTGCAGTCTCGCACCAATCTGGCTGAGTCATACCATGTACTTCAGAAGAAGAAGAAAATAACAACTAAATCCCCACCTGGAATTCAAGCCTCTCATCCTCCACACATGAAACAAGAGCAACTTAAGTTTAGCCATTCCATCAGACTTATGGCATTCTGCCGACATTTTCAACAATGAGGCATTTTCTTTACAATGATGTAATAATGGTTGTGCCACACAGTCCCACACATACCTCATGGCGTCGCTGCCAACCACCTTCACAAACTACGCACCAGTTTGCTTCTTCTATAGGCAGACTTGGCCCAACACACAGAGGATCACACAGTCAACAGTACTTGGCTTTAAAAAAATACCATATTAAAAAAAAAGCATGTAGACACCATTTGTTCTTCTCCAAACTTCAAATGAATTGACAAGCACTATAACAGACATTGTAGGTAGGAGCACGCAGCAAACAACATATCTAACGCCAGGTCCGCATCATTTAACAACGCTCCTCCAACTCCAGGAGCTCCTCAAGACTCCTGAAGGCAATCTCAACTCCAAACTCTACCTCACATGGACTTCAACACCATTCTTGATTGTCAATCAACTCACCATATGTTGTAACCCAATCACAATGGTCCATTCCATATCAACCAAGCCACCACCTCTATTGCAAAGCTTTGTCCACGATGACACCCCTTCCATGTAGCAAGCAACATAGGTATGATGATCATCCTTCTTGGCATTTAGCTTTACAAGCTGATCTGCGACACAAATAAATAAATAAATAAAAATTCTCAATGCATTGTAATCATTACATTCTCGATCAATGGCATCTCCCTTCTTCTAATTTACAATGTGCGGGCCTCCTTAGTGGCCACGCTTCGTATCTGCAATCACGCTCGCCGATTACCCACTCTGACTGCCATTAGATTCGACCTCTACTGCCTCGTTGCTCTGACCACCAGTCATATCGAACGACACCTAGCCTCCACATCAATCTAATGCATACTTCATTCGACTCTCAGAACCTTGCTCGATGGAGAAACAAAAAACTAAAACAAAATATACTCTCTCTTATTTCCCTCAGCCCATGAGGGCCAAAGTCCAGGCCCATACAGGCTCTAATACCAAGATAAAATTAAGTAATGCACACTATATTCTATATTCATATCAAATAAGGTTACATATAAATAAATTTAGTATTGTCTCAAGATAGATAAACTAACTTGGACATACAATCACTTGGTTGAGAAAATATCTCAACCACGCACCAATCTAGGATACATCTAGATATAACAACCCTAAGGAATAGGAATAGACTCTTGTAGATAGAATGAATCACAACTGAGAGAAGTAGGAATTACAATTTCCAAGTCATTCTTAGTCTACCTGCACTATTAATTTGTTCCTCATCACCATAAAGGTTTGTGCCATTGTTATCATATTGTAATTCTAAGTGGGTGACCTTCACAACATTGTACGTTGCAGAGAGTTTTGTTGTCAGCCTAACCATTTGCAAACACATTTTTTTAAGCTATATAAATGTTCTTATTGAGTGTGATATTGGTGATGAATGAAACTAATGCATGAATTTTCGGGCAATGATGTAGAGTGAATTCTTCATAGCCATTGAGCATCAATGACTTTGCTTTCATTGTTAATACATTTTGCACTTTGTCCATCCTTCTTGCAATCGTTTGGTAGAGGAAATTACATGAAGGTGAAAGAATGAATGTAGAGTAGCTGGATGGATGGCTGGAGAACAACAATTGGCTGAATAATCTGTTGAGACCATCCTCCATACTTATCGAGCCGATTGTTTTCGATTTTGATAAAATGTGGTTGCAATGTTGATCGTTCCCAATATTATCAATTACGTTGCTAGAACAAAGAGAAACCGCTAAGGAATTAGATAGAGGAAGTGCATGGGGTTGTTTCAGCATAGGGATGGAAAATACCAACATTATATGTGGAGTAGAGACACAACAAAATACATATACTTTGACTCGGGTCATTGCAATCGGTCAAAGAAATACATGCAACTTTCTTTGGTGATTTTCAAGATTCTTTCAATCCTACAATTTTTGGTTTTCTTTAATCAATTTGTATGTCATATCTATATTTTTGTGTAAAATTGTATGACAAATGACCATTTAATGAACATAGAAATATATTTAAGTTAATGGTTCCCAACGTTCTTTGGTGTCTAGAGAACACATCATTAATTTAATTATGTGATTATTTTATAAGTTAATGGGTCTTGTTGTGCTTCGAGCTTCAAGAGCATTAGTTACAGGTTATGTTATGAGATCCATGTGTATAGAAAGTTCAGTTGTATAATTGACTATTGGATACCCTCAGTACCCAAACAATTCACTTATATGACTATCAAAATTGTAGTTCACTACATTTTGATAGATGAGAGTTTGTCCATAGTGTGGTCCAGTATTGAGATTGTCCTTCGAGAGATCGAAAGGCATCAACTATACAAAGTTTGTTAAAGATGGTTAGAGGCGTTTATGTTTTAAATGGCATTCAAGAGACAACTCAAATATGAGGTGGTAAAGAAAGAGTGGTGTTTGCGAGATTCCAGAGTGGATGTGGGTGCTGATGAAGAACAATTAGACATATATGACTATATGTAATTTATGATTCTTATAATTTATGTTAAACATACATGGAATGTAAACAACGAATGTGAAATATAAGCATTAGATTGCATATATTATTGACATGATATACATTTATAGTACATGTGCGACCCTTGGATTCATATTCCAAGTGGTCTCTTGGACTCTGGTGGCTTTTCACATTCCACACCAACCCATAGAGGATTAGGTGTCCAACACTCCCCTCCCCCGCGCCGCGGCCCCCCCCCCCCTCCCCGTCCTTAATCCGAAGGGTTATGTATGAGTCCAAGAAGAGAGTTGTAATACAAAATGTGCAAAAACATGCATGGTGGCACTAGGATGAATGTGCTCTCTCAAATGTTGGTATAAAGGGGTGGTTTAAGGATGACCACCAACACTCAAACGCTTAGTGCAATTCCTAGAACTCTTCCAAAGATGGCAAGAAGATGACGTCTTCTGCTATAGGAAGTGTCCCTAATGATTTGGAGAGGGAGACCTTCAACCTGAAACAGGGAGGTCTACAACCTGCGGTGGTTTAAGGATGACCACCAATTCTGGAATGCTTAATGCAATTCCTATAACTCTTCCAAAACTGGCAAGAAGTTGAAGTCTTATGCTAGAGGAAGGCATGCTCAATGGCATCTCTGTCTCTGGCTATAACTCTGAATCCGGTATGGCAGGTTGTGGCTCAGGCTCGCTTGATGTGGCTTTGAAGCTTGTATATGATCATCATTTCCCCCCTGTCAGATATAAGGTGAGAAGATGGCGAAAAATCAACTGCAATACTTTTCAATATTCGAGAACAAATCCTGTTGTATGAGCGAAATATCTTCTTGGCTATTGAAGCCCATTGCCAAGAAGTGATCCATCTAAGATGAATCTTTGTTCTTGTAGGAGGCTTGTTTTTGAAGCATCTGTGTGAATAATGAGTATGCTGACCACAATGCTTGCATGGAGGAAGATCAAAATAGTGATCTTTCATATGGCCAACTCGGTCACAATGTTGGCATTTAACAACTTTTGGTTGCTGTGGAAGTGGAGCAGGATCTGAAAGATAAACCAGCATGAAGAAACCTAACACTTTGAAATTGAATGGGCTTGGAATAGTCTAGAATATGAAAGGATGTCTCCTTATCATATCCAAGACCTGTTATGTGCTTGTTGTGGACAAACTCTTCCTAAGGTCTGATGATTTGCTTGGGAATTGCGGGCTGAATTTCTACTTCTGCATGCAATTCTGCTATTTCATTAGGCACTGGATCCAAATCCACTATAACATTATTGACTTGTTGTTTATGGGAGTCTGTTTCAACGTTTTGAAGAGAAACAAGTTTAGAATGATGACTCCATGTTGTAATTCATCATGCTGCAATTAAGATTCGAGCTGCAAAAAATCAATATGTTCTTGTGCATTTTACATAGAGGTTTGAATATTTGTGAGAGTGTCTTTGCTGATGTTTACCATCTCATAAACAATGGAATGTATTAAAGTATTCAACAACTCTATTGCATCATCAATCCTAGCCATTTTCTCTAATCTTATAATTAATACCTTAGGCTAGAAATTGCACAGAATTTGTTGGACTATAGCTGCAAATTACAACCCTTTAATTGCTGCTACACAAACTCAATGCATATGTCATAATTTTAAAAAATGGAGGGACATGCCAATGCATATAATAATTTCAATGCAATATTAACTTGCTCAACTAAATTCCATGGGCATTTAATATCAATGCATACCCATCACAACTCACAAAGTTGCACTAACTATATTCCATATCACATATAATTTCATTGCATCGAATGTGTATGCACAATATTCAATAGATGCACAGATATTATGATTAGTGACTCCAACGTGCAACCTCCAAAAAAGAACGCACAACCGAATTATTTTAATGCATTTTACATGGAAATCAATTAACACATCACCATAAATTAAAGTAGGATTTGAATGCACAGTGAAGGATTTCCCAACCAGACTTCTGCCCACTAGTGTTTTTGACTCCTTCAAAATATGGCGACGTTATTGAGGCTATTACTCATCAACGCCCATTTTCTCTTGATTGTTTCTTGTTCAGCTCTTAGTGCATCAACGAACTCATCAAATGGAACAACGTTGTTTTAATGCTCTTTTGAACTCTGCATCTTCTCCACTATTGGTTGTCATGGAACTAAACGCCTTCCGTACAAATCTCTCCCATATGTTAATAGCGATGAATAATAAAATTTTAAAAACAACTCTTCCGCTTAAGAATAGATCCATGATTAGAGGCCAAAATTATATGCACACTATTTGTTGAACATATGCCATATAGGAGCCACTTACTCTGGTCTGATTTTATGGGTGATCTGAATAGGTTGAGACCAAACTAACACAGTCATATAAAAACTACTTTCCTTGGCTTCCACGCCAAGAGTTTCCCCATGTGCATGTTACACTGTGTCTTTTATCAGAGGCGCCGTTGTTGTGAGAGAACTGAGAAAACCATAGGGAGTTTCCTTCGATATATTACCAAGACTTGTGCATCTCTCATTTTCTACTCCTTCATTATTCCACGACACATTTGTAGGCGAGTTTCCTTCAATATATTACTAAGACTTGTGCATCTCTCATTTTCTACTCCTTCATTATTCCACGACACATTTGTAGGCGTTATATAGTGGTGGAAATATGTTAAACACACAATAATATATGAAAACCGGTGGTATAGCAACGTCAAAAGGTGTGGATGTACAACGGTGGTAGTCAAACTGCAAGGGCGAGTGGTATGGTGGTATTATATTGCAGTGGACCGAAGTGGTGGGAGGTATTATAATGAGAGAGGGGAGGTATTTACTACGAGATTCAATCACAATGTATGGTGGTTTGCGTATGACTGGAGCTTTACATCCAGTGTATTGTCACACGATATGTTACAATGTACCATTCAACATACCATTCAACGTATGGTAACAGTGTGCGGTGATGTGGGATTCAACGGGGATAAGTGGTATGCAGTGGTATGGTGGTCGATATGACCAAGGAACAATACAAAGATCATATATTAATTCACCAACATGGTTTTTAACAAAGTTCTTTAACGCACATGCCAGAGTCCATGCTCACCACACAACTCAGTCTTTGTTTAACAGACAGGGATGAATGCACCACCAATTACAATACAATATGCAGAGCTCAATGTTCAACACACAAATCACCCTTTCACTGCAACATGCACGTATAATTTACAGGAGAGCAACGTACACCAGAGAGAAGCATCAAATGGATTGTATGTAGAGACTAGAGAAAGCTTCGTCTAAACATAGAAAATAGAGAAAATAGGGACAAAGAATATCACAGAGAATTGCAGGAGCAGAAAGTAGTTAAAATTAGGGGTTGGTAGAGCTTCAAGTGCGTAGGAGCGTTAGGTTTCCAAGGAAGATAAACGCCCAAGCTAAGCATCTTCAACGCATTTATGCAGTCAAGTTATCAGTCCAATGCAGAGGACATAGTATAATGGCTTTTGTCAGACAACAAATTTTAGTGGAGCGTTAGGACTGGCGCACAATGAGAATTCTCAAGTTCTGGCATTAAAGAGCTGCAATAGGGCAGAACTGACAAGCACAAAGATGCCATAAAACCACTGGCTCAAACAAGATTGAGCAGGTTAGGAACATACCAACTCTGATACCATGTTAAACATACATGGAATGTAAACAACGAATGTGAAAGATAAGCATTAGATTGCATATATTATTGACATGATATACATTTATAGTACATGGTGTGACCCTTGGATTCATATTCCAAGTGGTCTCTTGGACTCCGGTGGTTGTTCACATTCCACACCAACCCATAGAGGATTAGGTGTCCAATAGTAATGATGCAATGTAAGCATTAAAAGGGGGACTTGGAATAACGTTTACAATAGTATATAGGTAGGATTGGTTTGTTGGTTGTTGGAATTTGTTGATAGATTTTCTCAACAATATTGTCCTTGTTTGGAATCTGTTGGATCTCATGAGAACTATTTATGTGGCTTGTAATGTGGCTTTGAATGTAATATACAAATTGGTTTTAGTGAATTTGTGCATCATGTTTGTTTCTCCAATTTCCTTTTGATTTCTGTTTGGACAAGTGATTGTTTGGATTTTTTGGATTAAGCTTTGCTCCATCGATTTATGTTTGGATAAGTGATTGTTTGGATTGTTTGGATTAAGCTTTGCTCCATCAATTTATGTTTGGACAAGTGATTGAGGTAGACAAAAATAGACCAGTTTGGCTCAGCTACTTTGAGAGGCTTTGTGAAAATGAAAGCATCTCCAATATAGAGACTTCCTTGGAATTTATTGGAAATCTCCTTGGTATTTTTTGATTCCTTATCGCTAATGTTGAAAAAACAAAGTGTAACAAACAATAAATTTGCGAATTTCCACTCTTTGTAAATTTTCAATTTTTACTATTTAGTTATTGTAAATGCAAATTTTGATTGCTTTCAAGGAAAAAAATACAAAAGAAAAAGATAAAAAAACTTACAAGAAGACTAGATAACTTAATGGTTCCTTGGAACTTAGCTTCAAACATGAATGCATCATTGGCTCAACTAAAATATAATAATAAGAAGTTTGGCCAAAGTTCCGTGTGTGCATCAGTTGCATAACAAATGAATGCACTACTAGTTATGACAAAAAGGTTTCTTCATTTCTTGTATGCCATCCTAGGTATTTGATTAGTTTTTATAAGTGTATATACTATAGAATCTTTTCTCTAGGGCTTTTATTGTTAAAGCGTAGGATGAAAACATGCTCTTGTTAATGAAGCTTTCACATCATTGTGGTAAGCAAACCAACAAATTTCAATTTACTTGGTGAAATGAAGGTAGTTTGATATTACCCCCATCCTGCATAGCAATACAAAATTTTAGATTGATAAAGAGTGTCAAGGAGCAAATCAATGCCATAATTTATGATAAGAATATGGACTCCTAATTTTGAGTTTTTATTTTAAGTCGTTGAAGCTTAGAGGTCAACTGTTAATTTCATGTTTATTAGGCACCCAAATTGTGACCGCATTCTCACTAATATTATCAATGTCACAAAACTAACCATAATGTCCTTATAAATTCATTAAAATTTTGTGTCAAATATAAGATATTCATTGATATGGTCTTATCCTCAAGTTCAATCAGAGAAAAAAATATCATGGGTTCAAACCCATATAAAATCCCAGCACATCATCACTATCAACTCCTACCCAAATATATAATAAGAAAAAGAAACAAAAAATTGTTGGCAATGTCCTACTCCTACTGAATCATACATTTATTGATAAAAACAAACAATTATCAGAACAATCTCCTTATGAAATTGAGAAGTACTTGACAAAAAAGGCCATCTATGTACGAACGTCACTGAAGTAGCTCATATAGACACACATTTCAGCTGACTTAGTGCCACACCTGGTTTATACAATCAAATAGTGACTAGCCCAATGGTTTATAAACTTGGAGATAATTCTTACATGGTAAATTTAGAGTTGATTTGGGATTTGGTTGAGACAATATCTCAACTCCTATATTCATATTTGAAATTAGTTAGATCTCAATCTAACTATATATCTGTATAATATTTGTGAATGAATGTAGTGTGAAAAATGGTTTTCTGGTGTGCAATCTGATTTTCTATTTGGTATCAGAGGCCATAAGGGCTAGGCCTTGGCCCCTCCTGGGCTGAAGGCAATAGAGGCGTGTGAGAAAGCGTGCATTGGAGGTGCGGTGATGATTCCTGCTTAATAGGCTTTCTACTGAGTTTTGCAGTGGACCAGTAATATGAGGGATCGATTAAGTAACATGTTCCTGCTATCGTAGGGTGACCTCGATCTGGACCTTAGTGCACACTCCTTCCTCATTGGCGTCAACATCTTCTCTGATTTTTGCAGTGTGGAGGACTTACAATGTGAAAAATGAAATTCAACATTGTGGAGACGCGTGTGATACTTGTGTGTGGAGGCATCATGATCCGCTGCGTGAGCAATGTGCAAAGCCAATAACACGAACCGATCTTATTCGATCTTCTCAAATAGACATGCGGTTGGAGAATATCGGCTAGCCCACGACATGATTTTGATAAAGCGATCACAGATTATAGCCCATTGTGTTGGGATCAATTCGTCAATGTGAAGTGGAAAATATTGGAGTTGTCTATAATGCGACTTTTTGGAGATTCCGGTGACGGAATCCGGTGGAAGAAATTGAGGTTAAATCATGATTTGTTGCAGTTAAAATGGTTTTTTAACTGCATATTTGGATTCAGCACCCTCGAAAACCCCTGGGACGCTTTCATTGTGCAGAAACTAGCTATCAAACTTGCGATTCCAATAATTTCCTGCCGGATTTCGACCGGAAAAACCTGCCAGAAAAGCTTTCAAAAAGTCGCGTTATAGACTATTTCGAAAATATTTACAAGCAGCGATAATTAAGTTTGGATCCGCTTGGTACAAATGTCATTCATAAGTGCTTCCGCTGATGCTGACATTGCAGGTGTTGGGGCTAAGTGAGCCTCATTTCTTCTATTCGTTAGAACGGCTATAAACCCATGACCAAGCACTGATTGTTGATTGCTGAAGGAAGCTGCGGGTCCCATTCTAGCATCAATATTTTTTTCAATAAAGGGTGGAATGTTGAAGATTTATATCCATAGGTTTGAGATTTATTTGGAGTTTGTATAACAACGTATTTACTTTGGTCAACTTAATATGTGAGTCAGATTTTGTTAAAATGGACCATTCCAACAATTACCTTATGAAGAAGGAAAACTCCAAGATAAAGATTGAACCAAATGAGCAACTCTTGCCTTCTGTCAAGGAGGGACGTGGTGACTTGTGTATGCCGGGATGACAACTGATATTTTGATGATTATTGATTTTATTGTTGTGATATTTCTGTAGTTTTTCATTCTATTTGTAAAAAGTGTAGAACCAATTGTTGAACAGTGTTGCATAAATCAAATTAGTGGTTCATGGTGCTTGGAAACCCTCTAACACATCACTATTTTGATTGTGTTTATTACCTGTTATGGTTTGTTGTTCTTTGCGATTGGAAACCCCTGAACAATGACTACAGGTTACAATATGAGATCCATGTGTGTGAAACAGGTCAAGTTGTTTGATCATTTTTTTAACACATTCAGTATTCAGACTGTTTTCCTAGAAACTGATGGATAGTGGAAAGTGAAATATTTGACAAATGGTGATTGGTCCATAGGACGGTTCATTACTTGACAACTCTTATCGCGGAAGCCCCGACGAGCTGAGTTGTCAATATTGTTAATCTTGCAAAGTTCATCAATGATGGTCCGAGGCAAGCATGTGTTAAATGGAGTTTCAAGTGACAACTCAAAGTAGTGGATGAAGAAAGAGCGATGCTTGCAAAGATTCCAGAGTGGATGTGAGTGTTGATGAAGACCAGTGAGGCAGAGATGAGTTATATTGTTGCAATATGTATTCTTTATATTATAATTTATGTTATTTTTAATTTTGACATGTAAGCATTAAGGGACGCACTTTGAGATAATGCTTACATGGTAAATTTAGAGTTGGTTTGGGATTTGGATGAGAGAATATCTCAACTCCCATATTCATATTTGGAATTAGTTGGATCTCAATCCAACTATATATTTGTATAATATTTATGAATGAATGTAGTGTGAAAATTAGTTTCTTTGCAATCTTATTTTCTGGTGTGCAATCAATTCATCATCTGGGCCATTTTTTGCATGCTTGAAAATTCAAAATAAGAAATTTAGGTAGAAAAGTTAGATGCTTCGAATGATGATGGAAGAGTTGTGTTAAAAAATAGAAGCAGATAATTAAGGGCCAACTTGTCCTCATTAAAACTAGTCACAAGTCAACTTGGGAATCTAAGCATTGTTCTATGATTTTAAATGGACTTTGACAATTCCTCAGAACTGGTTTAATTACTCAACTAACTATAATTCTAAACGTTCAGTAGTTGATTGAAAGATTAATATAATATTATAAAATGGTTTGGATTTCCTGCCTTAAGTTCCTCTATGATCAACCAACAGAGATATTTTGAGTTGTAAGGGTTACTCCTGTTGCAAGATGTTTTGAGTTGTAAGGGTTACTCCCCTGTCTTCCAATGGGAGTGCTCTGTTTCTACTGATTCAATTGTCTTTTTTTGGTTTCTTTTTGTGTTCCTTGTTTCTCAGACATTGTGGACTGTGGTTTTCTCGGAAATAAGGGACTTTCACATATCACCCTCAAATCTATAGTCTTTAGCAATATATTGTTGGCGTCGCGAGATTACACTGTTCCAAGATTTACAAGTTCTTGTGATACATCGTTGTCCTCGCGAGTGATGATTTGTTGATACATGCATTCATCTCCAAATCCAACCATCCAAGTCCAATCCCACCCTGCTCAAGGCAGGGAACTTGTTGTCGTGCAACTTCACTTGTTTATTTAAATTATAATCCTCGTCTTTAAACAATTTATGTTGGGATGGTTGAATTAGAGTGAAATATGAATTTAAATTTTAAGAAGATTCACATTAGCTTATTAATTTGGTTAAAATTAATAGTGAATTTCCTAAGTTTGACAAATGATTATTGTCTTGCAATGATCATATGGATTTTTTCCATTGATAGAATTCAGAGTCAGGTGATGGATGGACACATAATGAAGCATTAGTTAATGAGTCAAAGGCCATTTGAAAATGAAAGATAGTCATGTTATCCTTCGAAACAAAGTAAAGTTATTGAGTCAATCTAATGGAGTTGTGAACATTTCTTGTTGAAAGGTATTTTATCTTATTTGTTGATATAAAATCAATATTAAAGGAAAGTTAAAGAGGGTGCATTTTCAGTGATATCTGACATCCTAAGTTTAAAGTGTTATTATTGCTAAGTTATTTAAGACAAGTGAATCAATTCAAGTTTAAGTAAATCATGGAATGAGTGCATCAACTAAGTTGCCAAACCAAGGTCATTTTTTCCTTGTCGGATATTGTATGACCCAATAAGAAACTTACTTTGTAAACATGCAATTGCAAAATTAATGAAGAATATTGTAGGTGTCTCATAGGATGAAGACGTCCATCCTACAAGAATCAATTTTATGTAGGTATTGTGTGAAAGGTTCAAAGGAAGAATCATGCAAGAAGATTATAAACTTAGAATAAGAAGAAGATATTGTCTCCATATCACATCAAAAGAACACTATTGAAGAAAGACAAAACAAAATTGAAAAAGACAATGTAGTGGAAGAAGGATGAAAAAACACTGACGCAGAGAGAAAAGGATGTAGAGTTCATGAAGATAACTAAAAGATAAAAGAAGATTTGTCACAACAAAACTTATGAAAAATAAGTTGTAATGGAAAAAGAACTTCAAGTTTCATTTGGGTAGAAGTTGTTGAGACAACTATACAATCACGATTATGGATTGGATTGTCTGGAGAAGTGAGTAGGTGTAGAAGCTTAGAGGAGAAAAGGAAGCTCAAAAGGTTCTAGTGAAAAGAACCAAGAGTTCCAAAAGACTAGGTTCAAGAAAAAAACTTGGTGGGGTGTTATGTAGCAGGGGGGGAAGGCTTGTTGTTGTAGAGGCAATTTGCAACTCACAATGAGCATGGAGAAGCTAACAAAGGAAGAGAGAAAGATGACTATGGATAGTTACGTAATGGGTTCATAAGGAAGCTACAACAAAGTGAAATAAGATACAAACTCCATGACAGAAGAATATAGTAAAGATAGTTAAAGAAGATGACATTGTATATCACCACCCACATCACAGAGAGAAACAACAGTAATCAAGGAAAGGGCATGGCTGTCAACAAACTTATTATGGATTGACATTGAACCAAAAAGACAATCCGTGGAGGCACGTGAAGGACTAGAAATAATGCATGGAGATATCAAAATAACACATTGAATATATGCATCCCAAGAAGAAACTAGAATCAAGATCAAGGAAAGGATGCAATTAGACCCCATGTCCACATTTCACTAGGATTGATGGATGCTTATGTATGGTACAAGTTGACTACATTGCTCAATAGGTCGTATTATATGGCTTATTTCCATGTTTCAAGGATGAAACATGCCAAAGCAAATGGAAAGAAATATAATATGACCATAATAATAAAATAGGCCCATTATGTAAATTAAAGGAAATAATACGATAATAACGTGTAGTTGACATAAGACCCCTAAGAATATTCATGAAAAAGTGTAAATACATGAGGATTATTGTATTGGAGACGTGTTGTATTGTAGTGGATTATGGCAAACATGGCTTGTGAATTGATTCCTTCCATAAAAAGTAACTTATGGGTCTTCCCTTTATATTATTGTGTTGTTCATAGTGAATGTTTTGGTATCTTTGGAGTTTAAGGGTTTATTCTGAAATTTTATCATTTACTCTATCTTATACCTACTAAGATTTACAAGAAACTTAGAATTTGTCCAAAGATTTATCATTGGGCTAAGAGGTGCATTCTACAACCCAATATGAGGGTGATATGTGATTTTGTCCATGCTTAACCTCAAATTTACACGTGTCCCCTTTAAAATAAAAATCAAATATACAATAAATGAAAAAACAATGTCGACTATAATAAAACTAGAAATAAATCTAAAATATAGAAATAAATCTACATATTTTAAGTTTAATTAAAAGCATTACTCTCATCCTTGTTACAACACAATATGAAGGAGATGTGGTACAAATATTTCACTTTCACTCTCAAAGCCATAAATAAATTATTTTGATGTTTATGTTAAATAACATGATTTTATATCAACTTTAGAGAGATAAAATAAATAAAAGGAAAGAAAGGAAAACAAATCTTATTTTCCCCTTATAAATTTTGCAATATAAGACTTTAAATTGTTTGAGTATTCATGTTAACTAATATATTTTAATATGAACTTCATGTGTATATGTTAACAATAGTAAAATATTTCAATGCCCAAAAGAAAGAACTAATTAAAAGCAAAATAATTCAATTACTTCTTAATCCTAAATATTTCAATGCTAAGTAATTAAAAGTGAAATAATTCAATTACTTCCTAATCCTAATAGGACCGAGATGTGTAATTCTTATTATGAAATTAATATGTGAAATTCAAAAATAATAATAATAAATAAAATATTAGGTGATACCAAGCCCCTCTTAAATTAGTATCAGAGCCAATAACGTCTCGTTCGTCGGGTCAATACTCATCTTTTTCATCACCCTATATAAAATGGATCCAATTAGAAACTCTGTTTCATACCGTGATATCGAAGAGCAAGAATCCTCTGCTCAAGAAAATCCCCTTCGGGATATGTTCGCTATTGCATCTAGTAAGGTTTTAAATTCTGTTGAACTTGAATATGAAGAAAGCCAACCCTCTACTAGATGGCAGCTACCTTCAATTAATGCTTCAGAAGTCTATGCAGCTCTATATGCCTTCCATTCAATTGCCGCTACTAGGATAAGTATAAAGGAATCTATCAGTCAGATTCACGAAAATTCTGACTGTGTACAGTCTATTCCTTTACTTAACCCCAAACAATTACAGGCTGAGGCTAAGCATCTAAAAACCCAGTACCTTCATTTGGGTTGTATCAAAATTGGAATACATGCATTAACACATCAGGGTTTGAATACTTTTGTGTTAGCTACTGTCCGAGATCTTACACATAACAAATATACAGATTCATTAATAGGAGGGATAGTTGCACCTCTTTCAAATGGTCCAGTTTATTTTGATTGCTATCCAAATTTTTCAGTTTATGTCTTTGATGAAACTATTGAGAGCATTCTCCAGCTCCAAATCTAGACAACTGGATTTGATATGAATAAGAAAAGACATAATATAGCAATCCAAACCAGAGGTTGCTTCAGGCACACAAATACCCTGTATCCTGCTGTTATGCATGCCCCCAGTAAAGATTCTAAAGCTAGTGTTGTGGTGTTAACAGACTCTAGAAATCAAAAAATAGAACACCAAACAATCAGGTGGGAAGATTTGACATTCCCTGAACACTGGGTGGTTTCAAACCCCAGGCCTCCGTCAGTCAAGAAAATTACTTCTGCAGATATCAGAGAAGAGTCCTCCTCTGCCATCTTATCTTTCCCCATAGATCTACTATAGACAAAAAGAGGATAGATCAAATGTGCAGGAGTTCACCATTATACAGAAATCCTAAACTTGTTGACACTGCTTGCACAAGTTCTCTTGTAAATACTTGCAAACATATTTCATTGTTTGAATTAGCCCAGATGGTAAATTTTTCTTCACTAGAAGTTAAATGCCCAGAGTGTCAGTATCCTGTTATTTTAAGCCAACTTGCAGATTTGGTAATCCATGAGAATCATCATCCTAGGACTGGTGAAGCCCCACCTACAACTTCTGTCAATCCATGTCCTAATCCTAAGTGCTCAGAAATTCCATTTCCTCATGATTCAGAGCATGTTTTGATGATGCATGAGATTCTTATTTTGGAAAATGAAGATTCGAGGTTAACCCAAATGTTTTCAGTAATGAGACCAACTAAACCAAGATATGGTCTTGGTTATCTTGAGCAAGCTAATGGCCTTATACCAGATTGCCGATTTGGTTCTGTTCCAGATGACTGCAAAAAGCCAGCAGTCATGGAGATGCACAAATTCTTCACTTTAATGGATGGATGTCTGAAAAATAGAGTCCCTGCCAAATGGATGAAAGCCATGTTGAATTGGGATCTTTTTACAAATCCTAAAGCAGAAGAATTTGGTTTCAGTCATTCTATGTCTGAGAAAATAAAATTGTCTCAAGAATGGAAAAAACACATGGAATGTACTAACACATGGATCTCATTCTATGTCTGGTTAGAAAAGAGAAAGCAACAAATGATTTTAATGACTGATGCATCCACTTCATCTCAACATTCTTGGATAGCACTAGATGGCCTTAAAGTTGAAACACCTAAAACTTTTCCTCCATAAAAAGACATAGTGCTTGGAGAAGGACAAAATTCTGCCAAAGCAATACCATTAGTATTAAAGGATGACAGTGCATCTGGTACTGATGGCAGAATACATAAAACTTATGAACAACTGAATTGGACAAACACAGCTATGAAGGGTCTTGAAATGAACATGGCCAAATCCAAAGAGGTCAAAGAACAATTTGATACTGTCCAAGTTTCTTTAAATTTTGTAAATAATTCCTTGAATAATGTTCAAAATTCTACTTCAGTAATTAGAGGATATGTTAGAGAATCTCTAATAAAGCTAGAAAATGTTGAAGACAAAATGGTGGAACATATAGGTTCTACATATATACAAATAAATGAACTGGTACAGAAGATGAATCAATTATCTATATCCAAAACAGAAAAACCAGTTCCTTCTCCTTTTTTACATAAAGCAAGTGTTCGTATTCAGGATCCTGTCAAGCCAGTCGACAGGTTTCCTTTTCTATTCCCCAAAGAAATTGCATCCCAAGAACCATAAAAAGTTGAGACTTCAAGTGAACATATTTCTATAGCAAGTCTATTTAAGGACGAGGAAAAAGAGCCAGAAGTTATGCCTATATATGAGCCTTTGGAAAGTCAGTATAGCAGGTATTCAGCACCTGATATCAGACGAAAAGGCAAACTGTCTGAAACCCACACTTTCTTCCTTGATTCTCATACGGAATGGACTATAGATAACCTCAGTGTCGGCCAAATAAGACAAATGGTAGACATGATGTTTACAGAATATAAACTTATGTGTCTAAGAGGAAAAACTGAGGTAGAAGCCTGCAAAACAATCATCCAGTGTTTCACAGGCACACTATCAAAATGGTGGGAAACAGAATCCTCTCCTGCTTTAATTAAACAGATGGAAGAACAACTGCTCAAAGACGAGCAAGGAAATAAAATTCATAATTAATATGGGACAGTACAAAACAACATGATTGGAGCCTTGACTTCCATGATTGTTGAGCATTAGTGTGGTTCTGAGGCAGAAATAACCGATAAACATGAGATTATTTTAATGAATCTCAAGTGCAATAAAATATCCCAATATGAAGACTTCCATCGAGATTGGATGCAGAAGTCAAAGACTCAAAGAATTTGTTATGGAAGCAAGTCTATCTTACAACACTTCCTTCCAGGTTTGTTGACTATCTCAGACTACAAGAATTTTTTCAAATGCCTTTTGAGTCTTACACATGGGGACAAATATATTCAATTATTACTAAAGCTCTGGTTGGTCTCTGCACAAGCTCAAAAGTTAATAAGTCTCTAGAAAAGTTGTCTAGGTTCCCCGACAGCAAATCATTGTGCAGCAAGTATGGGTTATCTCTTGATGATCCATTAGTAAAAAGGAGAAAATTCAAGAAACGAGCCAAGAAAGAAAAGAAAGAATCAACCAGAAAAGACTTTAAGAAGAAAGGCCGATCTTTTCGACAGCATAAAAGGAAGGGATATTACAAATATGTCCCTAAGACACATTATTATAAACCATCTGACATTCACCTGCATAGTGCCAAGCAAGAAAAATGGAATAAATTGACATGTTGGTTGTGTGGCAAAAATGGACATACTGCAAATAACTGTCCAGTAGGTGAAGAATCAAAAAGAAATCGAGGCAAGAAATTTCAGCCTCAAAATAAAAAATTAAAAACTCCAAAAACAGAGGCTCAGTATCTTTGCATGAGATGTGGGTCTAGAAATCATAAAACTGATCATTTCCCCAATATGGTAGTCAAGGAACACCCCCAGATTCAGCAGCAATAGTTGCTTGACTCATCCGGTGAAAGTTCTAATTCTAGTTCTGTATATACTTCAGAAGAAGAAGTTGAAGAATTAAATTTTCATGCAAATGCTTGTGATTGTTCAGATTTTGAAAATTGTAAATGTATTTTCTCTTCTGAATCTGAAATTTCTAATGAATCTTCTGATGAAGATATACAACCACAGAAATACAAAGAGAAAATTCTTATGGCACAGACAGAAGAAGATGAGATAAAAATCTTGTCCCAAATAAGAGCTATGGAAGAAGGAGAAATGAAAAATCGCCTTATGGAAGCCTTCATGGACCAAATGAAATCTTCCAGCAGAAGTTCTTCAAAGAAGCCACTCTTCATTGATGCCTCTTATGAAAAGAATGCAAAATCATTCCAAAGGCATCAACAACAGGATAAGGTTCGCACGCTTACCTTGGGGGAGGTAAGTCATGAAATTCACAATCTCAAATATGAAATTTCTATTCTTAAATCTCAGATTGTGAGATTAGAAAAAGGCAAATCCATTGTTGAAGCAGATTCTATAAAGGAATATGATGCAGAAGAATTTTACAAGCCAAATGTACAGATTTATGAAGGAAGAAAAGTTACTGCTTCTGGTTTTCAGGAAATGAGGATACTCGCCATCGAATACCAGCAACATACAAGCAATATCGTGAGCTCTGCGAAAAAGAAATCAAGAATCTATTGAGTAAGGAATTAATCAGAGAATTAGAGAGCCCGTGGAATTGTTATGGGTTCTATGTAAATAAAAGAGCAGAACAAATCAGAGGCATCCCAAGGCTAGTCATCAATTATAAGCCTTTGAATTCAGTACTAGCAAATAATACATATTCGATTCCCCACAAAGGAGATCTGATAAGCAGAATAGCAGGAGCAAAAATATTTTCCAAGTTCGATCTGAAATGAGGATTTTGGCAAGTTGCTATATCATAGAAGGATAAATTCAAAACAACTTTCAGTGTCCCAGCCGAACATTATGAATGAAATGTGATGCCTTTTAGCCTAAACCATGCACCATCCAAGTTCCAAAAGGTGATGGAATCTATATTTAAACCCTTCTTCGATTCGCTGATTTTGTATATAGATGATATACTTATTTTTTCAAAAAATTTGCAAGATCATTTTAAACATATACAGACCTTTGTAAATACAATAAAGAGGAATGGTCTTGTATTAAGCAAAAAGAAAATCGAAGTCTTTCAGACTTCCATTAAATTTCTTGGCCATACTATATTCAATGGCCAAATCTCCTTGCAAAAACATGCTCTAGAATTCTCTAACAAATTTCCAGACATCATTACAGACAAGACGCAGCTACAAAGATTTCTTGGTTGTTTAAATTACGTAAGTAATTTCTACCAAGACTGTGCCAAGGACAGAAGCTTATTAAATCAGAGGCTGCGCAAAAATCCTGAACCTTGGACTCCACTCCATACCAGAGCAGTCCAAAAGATTAAAGCCAAGGTCAGAGACCTTCCCATACTGTATATATCTGATGATGCAGCTTATAAGATTGTAGAATCCGATGCCAGCAACATCGGATGGGGGGTATATTAAAACAGAAAAAAGATAATGAAGAACAGGTTATCCAGTTCACTTCAAGAACATGGAACCCCACTAAGAAAAGATATTCTACTATAGAAAAAGAGGTGAAAGCAGCATGGAATAACATCAACAAATTCGAGATCCATCTGGTCAATAAACCATTTCTTCTCAAGACAGATGCGTCTGCCCTTAAGAAGGTGCTTAATAAAGATATCAAGAAGCCTGGAGAAGCCAAATTCGCCAGATGGCAAGCCCTTTTTGCCAATTTTGATTTCGAAGTGGAACACATCAAAGGAGAAGACAACTGTCTACCTGACTTTCTTAGCCGAGAATACATACAAAACTAGTCACAAGAACAAGAACATGTTTTTGTTATTGTTACTGAATGGGACCCAGATAATCAACAAGAAGTTCTCAGAACTATCAGAGAGGACCAAAGCTGGGAAGAATACAAGAAGAACTGGAAGCCAACTTGGTAGCTAAGACAAACAAAAGTCTTAGATGCAGATCTACAGCCACATACAGATATTTTACACCTAGTGCCTGAAAGAAGAGTAGTTCCCAAAGGAAAATGTTGGATCCATGATATGGTGTATACTAGCAGTATGGTTGTAGCTCATCAAGCAGAAGAGGCATTACAAAATAATTTCCATGACATCGCAATAATCTGGTCTGAAGGAGGAAGACAAAGAAATATTTATCACAGATATTTAGTCATCAATAGAACCAGAAACACGGATTGGACAATCACCAAAAATTCTCCTATCTTATGGCCACAAAATAATCCTAATCTTATTTTTCCTGACATTGTCTTTAATTTTGCAGGTTACAAAAAATTATGGTGGGATCTCCTAAATGTTGATGGAAAGAAAGAAATCCATTATACAAAATTAAAATTTGGATCAATTAGGACCATGCAAAGAAATCAATTTTCAGGATGGTTAGGTGACTGGTGGAAAGATTTTGGAGTAAATTGCACTGCTATAGATCCAATCTTTTATGAAAGTTATTTTCAGATGTCATGCAACAAATGCTTCCACAGAAATGTCATTGAATGTTTTCATATTCCTTGTACCACAGTAAGTGATTTGCTGAATTATCCAGATCACCATATACTACAACAATTTATGGCTAGGCATGACGAATGGCTAGTCATGACTAAAATAAAGCATCAATATGTGCTAAATAAACCTATGATAGTTCGGCGGATCTATACAAAGGCATGGGACGACCTCATTTATCCCAGAAATAGGTTCCCGAGAATCACAACTCTTGGTGAATCATCCTACAGTGCTAGTCCTTCTTCATAAAAAGGTTTCTGTGGGTTTATCCAGAAAAATCCAGTATGTAATTATGTTGTCCAGTCATGAGGACTATTCATGGCCAGTTTCCTTGTGGGCCTTAACTGGTTAAAAGACATCCACATTGTAGATAATATTCTTTCCGTAGGATTGATTGTAATCTTGTAATAGGAAAAAGATTCTTTAGTCACGAGACTTGGAGCACTTCTTCGACTTTTGGTGGATATTGAACCACATCTCTGTGATTGATAGAATCTTTCGTACTCAACTTGTTGGTCCAATGGTCGGATGTTTGTCCCCTCTTCTTCCTATAAAATGAAGAGAGTCAGGCTCATTCGGGGCATCGAGAGTTAGAGTTATTGTGTCTTTTGAAGTTAAGAATCGAGAGCCTCTCCTGCTCTACAACTACGGACATTAAGTCTGATCTGCTTGCATCACAAGAAGAACTCAAGTCTTTAGGTGATCTGAGAAGCCTGCGCATCAGTGTGAGAGCACTGGTGAGAACCTAAAGTGGCCAGATCGTTAGTGTGTCTGTCTATATGTGTGTTTTGAGTATATGTTCAAAGACAGAGTCTGTGTAATCACTAGGTAGCCTCCAGTAAGCTATCTCAGTATTGAGTAGCAACAGTCTGGTAAATGCGAACACAGTCCATCTTTGGTATGAATAGACTGTAAATCAAGTGTAATCAATATCTGAAAATTCAATAAAAGGGTCTTATTTCATTTTCCGCTTCCGTGTACTGTGTGCTTTAATTTGTGCTATTGTGTAGTAGTTGTCTCATAATCTTCACTCGAAGTTCATTAGGGGTTCGCCAAAGGTTCGAAGGGATGCTAGACTGTTAGAAGGCGAGGAATCCGTGTGTAAGGTTGCAGAGCGTGAAAGATCCGAGTAGGCTTGCACTAAGTTCACCAGAGGTCGATCAGTGAAGACAAACGAAGGAACACAGCAAGGCCAAAACAACAGAGAGTGATAGCAGCATAGCGTGCGGAGCGCGCGACACTATAGCATCACTATAGAAAGATTTGTGAAAGCCCCTACTAAAATTGGATTTTAAGACCCTTCACAGCTGTGTTTGTCCAATTCAGTTGTTCAGAAGTTTTATGTATTCTGCCATCAGTACCAGATGCACTGTCATCCTTTAATACTAATGGTATTGCTTTGGCAGAATTTTGTCCTTCTCTAAGCACTATGCCTTTGTATGGAGGAAAAGTTGTAGGTGTTTCAACTTTAAGACCATCTAGTGCTATCCAAGAATGTTGAGATGAAGTGGATGCATCAATCATTAAAATCATTTGTTGCTTTCTCCTTTCTAACCAGACATAGAATGAGATCCATGTGTTAGTACATTCCATGTGTTTTTCCATTCTTGAGACAATTTTATTTTCTCAGACATAGAATGACTGAAACCAAATTCTTCTGCTTTAAGATTTGTAAAAAGATCCCAATTCAACATGGCTTTCATCCATTTGGCAGGGACTCTATTTTTCAGACATCCATCCATTAAAGTGAAGAATTTGTGCATCTCCATGACCGCTGGCTTTTTGCAGTCATCCGGAACAGAACCAAATCGGCAATTTGGTATAAGGCCATTAGCTTCCTCAAGATCACCAAGACCATATCTTGGTTTAGTTGGTCTCATTACTGAAAACATTTGGGTTAACCTCGAATCTTCATTTTCCAAAATAGGAATCTCATGCATCATCAAAACATGCTCTGACTCATGAGGAAATGGAATTTCTGAGCACTTAGGATTAGGACATGGATTGACAGAAGTTGTAGGTGGGGCTTCACCAGTCCTAGGATGATGATTCTCATGGATTACCAAATCTGCAAGCTGGCTTAAAATAACAAGATACTGACACTCTGGGCATTTAACTTCTAGTGAAGAAAAATTTACCATCTGGGCTAATTCAAACAATGAAATATGTTTGCAAGTATTTACAAGAGAACTTGTGCAAGCAGTGTCAACAAGTTTAGGATTTTTGTATAATGGTGAACTCCTGCACATTTGATCTATCCTCTTTCTGTCTATAGTATATCTACAGGGAAAATATAAGACGGCAGAGGAGGACTCTTCTCTGATATCTGCAGAACTAATTTTCTTGACTGATGGAGGCCCGGAGTTTGAAACCACCCAGTGTTCAGGGAATGTCAAATCTTCCCACCTGATTGTTTGGTGTTCTATTCTTTGATTTGTAGAGTCTGTTAACACCACAATACTAGCTTTAGAATCTTCACTGGGGGCATGCATAGCAACAGGATACAGGGTATTTATGTGCCTGAAGCAACCTCTGGTTTGGATTGCTATATTATGTCTTTTCTTATTCATATCAAATCCAGTTGTCTGGATTTGGAGGTGGAGAATGCTCTCAATAGTTTCATTAAAGACATAAACTGAAAAATTTGGATAGCAATCAAAATAAACTGGACCATTTGAAAGAGGCGCAACTATCCCTCCTATTAATGAATATGTATATTTGTTATGTGTAAGATCTCGGACAGTAGCTAACACAAAAGTATTCAAACCCTAATGTGTTAATGCATGTATTCCAATTCTGATACAACCCAAATGAAGGTATTGGGTTTTTAGACGCTTAGCCTCAGCCTATAATTGTTTGGGGTTAAGTAAAGGAATAGATTGTACACAGTTAGAATTTTCGTGAATCTGACTGATAGATTCCTTTATACTTATCCTAGTAGTGGCAATTAAATGGAAGGTAGATAGATCTGCATAGACTTCTGAAGCATTAATTGAAGGTAGCTGCCATCTAGCAGAGGGCTGGCTTTCTTCATATTCAAGTTCAGCAGAATTTAAAACCTTACTAGATGCAATAGCAAACATATTCCTAAGGGGATTTTCTTGAGCAGAGGATTCTTGCTCTTCGATATCATGGTATGAAACATAATTTCTAATTGGATCTATTTTATATAAAGTGATGAAAAAGATGAGTACTGACCTGGCGAACCAGAAGTTACTGGCTCTAATACCAATTTTAGCAGGGGCTTTCACAAATCTTGCTATAGTGCTGCTACAGTTGGTGCTGTATTGACATATATTAAAAAATATAGTAATAGTAGAAAAAATTTTAATATGAAAAATTTGGTTCATAATAAAATATTTTAGTACCCATATTAAGTAAAATATTTCAACTTTATTTATGCATATATTATATAAGGAAATTATATATATATATTTTTTTGGGTAAACACCCATGGGGATTTGAACCCAAACTCACAATTTACATATTACTTCATAACACGATGATAACTAATTGAGTTGCCCCCATAGGCTGAAATTATAAAAAAGATAATTCTAATGACTAAAACTGTTTAAATTTTTTCAATGTAAGTTAATTATTTTACATCTTAGTCTTTTTTCAGGTATGTTTTTTCTGTCAATTTTGTCTAAAATGTTGAAATTACAAATTTAAGTTGTACATAATCCAAGTGTCCAAAAAAACTTATTAATGTATGCATTAAAAAAATGCACACACATATATAAACCTCCAAGCAACATTAAATCTCTTAAGATGCAAAAAACTTTCATGTTTTACACTTCAAAGAGATTTGCATATTAATATATATGATCTCTCTAGGAGTTTAGTAAATATGTAGTTCTTAGTAATATAAATAATATTACTAAGAACTCGTATAGATTCATATTTTTTTTTTCTAGGTAAAGTCTACTTCTATATTAAGGAAAGAAAAATATTTACATGGTTTACATCATCCGAGGAGGCCGAGGCCAGTCCTCTAACAGTAGCGACTGGAACTGACTATCGATCCGCTGAAACAGATTTACAAAACCTTGTCCATTTGGATTTTCCTTGGACAACAGACATTTTGAACATGGACAGACAAAAATACAGACACTGTTTACTTCATTGACTCTAACATTTAACAGGCTTACTGTATTGACCAGAGACATGCAGCCATGGTAAGGCTGAGAACTAGGACTGAAAAAAACAGAAATAGACACCAACAAAGACATTGACAACTTTGCAAAAGACTTAAGAAGAGCACCCGTGGAGGCTTAAGCTGGATGGCTGGGCGACGCTGGTGGCTTCCCCTTCTCCGGACTGGGCGAGTCGAGCCAGATGACGAGCTCATCGCCATTCTGAAGCTGCCCTTCCGAGCCAGGCTGAATGGAGTCATGGCCCTCTTCCTTGCCCAAAGCACAATTGAAAGGCGGCAGAATTTCTTGCACTGACGTGGCTTGAGCCGAGCCCTCCTGAGCCAGGACTTGCTGAGGCTGGACATTCTGCGTCATGGCATCCTGGGGACGGGGAGTACGATATACCATGCCATTCATGTCCCCCAGGAGTATGTCGCTGCCCTGGATGCTTGCAGAAGCAGGGGAGGACGAGGAGGGATCTCCAGGTGCCTCCTCCGAGAGATAGACCGAGAAATTGACAATCACATCTGACCGAAAGAGTCTGCTGGGAATTCTGAGGCGGAATGTCTGGTATGTATCCTCAAAACTAGAAACTCCTGCTCAGAACTGGAGGACGAGGGAGGCAGAGCAGCCATAGGAGCAATTGGATTCGGCTCTTCAACTTCATTAGCAATCCAAATTCCTGATCTTCCGCCTCGTCGAGGCACCCCTCTGCTACGCGGCATGTCTCCTAACGCAAGGGCTTTGAAGCGCTGTTCGACCACCCTGATTCGGCACGCCAGAGTATCCCCTTGCCAATTTCCAGCATCGAATGGCTTGCTCTGTTCATGAAATGTCTGGGCATTCCCATTATATAGCGAATTCGCAGTAATCACCGCAGGCAGAGGGCGAGGATCCATCATCCTTGAGCGCATTGAGTCCAGAGCTGCCTCGCTTGGCTTGAATGCGCCGTCCCTCCTGTTCTGAACTAACTTGCCATCACCTACCAGGAGCATTGATTTATAACCTTCATCCATCGCTTGTGCGTGCCTATCTGTCCTCTCGGCCTCGTCACAAGTGTTGAAGCGAGCGCCTGGCTTAATTGCACGTAATGACACCCGCATCCGGGTTCGTATAGATTCATATTAACTATCAATCTATTAAGTATTATGAAGAATCAAATCCGTGAAAATATAATCATTTTTTCAAATTTTATACTAAAAAAATTTACAGTTTAAAAAAATTAATTTCTTTGGACACTTCATAAATCCAAAATTAAATAAATTTATAATAATATTAAATAAAATTATGCTTCTAATTTATTATTATATAATATTTTACCAATGATTTTCCAAACTAACCACTAACGACCTCGTAACTTTACGTCAACATATCCCCAATATATATGTAACATTCAATTATTTTACCCATCATTTTCCAAACTAACCACTAAAGGCCTCATAAGTTTACGTCAACATCCCCAATATATATGTAACATTCAATATATATATATATATAAACTTCAGCTCCCGCTTACCGAAAAAGGAAGATACCCGCAAAAACATGACCCCTTAGGATTGGCTTAATTATCATCAATATGATTATGGTTCCCACATTCCTTCTCTTAATGATAATTCTTTCTCATAAAGAAAATAATATAACTCTCGCTCAAAATTAACGTAATATAGAAGCGAATTTTTTTAAATTTATCTTTTAACTTAGTGCAAGGTCCACATCAACTTTCTAATGAATATGTTTAGTACGGGAAATTTTTTAAGTATCTCTTTGGTTAGTTTTGATGACTGCACGTGTGGTTGGTGTGCTTGTGAAGTTGTTTGTTTGTTTGGTGTTTTAGAAAAATTTAATAGTTTGTCTAACCTATCAATTTGTAATTCAAATTTTAATGACAAGTATCAAATATCTATATTATTTTATATATTTTGAATATTTATATATATAAAAGACACTCACTAAAAACATGTTTTGTTAAAGAAATTATCTATTTAAATTTAGAGGAGTAGGATAGTTACATCTCTTTATTATAATTTAATAATATAATTGTTGTTGTTGTGTGTTTTTTTTTAAGAATCAACAAATGGGTTAGGCTTGTACTTGTGTGGTATACGGTCAATTCCGTTGATGCCACTATAACTTTTAGGTAAGTTACATGTACTCTCACACATGGCTCACTATGAGAGGCTCTAAATCTTGGATCACAAACTTTACATAATACTTCATAACATAGAAATTTGAGAATTTTTTTTTTTTTTTTTAACCTGTAAACAATTAATAAAAGTACATAGTTTAAAGTTATCATTTAATTACATACTAAATTATTTTATAATTATTTATTTATTTATATCTATTTTTAAATAATTATTTTAATCTGTCATATAAGCGTATTATAATTATTGAGATAGTCTGCAATTTTTTTTGTATATTAAGATTTTTATTAGTAACTTTATTTATATCTATTTTTAAATAATTATTTTAATCTGTCATATAAGCGTATTATAATTATTGAGATAGTCTGCAATTTTTTTTGTATATTAAGATTTTTATTAGTAACATAAAGTTACACAAGTTATTTATATGTTGTTGTTCGTTAGTACCCTACCATTTGGGAAACCATATTACTTACATAACATCATTTTGTCTAAAAAGAAACTCTCCAAAAATATAATGTTAACACTCTGCAAAAATTGAAAATGTCTAGAGACTTCAAAAGAGCCCATTAATAGTAACCAGCTAAGAAATTTAATAGTGTTCATCCTACCACATTGTAATTAAAATAAAAAGAAACTAGTGAAAGAGAAGCATAACATATTAAACAAAGTGAGATTTATCCACTCAATGGGACAATGAGCTCCCAAACCAAGGCAACATGTAGGTGAACCTAGATCTACAACCTCCTCTACATGTATTGGTTGCTCCCTTAGGTCCTTGAGTTGCAACACAATGTCAACCAACACTAACATGATCTCTTCTTTCACGTCATTTATGTCCAACAGAACCATACCTAGAAGAGCCTTCACCTCTACTATAAGTCAGTGGTGTAGACATACTGATTTTGTTTGACACGGGTGTGGCCAAGATTTGGAATGCAAGTAGAAACAATCACCCTACCCTTAGAGTCTAATAAACTTTGATGCTCCACTCACAGGTCATCTTCCACTTTGTCAATTTGGGCTCGAATGTGTTGAGGGATTTGTTCCCTATAGATCATAAACGAAGTTGCCACACATGAACATGCACATGATCCATTTGGTGAACCCTTACCTCCTCCCCCGCATCGATAATGAGTCCATTGCCGAACCATCTCTAATGATGCTTTTTTTTTTATAGAGAGATCTAGAACTAGACCACAAGAGAGGGGATAACTAAGAATAAGGATATAATGCGAAAAGGGAGAGAATAGAGCTTAGACCTGTGTCCAATGAGGAAAAACAACAAAGAGGGATGAAAAGTAGCTTGCTCATTTAATGGACCACGACTGAACCAACACCACCACCAAGAGGAATAATTGTAGGTAGATGCAAATGATAATAAGAACATGACCACAAGAGCCCATAAGATTGCCATAGAATGGAAAAATCTAAAAGCAATACTAAAGAGACCTGAGCACATGATTGCAAGAAGCAGCAAGCAAGATTGGGTGCGGTGAGAGGCATGCAACCATCATAATATCCCTATAGATTAAACTTGCTAAATTAAATGCCCACTTGCAACCATGAATTCACATGCGTGATGGGATACCAAAAATAGCCATTGAAATTAAGTGGTGACGTTACACCCTCTCCTTAAAAAAGTTGTCAAAGTCCTCACTGTTCACATTACATAAAGCTTCCCTTCTCACTAGTGTGCCTATATATATACCAAAAATAGCCATTGAAATTAGGTGATGACGTTACACCCTCTCCTTAAAAAAATTGTTAAAGTCCTCACTGTTCACATTACATAAGCTTCCCTTCTCACTCGTATGCGTGTATACATACATACATATACATATACATATACATATATATATATTCAATTCAAAAAATAACATATATAATTTATTTTAAAATTATTTAATAATTTTATTTATTAAAATAAAATAAAATAAACAAACAAACACAATTTCAAATTATTTTAATAAAATTCAATATCTTAAATCCCATGCAAACCCTCAAATTTTCTAAAACCATGCGGAAACTATATCCTTAAAAACTTCTTAATTTCTCAGACTAAACAACAAAGACTATATCCTTAAGACTTCTTAATTTCTCAAAACAAACCATGAGCGAAATATTTTAAACTGGGTAGAAAACCTAAATAACAAAAAAAAAAATCATTTAAAATATTTTTTATATCATTCTATAAAACAAGCCATATTTATAAAATTATAATTCATTCATTTTAAATAACTCCTGAAAAACAAACCATATTTACAAAAGTATAATTCATTTTAAATAATGCTTATGTTAAACCCCGAAAACCGAAGACAAATAAAAATCCATAGATATTAACTTGCGTCATAACCAAGCCATTGAAATTCTCCCTCAGCTATGCACTACGTTAAATAATACTGATACTGAATATGAAGTGAAAATACCACCAATGAGCACGAACAATGCAACAAACAAAATAGAGTGCATTGGGAAGAGCAAGCTACACATGTAAGTGGAGCTTCATGCACGACCATTACCCATGTGCTCCATCCTTTATTGTTGCCTGCACTCACATCCAAAAAGTGAAAGTAATTGTATCTTGATTGTGCTGTACTACGGATAAACCTGCAAATTTACCACTTGTTTGATTTTTAAATTTAGTTTATTGTGTGAGTGAGTATGAGTACGACTGGGGAACAGGAAGTCTGTGAGTGATTGATATATTTCAGCGGTGATAATATGTTTCAGCTGAATGCTGAATGATTGTAGTTGAGTTGAGTTGGTCCACACCCACCTGAAATTGAATTGAGAGTCTCTATATTCAATCAATCTTCATTTCCTCTGTATTATGTGTTCTCCATCTACACATAAAATATATATGTAAACTCCGAGGATAATGTTACAAGAGTCATGACCAAATCCGGATACCCAGTAGATAGATTGCCAAGCCAGGAATTTTGAGGTGTAGATTTTTGTTTTAAAGGATCCGGGCTTGTGGGTTGCAGATCTGGCACTGAACTAAACAAAAACCAGACATGTGGAATAGAGACTGGAGACCCATTATCTTCTTACTAGTAGTACTGGCAGTGCATACTTCATATGCATTGGAATGTCAGGATACCCGCTGCAAGTCCGAGGAATGTGACGAGGATGGAGAATGCATATGCAAGCTTCCTGATCCCTCCTCTATACTCGATGGTGATCGTCTATATTTTGGGTAAAAACCCATTGATTATACTATGTGATATGTTCTGTTCTTTGTCTAATTTTGTTTCAGCGTGAACATTGAGTAGTATAGGAAGAGTGAATTTGATTTTGAGCTTCCTTGCCTGCCTAGTTACAAGATAAGGATGCAGATTGACTTGAGGGAAGGGGAATTATTGTTTTGTGTTCAGGGGTAAACTTTGTGACGAGGAGCAAGTGATGTGTGATGGGACAAATTATTCTGGTGTGAGCATGGAGGGCGCTGCAATGAGATTATCCAGGGAGAGAACTACACTTGCAACTGCCCACCTGGATTTATTGGAGAGCATTGTGAACACAGTGGAGCTCCGTGTGGAAATATGTTTTGCTTTCACCAAGCAGAATGTATAAAAGAAGACAGCCTGTGTGATTGCCCTCCCAATTGGCGAGGAAATGCTAATTGCTCTTTGCCAACTAAAATTGGTAACTCATCCTTCTTTCTCTGTTCATTTTCGTGTCTTGTCTTGTCTTTTCATGGAACTTATCAACAATGGCCGATTAGCATTTCACAAGATAGACTCAGCTAAGCTGTGGGCTGCCTCTAATGTTCAAACATGAATCCATGTGATTTTGCAAGCTATCTCATTACAGAGGCATATCCCTATGTTGGGATTTTGTTCCAGATTCATACTTTCCTGTTCCTCAAGATAACAAGCTATCACCATTAACTGTTGATGACTTTGCTATAAATATAGACTATCATAAAGATTGTACAGTGCGAGTGCCAGCTCGACCCAATTTGCAAGGGGGGATAACTTATTTGCAAATTGCTGCAAATGGGGTGATGCCGCCTGGAATAATGCCTGCAGAGCCTTTACTTGAATGGTGCTTGAAGCCATTTGCTGCGGAGCCATACTTGAATCGTGCATGAAGCATTTGCAGAGCTGGCATTAACTGAATGGTGCTACCTGCCATTTGCAGCCATTGCAGAGCTGTTATCCTTCTCGCAAATCCAGTTAAGCTGGCACTCGTTCAACAATTTTTATCCTCACTCTATGAATATGCACCTTCTAATTTCTGATTTCTCACAAAATAATTACAAAACTTTTGGTAAACCTCTAGTTGTTGTTGGTGACATCTACTACCATAAGATGGACTGTAACTAACCTAAAGTGCTGTAATTAGAAGAAAGACTTTAGATTTTTTGTAATTACATGGAAATATTCCTGATTGTTCAGTAGGAAGTCAAAATCATTTCCAAGTAAAATGTTTCAACTATAATCATAAATTGTGTTAGTAGTGTCATAAAATTTACTTAGCACTAGCATTTTTAACTTGTTGCCAACAGTGAATATTTATTTTTCAGTTGATGCCAAAATCTCTGAAATAAATGCAGAATTTGAAGCACTTCCTGTGACTGGTCATTTTCGTTTAAATCTTTCTCGTTAACATGAATGGCATTTCCTACTGCCGGTTTTAACTTTTCAGAAACTAGGAAAAATCTCTGTATGTTTTCTCTACCTCTGTCAGACATGCTATCCTTTAGCTCATCTGGTTTCTTTTAGTTTTAAGTGTAGCTTCCCCTTCAACTCTTTTATTCATCCAACTTGACCAAAAGTTGGGCCACTTCATCTTGAAGCTGCGTCTTCTAGATTTTCCACTGGCATCTGAACCTCTGTTCTTGTTTAGTTATCTGCCGTTTGAGATCCAGAAGATTTAACTTATTTGCCAATGGGTTGCACCCATTGAATCTTTCATTTCATCTTCCAGTCCAGAGTTGAGATCTTTGGTCCTAATGATTACTTCTTTCCAAGCATCTATCTAACATATATTCAGCCTGCCTAGCAATGTCTGTTATAACCAAGTAGAGTCAATATTATTTGTATTTCAAGAAGTGTTGTGTGTGAATATATTGTATTGTTGCCTATTATACATCAACAAATTTTCCTGCTTCGTGCCCACATCTTTGCTCCCTTAGTTGATGACTTGATATAGACTAAATCCAGTTTCTATTCTACCACATTTGTAATTGGACTAGGTATGGTATTCATTCCCTTCCATATTTGGTTTCCAGTTGAAACATTGTATGCAACAGATGTTTCTCTAGAGTCTACATGTCCGAATTGCTCTTTTATTACTAAACCCTCTAGAAGACTTCATTGCCAAATTAGTGACCTTTCTTTTCACTAGTGTTGAACTCCTGTCTATGATCCAGTCTACTATGGTTTGGTATCCCTTTTCTTGGTAAGATCAGGCCTTTTATATTACTATCAAAAAGATGTATATAGATAAGTATTGCAACTTACTGATCTGCCACTTGGGAAACCAGACCAGTAGCATAAGTTCAAAATTTTATAGTTGCATATCTCATAGGCTATTAGACTATCTTTCTAATTGTAAAAAGAACTCGAAAATAAACTAAACCAAAAGATGACAGTCTTGACGATGGCAGTGCCATCATAGAAAACTTGTTTAAAACATGTGGCTTGCTTGTCATTACCTTGTAGGAGAATCCAGCGGGATCGGTGGCTGAGGCTCGCTGTCATCGTCCGAGGAAGAAAAAACAAAGTTTGCTGATATCTTGGCAAGAACATAAACTTTCTTGTTTAATCTGTCCACTTTGTCCATTAGTTCAGCCATGCAGATCATTATTTCTTATTGAGTGTCTGCATGGTCTAGAAGAACCTTGCCCATAACAGTTTTGATATGCCAATATAAGTTGAAAGTTTGCATTTAGGAGGAATAGCAGACTCTGGTAGAGTTTCCTATTTCAGGTACCCAGTTCCTGGTAGGCTGATCAACCTACATGGTCGGAATGAGTCTTCTAACCTGTTTGACTTGGTCTTCGACATCAGAAATCACTCTTTAAACCACTCCAGGGATGATTCCCCTATATCTCGCCATGGCGGAGTGAGCAGTGGCTTGAGCACGGGTTTGGCTCATAGAGGGGGGAGATGTATCAAGGGCTGTAGAGGGGGTAAGATGACCTCTTCTGCCTCCTTGCTCATTGGAGGAAAGCGGACGCCTAGCCATGAAATGTGAAGAACAAGGATGGGGGAAACAAAGGGGGAAAGCACATTAATGGAGGGAGAGCTTGAAGCTTGGGATGAGGCCGAGAGGAGATACAGGGGAAAAATCAGAGGTGGGCCAGAAGTAGAATCAAGAGAGGTGGTAGTGTAGCGACATGAAAAGAGCTAGAGAAAACCTAACCTTCAACAAACCAGGCAGAGAGTGATCGGTGTGACGCAAGATAAGAACCACGAGCAATAGGCTTAAAAGGGGGACTAAAGGAATAGACCACCCAAAATTAACAGACCAAGGGAGGGGAAAAATAACTAGAATGCCACTATCCTAGGATGCAAGCAAAAAATCAAGAATAGGAATTTTACTAATGAAGCATTGTTCATAACAAAGATAATTATGATATCGAACTTGAAACTCGTCAGTAGTGCCTGTAACGATCTAGAGGTGACACACTTGGTGTTGTTTAGTTTCCAATTGAAGACCACAATGAAGCTAACATACAACGATAGCTCCATTTTAGAATCCACATTGGCCTGTACTCCCTTTAAACTATTATTTTTGGCCCCTAAAATTTTGGCTCTAAATTTTTGGCCCCTAAAATTTTGGCTCTAAATTTTCGGCTCAGAATCCTTTTAGCCTTAAAATTTTGGCCCCTAAATTTTTAGGCCCCAAAAATTTCGGCCCTTTAAGGCAACCCCCTAGGGTTAGGGTTTCAAGCAGAGTTCAACTAGGGCTTGGACATTGGACTAATTTGAAGTTGTTTCACCTTCTTGAGCTTTGATACATCAAAATCTAGTAATTTGCATGGTTGAAATTGCTTCCCTAGGGTTGACGTCACCAACCCTAGGTAATTCTAGGGCTAGTAAAGCCCTAATTCTTCACCAAGGCTTCAACTTAGGGTCACTTGAAGGCTTTTGGCTCCTTTTATTGATCATTCCAAATTTCATAAGCCTTTTCTCGGTCTTATGTGCCTTTGTGAGCCTTTATCATTGCTTATCTCTTAAACCCTAGGCCATAAATACTTTTGATAGGCCCCTGGAGAGCACGTTATTCCTTGTTTCACTGGATTGGGCCTTGTTCTTAGTTGGAGTTCTCTCCTTGAGTCTTTTGTCCTTGTCTCGTAAGATTGAGCCTTGTCCTTAGTCTGAGTATCTTAGATAAACTTGTTCAACATCCTTTATAGGTTCCTTTGAGGGTGTGCTTCTCCTTATTACATATAATTGAGCCTTGTTCTTAGTCCAAGTACCTTGTCTGAACCTATTCAATTGTCACCTTTGAATCCTATACCTAGAATATTCTCTAGGTGACCTAAACTAGGGAGCATCCCTTGTGGTGAAAATCCTCTAAAGAGCAGGAGGTGGTGTGCTATAATGACAATGGTCCTCCACCTCATTGTTGTCCCTTGGTCTAGTTGTTGTCTTGTGAGCTCCCCTCACAAGACCTGCTAGATTTTGAGGCAACATTTTTGGTGCCATTGTCGGGGAGGAGTTGAGTCAACCTCCTTGTAATCTAAAGACTAAGCTTCATTTCCTTGATTGATCTTATCCCATAGACAAGGATAAATCTACTCATCTGGCGATTCCGTTGAAGGAATGAGTCTTTGTTTCTTTTAATATTTTAGGAAACGAAGACTTGATGTTTGCAAGGTGAGGCATGCACCATTGCAAAGGCATTTAAAGCTCACTTTGGAAACTTCATCACGAAAAGATTCAACATTGCACTTAAAATCAATCTTGAAGCATTGTTGCGAAGGTGGCCACAACCGCTATATAAGAAGAATGTGAATTTGAAGTTCCTTGTGAGAGCCACGAAGAAAAAAAGTACCACAAAATCTCATAATAATAATGAGCATGTTGCTGAAGATCAACATGATGCTTTCCTATGTGCATCAAATCATGAATGCTATCCTAATGAATGGAAGGGCCTCTTCTACATGTTTCAAACTTTCATTATGATGATTTTTAGCCTATCAAGGAAGGTGTTGCGAATGCTTAAGAGGAGTTCGATGCCAATCTAAAGGAGCCTCTTGGCAGCCATGATATAGTAAAAATCGGAGAGTATTCTCAACCCCTTGATTTTTTTCAAAAGGGGCTTTTCTTAATGTTTGAACAAGACAACCCTAGATGTAGCATTGAGGACAGTGGTGGAGAAAAAGAGGCATGTTCTTTTGTTGCTTACGCTGAAGAAGACCATTACCCTGATTTGAAGGAAAAGCTAATTTTCCCACTTGAAGACAAGGGACTGTGGTTCTTCCTGAAGTATGAAGATTCTTTCTTGCTTTGCATCTTCTATAATGATTAGGAAGATGTGATTCTTTCCTGCCTTGCATCTTCTATAATGATTAGGAAGATGTGATTGTTGATGTATTTGAGCCATCCTTACATCCTCCTGTTGTCATCCCTCAGTCAAGTTCAGGTCACATAAGTTTTGAACATGATGAGTTGATGTTGGTTGACCCTTTTGAACTTGATTGTTGTAACAAGCAACCAGGTAGTCAATGTCTTGTCCTCCAACCATCTTTCTCCTCATGCCACTCATAGCATGTCCCTAGGGACATCAATGATAGTTGTATGCTAGAGATAGCTATTGGATGAGAATTCTTGAAATTGATAATTGATTACTCCATATTTTGTCTACAAAAAAGAATCGACGAGTGTAGGAAAAATGTGGACTCTCCCTTGTCATCTTATGTCCCTTGTCATCTTATGTCCCTTCTCATGGTAGTAGAATTGATCCATGGACGATTTATTTTCGCACCTCCCACCCTTATGACTTAGATCTAGCATTTGAGGATTGTGATGTTTCCTGGTTTAATCTTATGATTAATCATAGGGGTAAGAGGTATGATATAGATCTAATGATATGTTGGGTACATTGGTTACATGGTTATACTTAGGTGATGTATTGTATGTTAGCATAGAATAGAGTAGATAGTTGCATTGCATTTGTGTGAGCATATCACTTATTGATTTTATCATTCATTGTAGAGTAGGTTTCATTTAGCTAGAATTTATTTTTTGTACAAATTTTATTATTATCATAGAAAACCAGGGTGATAACCAACATCTAGTGCACATGCTCCCAAACAAGTTGATTTGAGTGTGCAGGTAATAGGTCTATGAGCCTAGGGATTGTTGGATTTCCCATGAACTCTCCATTTGAGCATGTGGATCATGTGCTCTATGGTGAGCTCATGTCCCCAAGTTGGTGCTAGATTGTTTGTATGTGAAGGAAGCTCCACAGATTCACAGATTTGAGTCGACATTTCCGAACCTCCATCTGGGTCCATCTTCAAGACATGATTGAAAGTGAAGAGCATACATTTAAATGAATAATGAATGAAGAGAATATGAAACTTCAAAAAAAGTCAACAAGGGCCGACTAACTGAGAGAACAATAAGTTAATAATTTAAAATAAGAATTTTAACCTAAAAATTTTGGAAGAAGATTGTAATATACATCAAAGTATAATATAATAATAATGTATTAAGCAGTAAGTTTCAATAATTTCCAAGTGTAATACCGTATCATTGATAAATTGCAAATACATAATATGGCTGGGGCTAGTAAAATTTTAATAATTAATTACTTTATCATATATCAGAAATATGAATGAAGGATTTATAAAATAATAGAGTATGAAATAAGTTTTTTTGTTTTTGTTTTGTTTATATATATATATATATATATAAACAATAATGTTATATGATGTGTTTAGTAATATGGAAGAAAATTGATTAATAAATTAAATTTAAATAATTGAGATGTTTAAGGGAATCTAAGCTAAAGGTAGAATGAAATGGGGGGGTGGGGAGGAGAAAGAGGTGGGGGGGGTGACGTTTTGAAGAAAGGGAAGGGCGAGAGAGAGACATAAAAATTGAGAGAAAAAGAGATATATGACAAATGGAGGAAGGTAAAGTTTTTTGGGATAAAATCAATATAATATAATTTTATTTTATAGTGTCAAGGAGGGGTGACCAATTTTTATTGATCTCAAGGCCATTGTCTCGATTAATATTATTAAGGTGTTTTTGATCTCAAGGACTTCCCTTACCCATCGTCTATAATAATGATTTTCTATAGCAAGGATTTTGGTGTTTTCTAGGTTGACATGATGTTTAGTGTTCATGGTATGCTCAACAACAATTGAGTTCTTGGATCTCTCATGTCTTATGTCTGCACCATGTTCCTTAATTCTTTCTTTTAGGGAACGCCCAGTTTCACCAATATAACATTTGCCACAAGAGCATTCTATCTTGTAAACACCTTTGAATTCGAAATGGTCAATGTTATCCTTTACAAAGTTCATCATTTGTCTTATGCTAGTATGAGGTCTAAAACATGTTTTGATTTCTTTTCTCTTCAAGACATTGGCAATCTTGTTAGTGGTTCCTTTGAGGTAAGGTAGTAAAGCAGTCTTACAAGGGATTTGGATGTTCGAGTTAGGAGGATTATTATTAGGTCTACGTGAAGGGCATCATCAATATATTTCTACTTGTACCCAAGGTTACTGAAGACTTTAATTAGGTGCTCTAACTCATTAGATTGATGGCCAGTACCAGAGATTTGCAAAGCTCTATAGGGCAAGGTTTTAATAACACCAATATTTTGTAATGGATGATTATGAGAGTCAACGTGGATGTAGTTTTCTGTGTGGGTTTTCTTTCAGTAAACCTTATGATCAAGCTTTCCATCAGGTTTTCTTACGATAAGAATATCCACGAAGGGGATGCATCCATTTTCTTCTATCTCCATAGTAGACTGAATATCATTTGAAATGTTGTTGAGGTATTGTAGAAATTTTTCCAACTCTTCCTTACCATGCGGCCAAATGACATTAGTGTCGTCAACAAATCTTTTCCAAATTTTAGGCTTAAGGTGATATGTATTAAGTTTCTTGCTTTCAAACATCTCCATGTAAAGGTTGGCCACTATAGGGGAAAGTGGGGATCCCATAGCAACACCACTGGTCTGTTCATAAAATTCCCCTCTAAAACTGAAAAATGTGGATCTCAGACAAACTTCTGCTAGTCTTGCTATTACAGGGTTAGCCACATCTTTAACAACTTGAATGGCTTCATCAAGTGGAATTTTTGAAAAGAGGGATACCACATCAAAGCTAATAATCATATCATTAGGGTTGATTCTTTCCTCCTTAATTAGTTGTACAAAGTGGGTAACCCCATAGGAGAAAGATTTTCTCCTACATTTGACAGCCAACCAGACAACCAACCAGCGAATGGCCCTTGATATTCACTTCTTAATGATGATATGTCGTGTGCCTCTGCCATCTGCATCAGCCACATACATCTCACCATCCGACATTTCCTCTTGGATGAAGGTGGGTTGTTATTCAAAAGGTACTTTGATCATTTTGCAATCGAGTGCTTATACTTGTTTGTTTTGGGCATTTAGTATGGATAAAGGGGTGATGTGGAAGATTAACCGATCTTGACTGTAAATTTGTTCTCTCACCTTATCAGCTCCAAACATCAAAATGCATATAAAGATCTCCAAACATCCATAAAAGATCAAGTGCGAGTTCCTCTAAGGAGGCTGAAACTCCAATGTGTGATGATCATTTGATTCAAATGAGAAGTTCTCTATTTATATGAGGCATTCAAATGCCATATTAGCATATAAGCCCCTACAAAATGATAAAATAATTTGTAAAACATGTCTAGGTCACAAGATGACCTAGTAGCCTTTGTAAAATATGATTTATCTCCACATGTGCAAGCCGTAGTGATGATGTCATGCAAGCGTAGGCTTGCTTAGGGCAAGCGTTGATCTCCTCTAGTGCCATGACAAGTATATGGGGGATCTAGAATCATAATCTACGGGTTGGCCCCTAGATCTCTTTGAAAATCATCCCAAAGACCACAAAATTGGGTCTCATGGGTCTCTGAGTGGTGAATAAGTTTGATTCTGCTCCAATGTTGAGGGCACTGAAGATGGTGCTATCCTTCCCATGTATCAAGGCATGAGACAAACCTCATATGGGCCTTGGATCAACTGCCAAACCTTATGATCACTGCTAAGCCAGCTGGGGGCTGGCTGGTCTCATTGCATCATCCAAGAATAAAAAAGCTATATGCAGGAATGATGTGGGTGTTGAAGGTGCCCATGGCTATGAATGATGCTCAACAACTATCCAGAGTCCCATGGCTCTCAATGCATCACATTTGGGTGTCAATATGTCCTTCTCGAGGACTTGGACCCCAGTTAAATTGCCCAGAACTATAGATGGAACCACTTGCCAATCACACATAATATCCAGTGCTGCAACTTTCACCATTAGATACATTAATCAATATTGCATCTAAGTGAACCAAGCTTGAAATAAATGGGCAAATTAACACTTTATATAAGGCTTCTCTTCCAAAATTGGGCCCTTAGTCACGTAATGGTGTTACCTCCCTAGGTAGGAGTGGTTAATAGATGACCCTATTAGGTGTTCTTAACTCCCGAGGGGAAGTGACATCCTTGGTCCACCCTTCATTCGATAGGTGCCATGTGAATGATGATGGAACGAAGGGGAAAATACTTCATGGTCTAGTGCCATGGTCAAAGGGGCTGGCTATGATGGAGTACCTCATCCTAGGTGTATAGATGTGACTAGGGAGCAATCATGGATGCATTAGTTACCTCAACCTTTGTTTTTCCACCCCTTTAAATGCCTCTTACTTTTTCTTGATTCTTCTTTGTATTACTGCTCGTAGCTCAAGGAAAAGGACCTTGCTTTGTATGATGTATACTAGTTATTACCCCTTTAAGGACGGGGCAGTTCATTGCCCATCAAAGGTTGGGACATGTAAGGGTTCCTTGTTTTCTATGAGATAGGGAAGCATTGGCCCAGGAACCGGGTGATGGCCATATGAGAGAGGTAGAGCTCATGCTTAGATTTTGCCCACATACTAATTTATAAGTCCTACCCATCTTTTTCATTTGATTTTTCTTCCTTTTTTCTTGTGGCCATCATATGCTCTTTCCATTTCTTCTGCTGCATCAATATCCCAGGGTGCATTTCCAGGCCCTACCTAGGTATGAGGATGTGTGGGTACCAAACGTAAAGAACCAATGATCAGCTGAACCCGAAGAAGGGAGGTGGAATAGGGGCTCATAATGTAAGATGGAAAGTGGTATGGAATATGGGGAGATGGGGCTACACTATCTTAATCACGGCTTCCCAAGTAGTGCCCCATCCTAAAACCATGGGCCATTAGGGGAGGTTCCATTGGATTAGAATTGAAAATCAGCCCCCCATTTAAGGTGAGGGAACAAGATTATGACTAAGACCCTTTTTTCTTCCAAGTTATCCCATAATCCATGTCAAAATGCCCAAATACAAACAAACATAAACACATGATTGCAAAATGAATAAAGTATTTTTTCATCAGAAGCCCACCTTCAAACATGCACTATTGACAAATGGGCGAGGAGACATATCACTGATGCAGGTGACAAACATATGAATGGCACGTCACATCGGCTACAAGGTGGTTGTCAGGGGCTGCTGGCTGGAAGAGATGAATAGGAGAAAATTTTCTCCTAGGGGTCACCCACTTTTGGTGGTTAACATCTAGCTCTAACTGGGACATGAGCTCATCGTAGAGCGCATGATCCATGTACTCGAAGAGGGAGTTCATGAGAACTCCGACAATATCTTGGGACCGCAGAACTGTAACTTGCAAACTACAATACAATTGTTTGGGAGCATGTGCACTGGGCGTACTATAATCACCCATATTTTTCATAAAGAAATAATCCATATAGAAATGTAATTCTGTGCTAAATGCAAGTCTAATCTACATGCAATTTAATCTAACATGAGAACATGATATGATCATATTAGCTATGAAAAAGTAATATGCAATGCATTTACACTACCATGCATAACATGTAAAATCACTTCCCATCGGGATAATTCCCCTTAGGATTTGGTCATTCACAGGGAGGGGAATTAGTTCTCCTTCAAGAGTCTCAAGGTGATAGGAATTAATGCCTGTTATATCCAATATTCTATAGGGACCAATCCACAAATTGTCAAGATTTTTATGCATGCCAAGATTTTCCCTCCTCTTGTCCCACAAGAGGACCATGGTCTCGGGCTCCAAGGCTCTAACCCTAGCTTATTTGTTGAACATATGCTTCATCTTTTCTTGGTTTCCTCCTGTTTGGTCAATAGTCTTCCTATGCATCTCTTCAACTTCTATGATTTGGTCAATCCTTGATTGTATAGAATCTTGTTGGTCAGGGAATGTTTTCAAGCACTGTAGCATAGGTAATTTCAATTGAATAGGTAGCTTCACCTCGGCCCCATATACCAACTAAAATGGGCTATAACTAATAGAGGCTCTTATTGTATTGTGGTCAACCCATAGAGCATATTTGATTTTACTATCCCAATTCTTCTTGTCCTCTCCCACTGTTCTTTTGATGATGTTTATGAGTTTCTTATGGTTAGACTCAACCTGACCATTTCCTTGAGGGTAGTAATAGATGAATGTGCTAGCGCAATTCCATAGTCACAACACATTCATGCCAACGCCATAGAGTCGAATGCTTTGGCGTTGTCAGTCATGATCTTGGTGGGGACACCAAACCTTGTGATGATTCTCTCTTCAAGGAAATCTAGAACAACCTAATCAGTGGCTCTTTTGGTAGGTATGGCGTCAACTCATTTTGTGAAATAGTCAGTGGCTATAAGGATCCATTAGTGCCCATTGCTTGAGTTATCTTTGAACTCTCTAATGAAGTCAAGACCCCATTGTTGGAAAGGGGCTTCCACAGTGACACTCTTGAGGGGAAAGGCAGGGAGCTATTGTTTACCAGCGAATAATTGGCGTGGTTGGCACTTTTTGACATAGCTCAAAGTAGCAGCAAAAATGGTAGGCCAGTAATATCCTTTTCTCAATATTTTATGCATGGTGGTCCTAGTGGCATAGTGTCCCCCACAAAATCCTACATGGAACTATTTGATCAAGCCTTCAGAATCTATTTTGTTAACACACTAGAGAATAACCCCATTCGGGCTCATCCAACTAAGGCCATCTTGAGTTAAACAATATGTAGTGGTTTTCAGTCTCAGATCCCTCCTTTTGTGATCCACTAGTTGGGGAGGGGTAGATAAATTTTGCAGATAATAGATAATCTCATAATGACATTCATCATTTTCAAGCTCAGTAGCAGTGGTGCATATCTGCTCTTCTTCACTTGCTTGATAGCCTTGCTATTATTTTCGATCAACATCTCAAATAATCCTTGCCCTTTATAGATCCTTTTGGGGCAGATTTCCAAATCATATTCTTGGATTTTCACAACCCATTTGCCTATTGATCTGAGGGAATCACTTTGGGATAAGACATCTTTCACTGTGGGGTATGGGATGAAAGCATGTATCCTATTGTACCCCACATATGCTCGGAATTATTTCAATGAATTTACAAGGGCGTAATCTTGCTTTTCAATCAGAGTGTACCTTGTATCCGTATCTCTCAATGGCTTGCTTATGAACGCTGTGGGTCTTTCATTGCCATCATCATCTTTTTGCATAAAAATTCCCGCAATTGTGTCCTTGGATGCAAATGAATAAATGATAAAGTCCTTAGGATAATCGAGACTAATGAGCACAGGGGACGAAGCTATCCTATTCTTGATTTCTTTTAAAGACTTGTCCTTATCCCTATCCCAGATGTAGGGGACATCTTTCTTTAATAGGTTGTTCATTGCTTTGACAACTTCGCGAAATTGGGGACAAATTTTCTTACAAAATTGTTTTTGCTGAAAAATGATCTTAGAGCCCCTTTGTCTTTTGGGGAAGGGATTTTCTTGATGGCTTCTATTCTCTTAGGCTTAATGCTAATCCCATCCTTAGAAACAATATGCTTGAGTAATTTTCCATGATCAACTCCAAATATGCATTTCTTAGGATTGAGTGAAATGTTGCACTGTCTACATTTTTCAAATACCTTCCTTAAATGCTTACACTGGTCATGTCTTTTTTTAGAACCAACTCAGAGCTTCTTGATATATTTCCATAAACTTCCCTATCAAATCCTGAAGGGTAAAATTCATAGCCCTTTGAAAGGTAGACCCAACATTGAGTAGTCCAAATGGCCTTGTAAGGAACTTGTACATTCCCCCAAGGAGTTGTGAATGTGGTTTTTGTTGGACACCTAATCCTAAAGGGTTAGTGTGGAATTCGAATGGACAAAAGCAGTCCAAGAGACCTTGGGATCTGAATCCCAAGAGTCACCTATTGTACTATAAATGTGTATCTTATGTTAATAAAAAAATGAACTCATTGATTTATCTTTCACACTGTTTTACTATCCATGTGTGTTTAACATGGTATCAGAGCAGGCGTATTCCTGCCCTGCAAAATTAATGTGAGCCATTTGTCTTATGGTCTTTCTGTGCAGTGATTTCTGTCATCAATTCTGCATCTCAGGAATATTTTCTCACTAATATTTCTTCAGCTAAATGTTAGCTGCTCCTGGCGCTGTCCAGCACTGTCCTTGTACCTGCGCTTCTGTTGTGCTGTCATCCTGACATTGAAACGCCTGAGCGCTGTCATAACCTGAGCGCTGCCCTTTTCACGCCTCTGGTTTCATAGATATTTTAGATTCCTTGTAACTCCTCTGCCTGCCTGAACGTTATTCCCTCTGCGCATATGCCTGAACGTTTGCAGTGTCCTGAGCGCTGCCTCTGTCCATAACTGCGCCCTAACGCTTGTCTCAGGTCTGCTCGACTGCCATTGTATCGCAGCGTTATCCCAGCCATTGTGACTACGGTTACCTGCTTGAAATGCATGGTGGTAAGATAGGCCAGGGATCCCTTGTTTCCTGCTGCAACCTCTTCCACTCTAAATAATCAATACGAAAGACAAATTGTGTACACCTGTGGACCTATCTTCGGTTGTTGGAGTAATCTTAGGAACAATCAAATGTTCACCATTTTCACCGATTGTTAGTTCAACCCTTCCTTCATCACCATGCAAACACGCAGTACATTCCCTTCGTTATCAGCTCTGTAGGTAAAACCTGAATCACAACGTCTGTGTATTGTTTCTGTGGATCGATATAGGCATCAAAATCTGGTTTGCGGGCTCCGATACCAGGTCTTAAATCTAAATAACGCTGGTCTTTAGCAGAATCGCCAGACTTATCCCACTTCTCGATCATGTCGAGCAAAATATAAAAAGCATTCTTGAGAGGACTTGAACTCCGGACCGGTTCCCCTTTCGATTCCAGCCAAGACGGTTCTACAGACAACACATGTTCTTGTCCTATGGCTATGAGGCACTTGAGCAGAAAAATCCGACGCTCTCCTGGTCCGTCGAAAGCCAGCGGATAATTGACTCTTCTGTTTCCATTGTGGAAAGACTTCACTCGCTGTTGACGATCGAGCACTTCAATTTTGTCGTGGAGAGACCCCACGGCGCAGAGGCTGGACCGTAAGATCTTTAAATTGTGGATTTCTTCTTCTAAATTCGACGGCGAGCAGGCGGAGTTCTCAGAGGTGAAACCAGTAGGCACCGTCGAGATTGCTTTGACGACTCCGAATATGGAAGAACGATTTCTAATGCAATAACTTGTGGGGATTCTTCGTTCTAGGGCCGAGCTCCCGCAGTAGAATGTCAGTACAGGTGGCTTAAAGCCGGTTTCAGCTCCATGAGAGGACTTCTGACGGCCGAACACATTTCCGAGGGCCGGCACCTTGCTGCAAGAAGCCATGGCCAATAAGACCGAATCAAGCAATAATGTCTGTTAGTAATTTTCATAACTAGGAGGCTTGAGAGGATTTAAAAGTATAATAAGGAGCGACATTTTTCGAATTATCAGGCTTGGATGGGTAAGGTGAAATTCATACTGCTAAGTTGTCGACTGAAGATTATCGCAGGAGGACGCGTGTAAACTCTGTTTTTCAGCAGACCGAGTCAGAAAAATGACTCGCTATTACTTTCATCTGTAGACGAAGATATTGATTCCTTTTTCCCATCAAACTCTTGATTCCAGTGTCATTATCTTTTGGAATACATTGATTGTGCAGAATTATTTAAAAGCCCGCTGAGAACAATTCTCGGTTTGCAGTTAGACATCCCAACGCAGTCAATTTTGCTCTATTGTTCACTCTTGTACACTGTTATGACATCATGTCGTTGTTTTGTTCGATTTGGATCGCAAATTTCTGACTCCGGGTGAGAGCAGATATGTTAACGTACCAGCCTTCTGTTTGTATATTGTTATGAACCCCTCGGCAACGCAGTGGAACCAGGGTCTGTGTGCGCAGTTGGATATTTAGTTGATATTTCAGTGTCATCTGTGATTTTGGCACAAATCCTCCAAGATGCCTGGAAAATAATTAGGTTGTCATGATAGCTCCTCCACCGCTGTAGAAATCAAAGAGAAAAAGTCATTCTTGCTGTGAAATTTCTACAGAATTTAAAGAACAGAATCTCTGAAAGTCTGGTGATATTTGTATAATTTTGACAGTTTCAAGATATCTCTGGTTGATTTTTCCCTTTAAGCTATAGGTCTCTCTTGTGCAACTTGAAGATATTTAGCAGCTTACATTTTTCTGTGGGATTTGGAGATTTTTAAGGTGTAGAAAAATGGCTAAGCTTGAAAGAATATTAGAATTATTGAGAACTCTAATCATGTCCACTGCTAACAGCACAGTCAAAATTAACAAAGCCTCTCTTTCAGACATTCAAACATGTCTGCAATATGCACAAGAAAAGATAGAGTTTTTGCAGCTTGAATCACAACTGCAGCAGGAAGAATTACAGCAGTGGAGTCATCATTCTGAACCTGTTTCTGTTCAGAACATTGAGACTGCAACCCATCAACAGCAAGTCAGTAATGTTACAGTTCATTCAGATAAAGCAGCAAAGTTACATGCAGATGCAGAGGTTCAGTCTGCACTTCCCAAGCCCATCATCAGACCTTGGGAACAGCTTGTCCACAACAAGCACAGAACTGGTCTTGGATATGACAAGGACTTGTCCTTTCATATTCCAGACTACTCAAAGCCCATTCAGTTTCAGAGTGCTGGATTCATTGATGACAGTTCACCTGCTTCTCATGACAGTTCAGCTTCAGCTGTTCCAGATTCTGCCCCTCTTCCACAGCAACAACAACAACAACAACAACAGATTGAGAAATTCCAACATTGTGATCGAGTTGGCCATCTGAAAGATCATTGTTTTGATCTTCATCCATGTAAGCACTGTCATAAAACCAGCCATTCTTCACACAGATGCTTCAGAAATAAACATCCTGCAAGAACAAAGATTCATCTTAGATGGATCGCTTCTTGGCAATGGGCATCAACAGCCAAGAAGATATTCCAAACACATGTCAGAACTTGTTCCAGAATATTGAACAGTCTTGCAGTTGAGTTTTCTCCATCTTCTCACCTTGTATCTGACAGGGGGGGAAATGATGGTCATCTACAAGCTTCAAAGTCACATCAAGCGAGCCTGAGCCACAACCTGCCACACCAGTTTCAGAGTTGCAGCCAGAGACAAAGATGCCTGAACATGCCTTCAGTTGGCAATCTGGGACACTTCCTCTAGCAGAAGACTTCAGCTTCTTGCCAGTTTTGGAAGAATTCCAGGAACACAGATTGAGAACACTTCCTCTAGCAGAAGACACCAGCTTCTTGCCAGATTTGGAAGAGTTCAGGAATTGCATTAAGCATTCCAGAGTTGTTGGTCATCCTTAAACCATCACAGATTGAGAACACTTTCTCTAGCAGAAAACTACAGTTTCTTGCCAGTTTTGGAAGAGTTCCGGGAACTGCACTAAGCGTTCCAGTGTTGGTGGTCATCCTTAAACCACCGCCCTTTTTTACCAACATTTCATAGAGCACATTCAGCCTAGTGCTGCCATGCATTTTTTGCACATTTTGTATTACAGCTCTCTTCTTGGACTCATACATAACCCTTCGGATTAAGGGGGGGAATGTTGGACACCTAATCCTAAAGGGTTAGTGTGGAATTCGAATGGACAAAAGCAGTCCAAGAGACCTTGGGATCTGAATCCCAAGAGTCACCTATTGTACTATAAATGTGTATCTTATGTTAATAAAAAAATGAACTCATTGATTTATCTTTCACACTGTTTTACTATCCATGTGTGTTTAACAGTTTTCATTTGATCTTCTTCCTTAACCATAACTTGATTGTACCCTGAGAAACCATGAAGGAATGACATTAACTTGGAACATGTTATACGTTGTAACATATTTTCTATGTTTGGTAGAGGGTAATTGTCCTTAAGACAAGCTTGATTTAGGTCCCTAAGTCTATACACATTCTAATGTTCCCAGTTTTCTTTCGGGTGACCACAGGATTGGAAATCCATGAAGAATTCCTAATAGCCTGGGAAATTATACTAGCATCCACCATCTTCTGGAGCTCTTCCTTAACCAAAGGGGCTAGCTTTAGATTCATCCTTCTCAATTTTTGTTTTACAGGCTTGGCTGTATTGAGTTTCTTGTGCAATCAAGACAAAACAATTTTTCAACCTGATAACTACTTCTAATGATACAACATTACTTCTTTAGACCATTCCAATCATAAAGCAGTTATACATGAAAAATTTCAACCATTCACTTCTACGATAGAGAAAAAATAAACAATAAAACAAGAGACTAGAGACACCAAAAATTAGGCCATCAGCTAGGGAAAAACCCATAACGGGAAAACCCATCAAATCATTCCTTATGAGAGAGAGAGTTCAATTCATCACTTTGTACATGAAGATATCAAGACATAATCAGAAGCTGACTAACAAGGTGACATCCCATAGGTGTCATGCCAACCAAAGTGCTAAATTAAAATATCACAAATTCGTCACATTTGGCATCACACCTTCACAAATGTCACAGAGACGATGAGCCTCAGATCTTCGTGACAACCCTCTGTCCTTGGCATATATCATAGAGATGACAAACCACATACTTCACAAAGAAGACAAACCTCTGTCCTTTGGAGTCATAGGACTTGCACATATAGAGCCACAAAACTCGTGCCTTTGGAGCCACAAAACTTGCATGAGCCACATAACTCGCAAATATAGAGCCACAAAACTCACACATATACAGAGAATAATCCCACAAATCTTCGCATGAAATGCCACAGGAATCTCGCATAATTACAAAGAATAATATTGCCTTAGAGCTCACATAGAACATAGATGAGATCCGAAAATATGCCTTGGAGGTGAGATATTAGGGTCAATATATAGTTGTTCATTCATGCGAATAGACGTGACTGTTGGGCAGGGCGACATGTTCTAGGAGGAGTTGACTTGAGCAAATTTGGGAGGAAAAATTCAAATTCAAATTTTCTATTTTCTTCACATGATGAAAATACCGACCATGGCTACCATATTTCCAACACGCTCCTTCCTGGAGGGGAATTGTATGTTGTATAATTCAAGGCTATAGGATTTTAGGTCCTGACAATACCAAGCAAAGACATCTTTGAACGCCCTTAATAATCTTTCTAGTTCATCTCTTACTTGTTTGGACACCCTTCCCTATCTTAACCATTTGAGGGGACGAAGGAGATGCCATGTTGATTTCTATAATGTCAGATAGGTCCTGGGCTTGTTCTTTGACTCGACTTGTTGTCTCTATAAAACTGCCTCTCCCTAACTAGATCTCATTCACTATCATTTGGCTCCTCTTTTTTTTGGAGAAAGCGCACTTTTTCTTTATTGTTGTCAAAGACAGGCCAATGCTCAGAATAGTCAGAGATAGCAAGACGATATATAGTTTCCACAACACATCTTCCTAGCTGGAAATTTCCTCATCAGGGAGTTGAGAATTAGATGCAACCACAACAAGGGCATCAACTAGATAGGTACTATTCCTAGGCACTTCTTCTATGGTAAAACTCTCAAATTCTTTAATGGTGCTTACAAGGTGATCTATATATGATATCAACTTTTCATTTTTAGTGCTAAAAGAGCCCTTAACTTGAGAAAAAATAAAATCAGAGTCTCCTATAGCAACTATCCTATGGATTAGTTTTGATTGGGCCGCATCTAATCCCAATATCAACGCTTCATAATCAATGATATTATTAGTACAGGTGAACTAAAGCTTTAGGGAAAACAATTTGTAACTCATGGAAGGGGATGTCAAAACGATACTTGCCTCGGACCCTGTCTTTGAGCAAGATTCATAAAAGTACGTAGTCCATACTCCCTCAGGCTCGGGGTTAGGATCAATTTCATTCTTATATATCTTCCACTCACCAAACTCATAATCCTTTTCGAGTAGTTATTCCTTAGAAATGTAGGGAGGCATGACCAAATGTCTAGTGAGAGGTTGCCTGTATATGATAGTGTACGAGTTTTATCCCATAGGGACCTATGTGTAAAACTTATCTTCTTGCATGACACCTCCGAGGTCGACCGCCCATTGCTTAGATAGGAGCATTCCCCATTTGACAAGGAAGTTTATCACTATTATGTCTATAGTCAAACCTCACTAAGGATATCCCTCCAGGGATACCTTTTTCCTTTCTATGATCCCACAAACCTCAAGTTCCTTAGAGCCAATTCTACATATGTTCCCATATTTCCTAGATATGTGCAAGTTGAAGCTTTGCATGATCCTTACAGGGATAACACAAGTCATAGATCTAGAATCAAGAAAACAATCATGTAAGCTGTAATCATGAAACCCAAGGGCTATATAAAAGGGAGGGGATCTCGATTCATATTGTATGGTGTATATGACAATTGGGGGATCCATCTTAGCCTTATCAAAAGCTATTTGCTTTTCCTTTTCTTTGTCAATTTTGGAAAGAATAACGTTGTAATTGTGGCACAATTGAGGTCTCATTTTGGATCTCCCTTTGAAGTTTCGCCATGGGATCATGGAAATCTTCAATTATAACTTGAACAAATTCATGTTGTATTTCTTTAAGGGCTTGATCGACCTCAAGGGCTAGATCTTGAGCATGGAGGATGTTTATTGGTTTCTTGTCTCTTGTTGTGTAGGCTATCTCTCCAACAAATGCTTGGAGGTAAATTGCGAGTGCTAACTCATTTGGGGGCTTCAGTCTTTCAGAGATTAAATCAACAAGAGTGTTAATCTTTGGTTGAATTCTTTGACAGGCTCGTCCTCCTCCATTTTGATGGAGAGGAGGTCTTTGTACAACTCAACCACATCCCTTTTTTTCACCCATCTTTCCAGGAAGATAGTGAGAAACTCATCCCAAGAGCCCAAAGAATTAAATGAGAGGGATAGGAACCAGTCTTGGGCATAATCCCTAAACGAAAGAGCAAACAAAGACATGGCCACGTCTTCTTCGAGCCAAGTTTTTTGTAGGATCTTCATCTTTTCTACCATAAAAGCATGGCACCATATCATAGTGTTGAAGGAGGGGATGTGCAGTTCCTAGGATATTCCCAAAGTTTAGGGGATAAAATACACGTTGCACCTAGTGGGGAACCCTTCTTCTCATGCTATCCCTATCCATGAAAGGAGTGTTAGGGGATCCCTCATCTCTCCTGTGATATTTTAAGAAGGTTTGAGTGCCAACTTCCATTGTCAGCACTTATGAGAGTCGCCATAAGAGGATCTTATCTTGCCATTAGAGAAATTGCCTCTTCAAATGGGGAGAAACCTAAATGGTTCAATCTAGTGGAAGGTAGACTTGCTTCCTCTTTGGCAATGAGGCCAAAAATGTTTCCATGAAATCTAGCGGGCCTTGGAGAGGGAAACCCTACAAGGTGTAAACTAGACCAAGAGGCAACAATGGGGTAGTAGTCCACTGTCACCATAGTCAAAACGCCCTACTCTTTACGAATTTTCATCGATGTGAGGATTCCTGGTAGGAGGGAAATCACTTATAATAGATATTCTAGGGTTAATGTGTGAAATGATCTCACTAGGAACTCTTCAAGAAAGACACAATTTAGGTTCAAGGCTTCACAAGGAAGCAATTCGCTTTCTATAAAGAGACCTAGAAATAAGGGCATAAGACCTAGGGTTTGATAAATTTGACGAGTGTTGGAGTAATTCAAGGTCAAGGCTAGGAGAAAAAGTTTCTTGCAATGTATATCAACAATGCTAAGGCTCTTGAAACCTTCAAGGAAGCCCTTAAGTTGAAGGAAGGAAAACTAGGGTTTCCCTCTTAGGAGAACGACTAGGGCAAGGAATTTATGGGTGAAATTGAAGTGGACGCCCTACAAAATGATAGATTTACTGGCAAATACTATCCTAGTAATGTTTAGGTTCCTCACTTAGCCTTAAAAGGGACGAATTTGAGAGAGAGAAAATATGGAGAAAATTTAAGAATGATCACCAAGAAGTTGGATTAGTGTCTTGTCCCTTGGGAATATGGAGTCTAGGATGATAAAGATTAGCCAAATCTGTTCCTAAGGAGGTTGAAATTTGATGCCCTCGCAATCAAATTTAAGCATTTACCCACTCAATGGAAAAATGAAATTTTATGGGAGAGCTACTAGGAGTTCACCACTAGGACAATTCATTATATATTATGTATGAGTAATGCATGCAATATTCATCTATATAGCAATTCAAAATTGATCTTCAATAAATTAGGGCACAATTTAGCATAACCTAGACTCAATAATTCCATACATAAAACATGCAAGAAATAGATATACAATAATAAAGTACGCTTACAAGATAACATGCAAGATTTCCATCCATTAGACCAAAGAATAGCTCCAAAGAATATCCAAAATTAATAAACATCAAAATGCATCCAAAGATCTCCAAACATCCACAAAAGATCAAGTGCGAGTTCCTCTAAGGAGGTCGAAATCCCAATGTGTGATTATTGTTTGATTCAGATGACAAGTTCTCTTTTTATATGTGGCATTTGAATGCCCTATTAGCCTCTAAGCCCCTACAAAATGATAAAATGCTGTGCATAACATGTCTAGGTCACAAACTCACCTAATAACCATTGTAAAATATGATTTATCTCCACATGTGCAAGTCGTATAGCGATTATGTTATGTGTTATCACTCAAACTAGCAGGGGACCTAAAGGGGATCCCTGAAGGGCAAATGCTAGACCAAGGGCGACAAATGGAGACTTAGCCCACTGTCACCTTAGCCAAGGCTCTCTATTATGTACGGACTTTTACCGATGGGAGGAGAACCGGTATATTATGGAGTCACCAATGAAGGATAGATCAATGAGTGGATGTGGAGTGACCCAAAAGATTCCTTTCCAGAAGAGGTCGAAGGATAGAGCTTTCTTGCTTTTTAAGCAAGGTACAATGTCTTCTAGGAGAAGGATGGGAGGATTTAAGGATTAGGTTTAGGGAATATGACTTGTGAAAAAGTTTCCCAATCCCTAAAATCCTTATTGAAATTGGTATCTTGGATGGTTCTTGAAGAATTGTCTTTTCAAAGGTACGAGACCACACATGACCAAGTGGACCCAACCTAGGTTAGGAGGTAAGAGTTTAGCAACCAATGATATTATTAACCCGGATAAGGAAGGGGAAAGGATCAAAGAAAGAATACACTTAAAGGTGTTGAATTGATCCTATGAGGCATTAGCCTTGGGAACATTAGGACAAAGTTTGATCTCAGAGCTAGGGCTTGGCTTTTCTCACAACTCCACCATCGAAATGGCTTCAAAATTGAAAGAGGCCTTGAGAAGACACCAACACATGAGAGGCAAGGAGATTGAACTTTTTGGAGGGCTATTTTGTTGGGAAAATGATGCCCTAGGTGACCCAACTTGGTTAGACCTAGGAAAAGGTGAAAAATAGTTGATTTTAGGTGACCACCTCTTCGTAGATCAGTGCCTTAGTCTTGGGAGAATGGAGTCTATGATAAATATGAATGAGGACCTTGGTTCTTATTCAAGGAGGCCTCAAGACTACCTCGCTAGCCTTTTAGGACAAAGAGAAGCAATCTTGCAACTTTTATACTTCAATGTGCAAAAGGTGATGGCTTATCAAGATGAATTCGTTGATAGAATTATCCCTAGGAGATTTCATTCAAATTACATGGCCCATACATTGAGAGATGCTATATAGAGACAAAATTCCACAATTTAAGCAATAAATGCATGCAACAATTAGCCCTAAAAATAGCGAAAATCCCAATCCAATGTATATGACAAAGTAAAACAAGAATAGAATTAAAAGCATGTACTTACATGTAATAGAACATAACCATCCATAATTTGGCAATAGAGAATCTCCAAGATAAGATAAACCAAATCCACACATCAAAATTCATCCATAAAGCTCCAATTCATCCTCCAAGAAAAAGTGCGAAATTCTCAAGAGATAGAAGAGATCCAATCCAAAGTGATGATGAGAAAATGAACTTATCTCAGTTGTATTTATACACTAATGAGGAGTTCAAATTAGTCTTCTTGGCCTACATAAACCCCAAAAATAAAATAATGTGCTAATAATCTAACTCTTGCTGACAAGCCCACCAAATTAGCTCACAAATGAAAGAATAAGCCTCTTAAGAGGCCAGATGATAAATAATACATGTCATAGGGCCTTCCAATAGGCTTGATGAGGTCCATGGGTGCTGTTAGCTCTGCTACATGCTGCTGATTTTCTAGGAGAAGGAATAAGTTTGGTCCTTGGTTGCTGGCTCAAAGATGGTTTATAATGGTTTTTATTGTCTCTCCCTATTTTCCCCACTACCTCCATTTCATCCATCCCTTTCATTTTCCCTTTTCTCCTTATAACCCCGTTTCCCGCTTAGTCTCTTCACAAAATTCATTCAAACCTCATTACCTTTGTTTTACACCCGAAGTCAGTGTAAAGTTTGTATTTCCCCGCTTAAGTCCTTTAACACTATAAAAGCCCGCCTAAACCCTGTTTAACCAACTCTTGGGTCATATTTTGTTTTAACACTATTTAACCTTTATAAGCCCCCATAACCCGTTTAAAACCCATATAACCCATGCTGCATTTATTCCCGGGCGCTAAAGTCTTAATCCATTTAACCGCGCGCATATAATAAAATTATTATAACTCGGCAGGCCCATACCTGTCACATCATTCGAAATATGCGCGTGAATCCTGTACCGTTCGATCATTTCCTGCAGATCGAACGCTATACGCTTTCCCCGCTCCATGAAACCGCATGTCTGTTAACCCGCGGGAAAGTGGTTTTCCCCGCCGTCCTGTCAGCCACGTGTCATTATTTCATTGCATCGCTTGCCCTCATACGGATACCGCTGAGCGCCAAGAGCAGTGCGGGGAAACCGCTTACCGCCCTTCCGGTATGGTTCCCTGCTCATTAACCCGTGTTCAGCTCCGCTGCTCGTCAGCTGTCAGATCTCCTCGATCATGATCTGATGGTCCATGATCCTCCTTTTCGAATTTCTTCCCGATAGCCTCTCAGATCCAATCTGCACCGTTCGTTTTCGCGATCCGACGGCTGCTATTGATCCCTGTGCCTCTGTGTCTTCCATCGCCTCCTGCCATCAGATCTAGGCCATCCATTTTGCCATCCAACGACCAGCGTTCTTCCTCGGCTCTTCGTCCATTTTTGATGTATTTTGCTGTGTTTTTGGCCTGTTTTGTGCGCATGAAGAAGGAAGAGATGATCCGGTTTTCAGTGCATGAATTCCTCAGCTACCACAGTTAAAGAACAACACGATCAAGGACAAGAAGGACGATCCTCGAGCAGCTCAATGACTGCAGCAGTTATTGAAATTTATTCAGATAATACTTCATCTGTTTGTGAAGGACAACAAAGTACCAGTAAATGTCATTCTGTCCATTAAAACATTCAGATTGTAGTAGAGGACCCATATCTAACTGTAAATGTGGTTGGTGGTCAGTTATGACCCCTCCACGCATGGGTCTGCAGAGATTTTTTGTAAACAAATTCTATATATACTGAGAAAAAAGATGTAATCAGGTTGATGAGTGTTATTTTGCTGTAAGGTTCAACTTCTGGAGATTGTAACTGCTGTGATACTTGCAGCGTTTGGTCTTCATTTTCAGCTAATGCAAGCTTCTTTTGCTGTTAATTGCTCACTGTCCACTTCTTCTTCTTGTTCTAGGCTGTGCCTGTTTTGCATTTATTCATGTGCTGTTAATATTTAACATTAGAGGGGCTGTGATCCCACCTCTGTGTTAGGATTTAGCATGTATCATTGAATTTGTTTGCAGGTTTCTATTATTTTAATGCCAGAGAGCTGTCATCCTGTCTGTGTATTAAAAAACAGATTTACAGACCTTTTAACTGGTTGCAGCTGGCCATCAGAGGGTCCTGTGCATCTGCTGGTCTGGTCAGTCTTCTCCATCATCACATTTTTCTTAAACTGTGAGTAATTGGTGGTCTAAAGCCTTGTAGTCTGGGGGTGTTCACCTATGTCTGGGGTTAAGCATAGCAAAAGTGGTTATCTGGCTTGAATATGTAGCATTCCTTTCATTCATCCACCATATTTCCAACATTTTTGTTGAGTTTGCGATGTTCCCGAGCATCTCTGATATACAACCTAGGAGAGTTTCTTGGGGTGATAACATTAATTGGCGCCGTTGCCGAGGAGAGGAGAATTGAAGCTCAGCTTCCCTGGGAGAACGACACATCTTCAAGCTTTGATGATAGACAAGGTTTGAACACAATTTTTGGTTGTAATCATCTATCTGACAACTCCAATGGAGGAAGACCATCCTTTGGCGACTCGACATTGAAGTTCTGGCTCAGTTTGTAAGACATACTCGAAGAAATCCTCAGAAATCACCAGCTGAACCAGTGCCTGAACCTGAGAGTACTGTCAAAACGAAGCAAGCATCACAGAAAGGGGCATCAGGATCAGGTAAGCCTAAGAAATCTCATTCATCTCTGAAAGACAAAGTCATAGCTGAAGATGTACAGTTTGAAGATTTAGAAATCAGCACTGTTAATAAGGAAAAACCTTTAGAGATTAGTTTAGCCCCTTGTGCAGTTAGTTCCCCTTTGAATCTCAGTCCAAAGAAAGCATCCCATTCAGTCCAAAACATCCCTTTATCTTTGCCATCCATCACTTTACTCCCTACCATTCAATCTGCTAGTCTTCTTCCAAATATTCCAATCATGACAGGACAACAAGCACCTACGAGAATAGAAAGAATTGTAGCTGCCAGATATGGACCATTGGTATTGCCTGTGCCTTTAAATCCTATGCCTGTGGGAGAATATCAAAAATATATGCCTAAATTCACTGGTACTGAGGGAGTGACAGCAGAAGAACATCTTGAAGCTTTTTACAGTTATGTTGATAATTTAAATATAAGTGAAAATGATGTGTGGATGAGAGTTTTTGTCCAGAGCCTTGATGGAGAGGCTAGGAAGTGGTTTAGAGAATTACCCCAGAGATCAATAATAGATATTGAAGCATTAGATGATGCGTTTTTGAAGCAATGGGGAGAGAAAAAGGACTTGCTGTATTACCACACAGAGTTTGGTAACCTGAAGAGGGAAAATGGGGAATCAATACCTGATTTTTATAAAAGATTCAATCGAATGTATAGTAAGATACCAACTGAGGTAAAGCCTACTTCTACCTCTGCCAAACTCACTTATGCCAATGCTTTTGACTCTGATTTCTACCTGTTATTGAGAGAAAGAAGATGTGCTACTCTAGCTGACATGCATGATGCAACACTAGAAGTAGAGTCTAATATCATGGTTGCAGAAAAGCTTAAAAGTCAAGCTGACAGGAGAAGACAGAGAAATCAGATTTCTACTTCTTCTGCATCATCTTTAGAGCCTAAATTGGACAAAATGACTAAGATGATAGAGTCATTGGCTGTTGAAATTTCTAAGCTGAAAGTTGAACAGAATTCAGGGAAAACAAGGCAACAAAACACATTTGCTCCAAGAAATCAGAATCCATTCATAAGAGCAAATGAGCGGTTACAAATAATGTAGAGGAGTGAAGAAACAAAAGAAGATTAGAAAGTTAAAGCTCCTTTTCAAAATGTAGTCATGGAGGAGGAACAATTTGAAGAAGATGAGGATGAAATTCACTGCATGGAAGATAAAGGCAGCGCTGCATTTTTTACATTGGCCGAGTATGAACAATCATTGCTGCAGGAACAAGAAAATCAAGAATGGGATAGAGAAGCTGTCCTACAAGCTGAACAACAGCAGAGATATACCTTGAGGTCGAATGCAAAGAATGTGAAAGAAAATCCTGCACAAAGAGCTGCTGTCCAAATAGAACCACAGAATATCAAGCAGAGAAAACCAGCAGCTGATCCAACCATCCTCAAAGCTCTAGTTCAAGAGGTAAAAAGTTCTGATAAATCATCTTCTTCTTTCAACTTTGAGTCAGAAGTTTAGAAATTGAAAATATCTGTGCCTCTGGTTGAGTTAGTGAAGAGTGAACTATTTAAGAGGCCTATCCTTGAAGCCCTTGAGCTAGAAACCACGCAAACCTCCACTGACTCTGTTAATTTGCAAGATGACAAGCCTGCGATTGTGCTCAGCCCCATGATTGAACCTGTTGATAATAATTCTTCATCTTTTTATGTCTCATTGACCATTCATGATAAAATCCTTCACAATTGCCTACTAGACACAGGGGCCAGCCACAATTTAATTCCTAAAGCTGTCATGGAAGAGTTAGGCCTTGATATCACCAGACCCTATCATGATTTATTCTCTTTTGATTCAAGGAAGGTGAAATGTCTTGGATTGATTAAAGATCTGGCCATTACTGCTGTCCAAATAGAACCACAGAATATCAAGCAGAGAAAACTAGCAGCGGATCCAGCCATCCTCAAAGCTCCAGTTCAAGAGGTAAAAAGTTCTGATAAATCATCTTCTTCTTTCAACTTTGAGTCAGAAGTTCAGAAATTGAAAATATCTGTGCCTCTGGTTGAGTTAGTGAAGAGTGAACTATTTAAGAAGCCCATCCTTGAAGCCCTTGAGCTAGAAACCACGCAAACCTCCACTGACTCTGTTAATTTGCAAGATGACAAGCTTGCCATTGTGCTCAGCCCCATGATTGAACCTGCTGATAATAATTCTCCATCTTTTTATGTCTCATTGACCATTCATGATAAAATCCTTCACAATTGCTTGCTAGACATAGGGGCCAGCCATAATTTAATGCCTAAAGCTGTCATGGAAGAGTTAGGCCTTGATATCACCAGACCCTATCATGATTTATTCTCTTTTGATTCAAGGAAGGTGAAATGTCTTGGATTGATTAAAGATTTGGCCATTACCTTAACTCATAACTCATCTGCCCATGAAGAGTATGATGATGGATATTGTGGTAGCAGATGTCCCTCCTAAGTTTGGTATGCTGCTGTCCAGAGGGTGGATTAAGAGACTAGGTGGGACATTACAGAATGATTTATCTTATGCCACTGTCCCAGTGTTTGGAGGAGAAAGCAGGAGATTATATAGAGAGGCACAGTTGGCATATATCATCAGTGATGAGAAGAATCCTACAAATCATCCCATTTATGCATTGGACACTAATTTTGGAGCATGTAGTCTCCAAATAGAAGAATCTCAGAAGGCCTCAATGCAGCTCAGGAAACCAACAATTCAGGCCGAAGAAGAGCAAGGAAGTTAGGTTTGGGAGATGTACTTTGATGGAGCATGTTCTAGGGAAACTGCAGGAACAGGGGTGGTGCTAGTATCTCCACAACAAGAAAGCATTCAGCTGTCTTTTAAGCTGGTTTTTCAATTCACATAACATAGCAGAATATGAAGCTCTGCTATTGGGCCTTAATGCAGCAAAAGACAAAGGAATCAAGAGTATAAAGGTATTTGGAGATACTGATTTGATCATTCAGCAAGTAAATAAAACATTTCAGGAAGAGCACCCAACGCTGAAAGCATACAGAGATGAGGTATGGAGAATTAGAGACTCTTTTGATTATTTCTGTTTTTCATACATTCCTAGAGCCCAAAATCATCTTGCTGATTCCCTTGGTGTTTCTGCTAGTCTATTTATACCTCCCATGCCTCTCAGATTAGTGTATGAAGTCCAAATGAAATACAGATCGTCCTTGCCCGATAATGTCCACCATTGGAGAGTCTTTGAAGATGATGATGAATTAAATAGGTTCCTTCAAGTCGTTGATGAATTTTCAGAAATGCAAATTGACCAAGAGAATGAAGCCTTGGAAGAAAATCCCCAATCCCAGCTTAGAAATAAAATTGGTAAAGACAGCATAGTCCAGCTTCCTAGTAATCATATTCCCAAGGGTTTAATTCCTCTTGAAAGACTATTTGATCAAAATGATGTGCCTTACAAAGTTGCCAAAAAAGAAGACCAAGCTGCAGTCTGTAAGCATGATATAGGAAGTCCAGGTCAGCCTAGGTATGTGAATTTGTCTACTCATTTGTCTGCTGATCAAAGTGCCGAGTACTGCAATTTAATGAGGCAATTTGCTGATGTGTTTGCCTGGGAGTATAGTGACCTGAAAACGTATGATAAGAATATAATTCAGCATAAAATCCCTCTGGAGAAAGACACGATACCTTTCAAACAGAAGCTGAGACCAATAAACCCTATGTTTCTTCCTCTAATTGAAAAAGAAATTAAAAAGTTGTTGGCTGCCAAGATTATCGTCCCTCTCAGGTATTCAAAATGGGTAGCCAATTTGGTGGTGGTGAGGAAGAAGCGTGGAGAAATCAGGTTGTGTGTTGATTTCAGAAATTTAAACAAATGCTCCAAGAAAGACAACTATCCTCTACCTAAGATGGAGCATTTGCTGCAAAAGGTCTCAGGAGCTAAAGTGATGTCTTTCTTGGATGGCTTTTCAGGCTTCAATCAGATTGCTGTTCACCTAAATGATCAAGAAAAGACTGCATTCACCACTCCTTGGGGCACTTTTATGTATGCCAAAATGCTATTCAGATTGATGAATGCTAGAGCCACCTTTCAGTGAGCTATGGATATAGCATTTGTGGGAGAGAAGAATAAATTTGTCCTCATCTACCTTGATGATATAGCAATTTACTTCAGCAACCATCAAAATCATTTACAGCATTTGAAAAAAGTGTTCTTGAAGTGCAGAAGGTTTGGAATTTCAGTCAATCCCAAGAAATCTCAATTTGCTTTAGATGAGGGCAAGCTGTTAGGACATATTGTGTCTGCTGCAGGTGTTCAGATTGACCCAGAAAGAGTCCAAGCAATTCAGACTTTGTCTGTCCCAAGATCAAAGAAAGATGTCCAATCTTTTCTGGGCAAAATTAATTTTGTCAGGAGGTTTATTCCAAATTTTGTAGAATTGGTTAAGCATGTGACCTCTATGTTGAAGAAAGGATCAGAGGTAAGATGGACTGATGCAACAAGAAAATCATTTGATTCCATCAAAAAAGCCATTATGGAAGCTCCCACACTAAGCAACCCAGATTACAGCAAGGAGTTCCATATTTTCTCATTCGCCTCCAAAGACACCATTGCAGCAGTTTTATTGCAGCAAGATGAAGAAGGTTTAGAACATCCAGTGGCATTTTTCAGCAAAAATTTAAGGGATGCTGAACTAAGGTATGATATTATAGAAAAACAGACATATGCTCTTATTAAATCCTTAAAGGCTTTCAGAGTTTATATCTTGCATTCAAAAATAATTGCATATGTGCCTTCTGCTACAATAAAAGATGTCTTGCTCAAACTAATGTTGATGGAAGAAGGGCAAAATGGATTGCAAAGATGATAGAGTTTAACATAGAGCTGAAGCCCACTAAGCTAGTCAGAGGTCAGGGTCTTGCCAAATTATTAGCTGAAGAAAATTGCAGGTCTTTAGATATTGATTTCCTGTGCACTATTGCAGAAAATGGTCAGACAGAGAAAGAAGAAAAAATAGCTGAAACAGAGAGAAAGCAGTGAGTGGCCGAGAGTTTAGCTTTATGTAATTGGTATGCTGCAATAATTAGTTTCTTGCTGAAGCTAGAAATCCCTTCAGAATGTACTCAAAGTCAAGCTAGAACTTTAAAACTTAGCGCAACGAAATATTGTATCAACGAAAATCTGCTCTACTGGAGGGATCCATCTGGAATATTTTTGAGGTGTCTGGACAAAGAACAGTCAAAAGAAGTTATGCAACAGTTTCATAACAGCATGTGTGGAGGGCACCATTATTGGAAAACTACAGCCCATCAAATTCTCAGAGCTGGGTACTATTAGGCCACTTTATTTTCTGATGTATTTTCTTTTGTTAAATCTTGTGACAGGTGCCAAAGATTTGAAGGAAAACAGCGGTGGAAATCCCTGCCCCTAAAACCAATAATTGCAAAAGGACCTTTTCAGTAGTGGGGCTTGGATTTCATCAGAGAAATCAATCCACATTCCAGTGGCCAGCACCGGTGGATACTGGTAGCCACTGATTACTTCACCAAGTGGATTGAAGCAGTTCCTACAAGGAAGGTTGATCATAATGTGGTCATGAAGTTTTTGACAGAAAATATCTTCAGCAGATTTGGTTGTCCACATAAATTAATAACAGATAATGCAGTAGCTTTCAGGGCAAAAGAACTAGTGGAAATGTGTGATTCAATGGGTATCTAACTTGTTCATTCCACATCATATTATCCACAGGGAAATGGTCTAGCAGAATCCTCTAATAAAAGTCTGATTAGGATAATTAAAAAACTGTTAGAGGACAATAAAAAGAATTGGGATTCAAAGCTCAAGTATGCACTATGGGTTGACAGAGTGACCATTAAAAAATCCACAGGGAATTCTCCTTTCAAGTTGGTATATGGCACTGAAGCTGTATTCTCAATTCAATTAATTTTCCCTGTGGCAAAAGTCATTCAAGAAAAGCAGGATGAAGAAGAAGATGTGGCAAAGAGAATCACTGATTTGGCAGAAATACATCAGATTAGAGAACAACTGGTTGAAAAGGCTGCAACACATCAAAGAAAGATCAAGGAAGCCTTTGACAAGAAGGCAAAAACAAATAATTTTCAGATTGGTGATTTGGTTTTGAAATGGGATGCATTAAAGGAAAATAAAGGCAATCATGGGAAATTTGATGTTTTCTGGACAGGGCTTTTCATCATTTCACAGGTTCAAGGGAACAACACTTTCATACTGAAATGTATGGGAGGAGAAGTAGTTTTTGATGGCCCAGTTAATGGGCGGTTTTTGAAAGTTTATGTTGTTTAAGGTCTTTGGCCTTAAAGGTTGTAAATATTGTGTTTTTATCACTTTTGTGCAGGCAAGTAGACTCCATGCCCAATGGAATACTAGGAATTTTGATTAATTGGTTTTCAGCTGGAAAGGCATTGGTCTACAGGTTCTGGAGATCTCACAGGGAGGATCTCATCCCCAGAAGGAGCCAGTGTTAGCTCTGCTACATGCTGCTGATTTTCCAGGAGAAGGAATAAGTTTGGTCCTTGGTTGCTGGCTCAGAGATGGTTTATAATGGTTATTATTGTCTCTCCCTATTTTCCCCACTACCTCTATTTCATCCATCCCTTTCATTTTCCCTTTTCTCCTTATAACCCCGTTTCCCGCTTAGTCTCTTCACAAAATTCATTCAAACCTCATTACCTTTGTTTTACACCTGAAGTCAGTGTAAAGGTTGTGTTTCCCCGCTTAAGTCCTTTAACACTATAAAAGCTCGCCTAAACCCTGTTTAACCAACTCCCAGGTCATATTTTGTTTTAACACTATTTAACCTTTATAAGCCCCCATAACCCGTTTAAAACCCATATAACCCATGCGGCATTTATTTCCGGGCGCTAAAGTCTTAATCAATTTAACCGTGCGCATATAATAAAATTATTATAACTCGGCGGGCCCATACCTGTCACATCATTCGAAACATGCGCGTGAATCCTGTACCGTCCGATCATTTTTTTGCATATCCAACGCTATACGCTTTCCCTTCTCCGCGAAACCGCATGTCCCTTAACCCGTGGGAAAGTGGTTTTCCCCGCCGTCTTGTCAGCCACGTGTCATTATTTCATTGCATCGCTTGCTCTCACACGGATACCGCCGAGCGCTAAGAGCGGTGCGCGGAAACCGCTTACCACCCTTTCGGTACGGTTCCCTGCTCATTAACTCGTGTTCAGCTTCGCCGCCCGTCAGCCGTCGGATCTCCTCGATCATGATCCGACGGTCCACGATCCTCCTTTTCGAATTTCTTCCCGATAGCCTCTCAGATCTAATCTGCACCGTTCGTTTTCACGATTCGATGGCTGCTATTGATCCTTGTGCCTCTGTGTCTTCCATCGCCTCCCGCCATCAGATCTAGGCCGTCCATTTTGCCATCCAACGACCAGCCTTATTCCTCGGCTCTTCGTCCATTTTTGATGTATTTTGCTGTGTTTATGGCCTGTTTTGTGCGCATGAAGAAGGAAGAGATAACCCGGTTTTCAGTGCATGAATTCCTCAGCTACCACAATTAAAGAACAGCACGGCCAAGGACAAGAAGGACGATCCTCGAGCAGCTCAATGACTGCAACAGTTATTGAAATTTATTCAGATAATACTTCATCTATTTGTGAAGGACAACAAAGTACCAGTAAATGTTATTTTGTCCATTAAAACATTCAGATTGTAGTAGAGGACCCACATCTAACTATAAATGCTGTTGCTGGTCAGTTATGACCCATCCACGCATGGGTCTGCAGAGATTTTTTGTAAACAAATTCTATATATACTGAGAAAAAAGATGTAATTAGGTTGATGAGTGTTATTTTGCTGTAAGGTTCAACTTCTGGAGATTGTAACTGCTGTGATACCTGCAGCATCTGGTCTTCATTTTCAGCTAATGCAAGCTTCTTTTGCTGTTAATTGCTCATTGTCCACTTCTTCTTCTTGTTCCAGGCTATGCTTGTTTTGCATTTATTCATGTGCTGTTAATGTTTAACATTAGAGGGGTTGTCATCCCACCTCTGTGTTAGGATTTAGCATGTATCATTGAATTTGTTTGCAGGTTTTTGTTATTTTAATGCCAAAGAGCTGTCATCATGTCTGTGTATTTGAAAACAGATTAACAGACCTTTTAACTGGTTGCAGCCGGCCATCACAGAGTCTTGTGCATCTGCTGGTGTGGTTAGTCTTCTCCATCATCGCATTTTTCTTAAACTGTGAGTAATTGGTGGTCTAAAGCCTTGTAGTCTGGGGGTGTTCACCCATGTCTGGGGTTATGCATAGCAGAAGTGGTTATCTGGCTTGGATATGCAACATTTCTTTCATTCATCCACCATATTTCCAACATTTTTGTTGAGTTTGTAATGTTCTCGAGCATCTCTGATATACAACCTAGGAGAGTTTCTTGGAGTGATAACAGGTGCCATAATGAAGAGTAGGACCATCAAAAGTGATGGACAAGGGGTTGGCCCCTTGTTCTCCAAACAATAAACCTGTGGTGCTCCCAATGGGTGTGGGGGCACAATAATAACCACATGGGTCTCCAAATGAGTCGAAGATGCCTGTAGATCGTCCGTAAGGGCTCTGACAATGGTGTAGGGGATGCCACATCATCCTACAAGTCATGGGTCAGTTGCCAAATGCATGGTATATTTATGGGGCTGGCGGGGCAAAGGTGAACCAGATGCATCTTCCTTGTCCAATAAGAATATCTCGAGCATCTCTGACCATCCTCAGGGATCCATGGAATGTTGTATACCGCTGTGGAGGTCGATGGTTCTTGACACACACTCTACATGTGCCAATGTAGCCCTCTAGAGGATTAAGACCCCGTATAGTGAGACCAAATCCAAGATGAAGACCATCTGCAATCCTGCATAAGATCTAATGCATCCCCTAGCCTTCCAGAACAAAAAGTCATTAGAGAAATCGAGTAAATGAGCTTACTAACCATGGACCACGAGTGGGGACTTCATAATGTCCTGCCCTTCCATAATGGGTTTCGGGATGTGCCAATGTCTTCTAAACTCCAAATCGGGTTAACCAAGTATCCTATTAGGTGGTTTCTACTTCTAAAGGGGATAATATATTCAAGGTACATCCTTCAAAAGGTGGTGGCATGTGACAGATAGGTGAATGAAATAGGGGATGAGAAGGGGCAACTCTGGATCACATGCTAGGGTACAAGGGTAGCTAATAAAAGGGAATCCCACACTTGGGTTTATAATGTATAGGAGGTAGCAATTGTGGTACATGATGTGCTCCGACCTTGATCTTTCCACCCTTCTTTATATGCATTTTGCCTTTTTATGATTTTCTTTGATTAACTACTTGAGGCTGAAGGGGTAAGAGCATGATGTATGAGATATAGTAGTGGATACCCCCTTTTAGGATAGGGCAGTTCATTTCCCACCTAGGGGTTGGGACGATCATGGGTTCCTATATGATGCAGGTGTATTTTAGTAGACTTAGGGGGTCTTGTGTTTTCAAGGAAGTTGGTTTCCTGAGTATTAATTAATGTAATTATTAAGGTTTCTAAGTAAGTTTATGAGAGATATTAAGAATAGGAATTAATTAGATATTGTGAGGCATATTGTAAATGTTTTCGAATGATTGTAGAACATGAGAGATTTAGGCTAGTTAAGATTCCATGAGTGATTGAGAGATTTGGGAATTAATTGTAAATCTTAGATTAGGAATTGGTTTCATGGTTTGTGGAATTAGAGAGGATCCTTAGGGATTAGTTGAGTCAAAACTGGACTTAGAGGATATTTAGGATTTAGTTCAAAAGATTAAGGATTTGAATTGAAATGGGTTACAAAACCTTTTGTATAAATGTAAGCCTAAAAGGCATAGAGAGAGTTAGTTAGTTGGAGAGTTAGGAATTAGAGAAGATTGATTGTAGCCTACGGGTAGATAGAGGGAAGTAGTGTCAAGAGGCCACTAATATAGAAGATCAGGCCGAGAAGGAATTCATGGTGTAAATATTTATTTATTAATACAAAAGTGCAATTTCTGAGTTTGTGTGGTGTGTATTGAGTAATTGAATTATAAACTGTGTGTGGATTAGAGTAATTCTACATAACATAAGTGTGCAGGGAATTCAAAAGGAATCCGAGAGAGAGGACAGTGCTCAGAGGAGTATTGTGATGATCGGACAGTGTTGGAGTTTGATTGAATAACCAAATCAAAGCTCAGGAGTGGTAGCGTTTAAATAATACGTAGAACAAAGTTCAGGAAGGAGTCAAGCGGAAGAGCAATCAAAGATCGAAATCAGTGAAAGGAAGAAGTAATGAAGCAACAGTGCACATGAACCGTTGGATTAGTCGGATCAACGAACAAGATTAATGGAAGATGAGTGGCAGAGATCTTATCGTAGGAGATTAAGTTAATAGATGGATGGATTACATCGAGGCACGTGTCGACAGAAGGGTGGAAAACGTGCAGAATGATGGAGTGGTCTTCGTAGGCGGTAAGCAGTTTCTCGTGCGCCCTAAACGCTGTAAGCGGTATTCTACAAATTCGCGCGATTACCCTTAGTGGGCGACACGTAGCATGAGAAAACTTACTTTTCTCGCGTGCTCTCGACCTAGTATCGGTCATGCAAGATTTCACACGAGATTACGTGATAGCCGTTGGATTGAGCAGGATTGATCGACGGTGGAGATCAGCCAAGCTAGTTGGCGAGCGGGTGACGCGATAACCGTCAGATTGAGGAATGAGATCGACGACGGAGATTTAATGCACTAAAGAGAGCATCGATATATGTGCAAAGATTTGTGGAATGGCGGAAAGGTAAAGGTTTAAGTGTGGGTTATGAAATATTTCTATTATACAAGACTTATAATAGAAATGAACGGAATAAATATATTATGGTTAATGTTGGGTTAAACTGAAACCAGAGTTAAAAGGGTACTATTGATATGCGCGGGTAGTAAGAATTAACCAAAGATTATGAAGGGTTGTATAAGGTTCCGCTCAAAGGTTTTTTAAAGTTTAGACTTGGGATAGTTACATCAAATGTTTCCGCATAGAGTTTATTTAAGGAGCCTTAAACCTGGATTTGTGAAGGTTTTACTAGGTATGGAATTTTAAAATTCCTGGGACATGTAATGACATGCATTTTATATGCATACTGTGGGTATTTGTGGCTTAGGCTACATCATTTGGTACCAGAGTTGAACAAGGAAATTTTGCGTGTAAGAATTCTTTGAGAAAACTTAGAACATAGTTATGTTTTGAAGGTATGTATACAGGCAAGAGGAGATCAGATTTTAAATCTGACAAACAGTAGGAACACAGAGATAAAGTGTAGCAGAATTTTCAAATGCAAAGAAACAGAGAACAATCCATTCAAAGTGCAGGTGAATGGTGGAACAAGATCATGTAGAGGTCTTGAAGGTGAGATGATATGTTTTTGTTTTAATTTGGTTTGGAGATTGGAGAGTTTGTGGTCTTTATATTGTCGCACAAGTAGCGGCAGAAGAAGGTGAGAAGATTGCAGCAACCTAGAGCCAAGAGTGCTCAAATGGTTCCAAAGAAAAAAAAAACAGAGAGATGCCGAAAGACTAAGCTTAGAGGAGAGAAGCTTGGTGAGGTATCGTGTAGCAGGGAGGACTTGTTACTGCAGAGGTTTCGTTGTAGCTCAGGGAAAGATCATAAGGGAAATTCCACAAAGGATGTGGGTAGAATTGCTAAGGGATGAAGGAAGCTAGTAAGAATTTATGAGTGAAAGAAGAGGTGGCTAGAACCTTGTATTTCATTTGTGATTGAAATACAAGAGGACAGTTGTGTTCTTAAAAGGTGCAGATGAGTTGAAGCGTAGAAGGAACAGAGAGAAGTTCTCAAAGAGGTTCTAGAGAATAGAGAACCAAGTGCTTGCCAAAAGACCAAGTACAGAGGAAAGCTTGGTGAGGTAAGTGACAACAGGGAGGACTTGCTATTGCAGAGGTTTTAATGCAGCTCATAGTAAGTGAGTGAGGAACTCATGAAGATAGAGAAGGAGATGACTACTAATAGTCATAACAGAGATAACAGAGGTTCTGAGAAAGACCACAGCAGAAGAAAGGTGAAGAAAGAGGATGCCAAGGCAAATGGCATACAGAGACAATTAAGTGAAGAAGAATATGAGAGGGAGAAGGCTAAGATTGCAGTTCATCTTGATTTATTGATGGAGATGTTGCAGATAAATAAAGAAGACCAGAGGCATGGTTATGTCATAAGGAAGAAAGTAAAGTGGCAAAGGCTACAAGAGAAGAGAAATCAGTAGATGAATATGCAGATAGCAGAAGAGCTGATGAAGCTTGAACAGGGAATGAATGTTCAATTGAAGTGTGAAGAACTCAGAGAAGCTGAGTTGAGAATGTAAGTTTCCATTTGTGAAGCAGTACAAGGTGAAGTTCTGGGTGAAGATGAAGACTGGAGATCTGTGAAAGATCTTATGAATTATTGTGCGAATTCAAGACATCGAGAAGTTTACTTTGCTAAAGAAGGAATTATTGATGATTTTCTGAACTGTTGGACAAATTCAGATTAGCAAGAGGATATGAAACCTTGTATATTTGAATCTAATAATCTTGATATGATTACAGGTTTTGTAGAAGATGAGCAGTCTTTTGAAGCTGTCAAAACTATGGAAGAGTAGCTTTCAGAAGATAAATACTTTGAAGTAAAGAATGATGGAGAATGTATCTTGAATGAGAAAAGCAGTGAATTATTGCAGCAGAAAGAATTTAGTAATACATTGATGTTTGAAGCTGTTACAACACAAGAACAATTTCTTGTGAAAGGAGATGAGATTCATTCCGAAGAGCTGCTATGTGAAGCAACAGTGGAGACTGTTGAACCTTGTAATTCTCAAACTGATAAATTGTGTACGAATGCAAGAATTATAAGTGATGATGAAGTACTTATGAAGTGTCAAAGAGAAATTGAATTGTTGGAATATTTGTTGGAAAACTCAGAGTATGATAGTGTGATTACAGAGGAAGGAGTTCACTACAGTGGACAAGAGTAGAAAGACATCATTGAAGCAAATAGTGTGGAAGAGAGACTTGCTGACAGTTTCGAGAGTCCTTTGGAGAATTCTTTAGAGAGGTGGAATCAACATACTGATGCGCTGATAGAGGAGGAAAAGTCAGAGCAGCATACTAAAATGTTGCCAAAAGAAGAAGAGGCATTGAGGCCTTATGTTTTTCATTTTAACAATTGTTTTGTGAGTGCAGGTTTTGTTGCAGATGTTGGAGAAAATTTGGCACAGATGAGAAACCAAGTAAAGATGGAAGAGGAAGATTTTGTGGAAGTATTTAATCCATGGAACATAGATATTATGTTGCTGGAAAGAATGCTAGAGAATCAGGATTTGATGCAGAAAGAGATAATCATGAAAGAGGAAGAGAAATCTCAATTTCAACATTGGGGAACAAAAGAACTTGAAGAAATGCAGAATGTGAAGATGCAAGAGCTAGTGGACAACAACAACAAACTGAAGCAAAGAGAAAGAGGTAGCAATAAATGGCAGAGTATGTACTAGCCCAAGGATGTGCTGGAGATAGAGATTGAAGAATTATGGCAATTAATGATGAAGCAGTCCAGATGGAGGAGATTGACAACAACAGGAAGAATGATCAATCAGAATTTGAACCTGATTGACAAGGAGAGGAAGATGAAACAAAAGACAACAAACATACGACAACAACAAAGGAACAAAGCATTCAAACAACTAAAAACTAAAGTTTGGAACCCTGGAGGTTTTCTATCAACATATGAGAACACATAATTTGGAGATCATGATTATTTTAACCTTGGGAGTCTGATGCAGGAACATTCGGCTCAGAAATATCATTGTATTTTATTGGACTTAGGGGGTCTTGTGTTTTCAAAGAAGTTGGTTTCCTGAGTATTAAATTAATGTAACTATTAAGGTTTCTAAGTAAGTTTATGAGAGATATTAAGAATAGGAATTAATTAGATATTGTGAGGCATATTGTAAATGTTCTCGAATGATTGGAGAACATGAGAGATTTAGGCTAGTTAAGATTCCATGAGAGATTTGGGAATTAATTGTAAATTTTAGATTAGGAATTGGTTTCATGGTTTGTGGAACTAGAGAGGATCCTTAGGGATTAGTTGAGTCAAAAGTGGACTTGGAGGATATTTAGGATTTAGTTCAAAAGATTAAGGATCTGAACCGAAATGGGTTACAAAACCTTTTGTATAAAAGTAAGCCTAAAAGGCATAGAGGGAGTTAGTTAGTTAAAGAGTTAGGAATTAGAGAAGATTGATTGTAGCCTACGGGCAGATAGAGGGAAGTAGTGTCAAGAGGCAACTGATATAGAAGATCAGGCCGAGAAGGAATTCATGGTGTAAATATTTATTTACTAATACAAAAGTGCAATTTCTGAGTTTGTGTGGTGTGTATTGAGTAATTGAATTATAAACTGTGTGTGAATTAGAGTAATTCTGCATAACATAAGTGTGCAGGGAATTCAAAAGGAATTCGAGAGAGAGGACAATGCTTAGAGGAGTATTGCGATGATCGGACAGTGTTGGAGTCTGATTGAATAACCAAATCAAAGCTCAAGAGTGGTAGCGTTTAAATAATACGCAGAACAAAGTTCAGGAAGGAGTCAAGCGGAAGAGCAATCGAAGATCGAAATCAGTGAAAGGAAGAAGTAATGAAGCAACAGTGCACAGGAACCATTGGATTAGTCGGATCAATGAACAAGATTAATGGAAGATGAGCGGCGGAGATCTTATCACATGAGATTAAGTTAATAGATGGATGGATCACATCAAGGCATGTGTCGACAGAAGGGTGGAAAACGTGCAGAATGATGGAGCGGTCTTCGTAGGCAGTGCGCAATTTCTCGCGTGCCCTAAAAGTTGTAAGTGGTATTCTACAAATTCACGCAATTACCCTTAGTGGGCGACACGTAGCACGAGAAAACTACTTTTCTCGCGCGCTCTCGACCTGGTATCAGTCGCGCAAGATTTCCCGCGAGATTACGCGATAGCCGTTGGATCGAGCGGATTAATCGACGGTGGAGATCGACCAAGCTAGTTGGAGAGCGAGTGACGCGATAACCGTCGGATTGAGGAATGAGATCAATGGCGGAGATTTAATGCGCTAAAGAGAGCATCGATATATGTGCAAAGGTTTGTGGAATGGTGGAAAGGAAAGGTTTAAGTGTGGGTTATGATATATTTCTATTATACAAGAGTTATAATAGAAATGAGCATAATAAATGTATTATGGTTAATGTTGGGTTAAATTGAAACCAGAGTTAAAAGGGTACTATTGATATGTGCAGGTAATAAGAATTAACCAAAGATTATGAAGTGTTGTATAAGGTTCCGCTCAAAGGTTTATTAAAGTTTAGACTTGGGATAGTTACATGATATGTTTCCGCATAGAGTTTATTTAAGGAGCCTTAAACCTTGATTTGTGAAGGTTTTACTAGGTATGGAATTCTAAAATTTCCTGGGACATGTATATGACATGCATTTTATATGCATACTGTGGGTATTTGTGGCTTAGGCTGCATCATTTGGTATCAGTGCTGAACAAGGAAATTTTGCGTGTAAGAATTCTTTGAGAAAACTAAGAACAGAGTTATGTTTTGAAGTTATGTATATAGGCAAGAGGAGATCAGATTTTAACTCTGACAAACAGTAGGGACACAAAGATAAAGTGTAGCAGAATTTGCAAATGCAAAGAAACAGAGAACAATCCATTCAAAGTGCAGGTGAATGGTAAAACAAGATCATGTAGAGGTCTTGAAGGTGAGATGATATGTTTTTGTTTTAATTTGGTTTGAAGATTGAAGAGTTTGTGGTCTTTATATTGTTGCACAGGTAGTGGCAGAAGAAGGTGAGAAGATTGTAGCAACCTAGAGCCAGGGGTGCTCAAATGGTTCCTAAGAAGAGAGAACCAGAGAGATGCCGAAAGACTAAGCTCAGAGGAGAGAAGCTTGGTGAGGTATTGTGTAGCAAGGAGGACTTGTTATTGCAGAGGTTTTGTTGCAGCTCACGGAAAGATCATACGGACAATTCCACAGTGGATGTGGGTAGAATTGCTAAGGGATGAAGGAAGCTAGTAAGAATTTCTGAGTGAAAGAAGAGGTGGCCAAAACCTAGTATTTCATTTGTGATTGAAATACAAGAGGAAAGTTGTGTTCTTAAAAGGTGTAGATGAGTTGAAGCCTAGAAGGAACAGAGAGAAGTGCTCAAGGAGGTTCGAGAGAGTAGAGAACCAAGTGCTTGCCAAATGACCAAGTACAGAGGAAAGCTTGGTGAGGTAAGTGACAGCAGGGGGGACTTGCTGTTGCAGAGGCTTTAATGTGGCTCATAGTAAGTGAGTGAGGAACTCATGAAGATAGAGAATGAGATGACTATTGATAGTCGTAACAGAGATAACAAAGGTTCTGAGGAAGACTACAATAGAAGAAAGGTGAAGGAAGAGGATGCCAAGGCAAATGGCATACAGAGACAATTAAGTGAAGAAGAATATGAGAGGGAGAAGGCTGAGATTGCAGTTCATCTTGAGTTATTGATGGAGATGTTGCAGATAAATAAAGAAGACCAGAGGCATGGTTATGTCATAAGGAAGAAAGTAAAGTGGCAGAGGCTACAAGAGAAGAGAAATCAGCAGATGAATATGCAGTTAGCAGAAGAGCTGATGAAGCTTGAACAGGTAATGAATGTTCAATTGAAGTCTGAAGAACTCAGAGAAGCTGAGTTGAGAATGGAAGTTTCCATTTGTGAAGCAGAACAAGGTGAAGTTCTGGGTGAAGATGAAGACTAGAGATCTATGAAAGATCTTATGAATTATTGTGCGAATTCAAGACAACAAGAAGTTTACTTTGCTGAAGAAGGAATTATTGATGATTTTCTGAATTGTTGGACAAATTCAGATTAGCAGGAGGATATGAAACCTTGTATATTTGAATCTAATAATTTTGATGTGATTACAGGTTTTGCAGAAGATGAGCAATCTTTTGAAGCTGTCAAAAGTATGGAAGAGTATCTTTCAGAAGATAAATACTCTGAAGTAAAGAATGATGGAGAATGTCTCTTGAATGAGAAAAGCAGTGAATTATTGCAGCAGAAAGAATTTAGTAATACATTGATGTTTGAAGCTGTTACAACACAAGAACAATTTCTTGTGAAAGAAGGAGATGAGATTCAGTCTGAAGAGCTGATATGTGAAGCAACAGTTGAGACTATTGAACCTTGTAATTTTCAAACTGATAAATTGTGTACAAATGCAAGAATTATAAGTGATGATGAAGTACTTATGAAGTGTCAAAGAGAAATTGAATTGCTGGAATATTTGTTGGAAAACTCAGAGTATGATAGTGTGATTGCAGAGGAAGGAGTTCACTACAGTGGACAAGAGCAGAAAGACATCATTGAAGCAGATGGTGTGGAAGAGAGACTTGCTGACAGTTTCGAGAGTCCTTTGGAGAATTCTTTAGAGAGGTGGAATCAACATACTGATGTGTTGATAGAGGAGGAAAAATCAAAGCAGCATACTGAAATGTTGCCAAAAGAAGAAGAGGCATTGAGGCCTTATGTTTTTCATTTTAACAATTGTTTTGTGAGTGTAGGTTTTGTTGCAAATGCTGGAGAAAATTTGACACAGATGAGCAGCTAAGTAAAGATGGAAGAGGAAGATTTTGTGGAAGTATTTAATCTATGGAATAGAGATATTATGTTGCTAGAAAGAATGCTAGAGAATCAGGGTTTGATGCAGAAAGAGATAATCATGAAAGAGGAAGAGAAATCTCAATTTCAACATTGGGGAACAAAAGAACTTGAGGAAATGTTGAATGTGAAGATGCAAGAGCTAGTGGATAGCAGCAACAAACTGAAGCAAAGAGAAAGAGGTAGCAATAAATGGCAGAGTATGTACCAGCCCAAGGATGTGCTAGAGATAGAGATTGAAGAATTATGGCAATTAATGATGAAGCAATCCAGATGGAGGAGATTGACAACAACATGAAGAATGATCAATCAGAATTTGACCCTGATTGACAAGGAGAGGAAGATGAAACAAAAGACAACAAGCATACAGTAGCAACAAAGGAACAGAGCATTCAGACCACTACAAACTAAAGTTTGGGACCCTGGAGGTTTTCTATCAACATATGAGAACACATGATTTGGAGATCATGATTATTTTAACCTTGGGAATTTGATGCAAAAGCATCCAGCTTAGAAATATCATTTTATTTTAGTAGACTTAGGGGGTCCTATGTTTTCAAAGTAAGTTGGTTTTTTGAGTATTAAATTAATGTAATTATTAAAGTTTCTAAGTAAGTTTATGAGAGATATTAAGAATAGGAATTAATTAGATATTGTGAGGCATATTGTAAATGTTCTCGAATGATTGGAGAACATGAGAGATTTAGGCTAGTTACGATTCCATGAGAGATTGAGAGATTTGAGAATTAATTGTAAATCTTAGATTAGGAATTGGTTTCATGGTTTGTGGAACTAGAGAGGATCCTTAGGGATTAATTGAGTCAAAAGTGGACTTAGAGGATATTTAGGATTTAGTTCAAAAGATTGAGGATCTGAACCGAAATGGGTTACAAAACCTTTTGTATAAATGTAAGCCTAAAAGGCATAGAGAGAGTTAGTTAGTTAGAGAGTTAGGAATTAGAGAAGATTGATTGTAGCCTACTGGCAGATAGAGGGAAGTAGTGTCAAGAGGCCACTGATATAGAAGATCAGGCCAAGAAGGAATTCATGGTGTAAATATTTATTTATTAATACAAAAGTGCAATTTCTGAGTTTGTGTGGTGTGTATTGAGTAATTGAATTATAAACTATGTGTGGATTAGAGTAATTCTGCATAGTATAAGTGTGCAAGGAATTCAAAAGGAATTCGACAGAGATGACAATGCTCAGAGGAGTATTGCAATGATCGGATAGTGTTGGAGTGTGATTGAATAACCAACTCAAAGCTCAGGAGTGGTAGCGTTTAAATAATACGCAGAACAAAGTTCAGGAAGGAGTTAAGCGGAAGAGCAATCAAAGATCGAAATTAGTGAAAGGAAGAAGTAATGAAGCGACATTGCATAGGAACCGTTGGATCAGGCGGATCAACGAACATGATTAATGGAAGATGAGCGGCGAATATCTTATCGCACGAGATTAAGTTAATAGATGGATGGATCACATCAAGGCACGTGTCGACAAAAGGGTGGAAAACGTGCAGAATGATGGAGCAGTCTTCATAGGCGGTAAGCAGTTTCTCATGCGTCCTAAAAGCTGTAAGTGGTATTCTACAAATTCACGTGATTACCCTTAGTGGGCGACACGTAGCGCGAGAAAACTACTTTTCTCGCGCACTCTCGACTTGGTATCAGTTGTGCAAGATTTCACGTGAGATTATGCGATAGCCATTGGATCGAGCGGGATTGATCGACGGTGGAGATCGGCCAAGCTAGTTGGTGAGCGGGTGACGCGATAACCGTTGGTTGAGGAATGAGATCGATGACGAAGATTTAATGCGCTAAAGAGAGCATCAATATATGTGCAAAAGTTTGTGGAATGGCGGAAAGTTAAGGTTTAAGTGTGGGTTATGAAATATTTTTATTATACAAGAGTTATAATAGAAATGAGCGGAATAAATGTATTATGGTTAATGTTGGGTTAAACTGAAACCAGAGTTAAAAGGGTCCTATTGATATGCATGGGTAATAAGAATTAACCAAAGATTATGAAGGGTTGTATAAGGTTCTGCTCAAAGGTTTATTAAAGTTTAGACTTCGGATAGTTACATGAAATGTTTCCGCATAGAGTTTATTTAAGGAGCCTTAAACCTTGATTTGTGAAGGTTTTACTAGGTATGGAATTGTTGACACCTAATCTTCATGATTGGGTGAATTTTATGTAAATAATTAAATTAGGAATGTGAACAGTCATCGGGAGATGAACTGAACAGTCACTCCCTATTGTATATAACAATGACCTACCTATGGAATAATATACGAATCAGTTTTCTGCCTAATGGAGTTACTGCCTGGCCTGACATGGTATCAGAGCCAACTCTTTTTTTTGGCTCATGTGCCTTGTAACTCCCTTGATTGACTGATTGCCTGTTCTGCCATATTCCTTTTATAAAACCTGCGCCCTGCTCTTCTGAAGCGCTGTCTTGTCCAGCGCTGCCCATACTGTCCTGAAAGAAGCGCTATACGTTAATTTTTTTTTGGTGAATGTTCTGACATTTTAATTGAACGCTGGTTCTGACTTGTTCTAGTCGTACCATTCCATTGAACGTTGCTCTGACATCAACGCTGGATGAAACACTGTGATTGAACGCTGTTCATTGAAACATTGTGTTCATTGAAACGCTGTGTTATGGTATTGGTATCAGTGCAGGATGAAACACTGTGATTGAACGTTGTTCATTGAAACGTTGTATTCATTCCATTGAAACATTGTATACCCTTCATTGAAACGCTGTGTTCATTCAATTGAAATCTAGCCGCCCTTACTCTGTTACGCCCCCGCTTGTCCGTCAGTCGCACCATTAAGTTGCAAATCACGCCATTAGGTTGGGAGCTGGAAGACTTGGCATCATGCCATGTCGGTTTTCTACGATGTGACTGTTCACCTGAACAATTCTTCTACCGGGCGTTTGTCTCAGGCTAGGAGATGCGATGTTTATATATGAGTTTTGCGGGTTTCTAGACCTTCAAAATTTGCAGTACTTATCTGGTTTGGGATTTATTACTGTAAATACTTGACAATAATTCTGAAAGGTCTTTATTGGAGGGGTTGTAGGGCATCTAAATATTGAAATTTTCCCTGTTTAGGGTTATGTAATAGCAATTTGGTTTCGTTCTCACACGTCGCTAGAGTTTTTTCTGAAAAAATTAGTTGACCTGTTTTTCGGAAGAATGTAAGTTTATGTGGTGGCGCCGCCCGGACATGAACCGGAGAATGTAAGTTTATGGTGGAGGTCCTACAGGGAGCCGAACCTAGGTCACTGGATTAAAAGTCTAGAGTGCTAACCACTACACGTGATATATTTCCATACAACGGTCTCCATACCACAGCTTGATATTTCACGCTGTTGGCTTGACGTGTGAAAGGATTGGGCATCCCATGCTGTATACTGCGCATGCATTGAATGATTTTTATTGGTAGCTGTGTACATTTTTGAAAGTCATTTTCTCTCTGTGTATTGAAGTTGTGATGATAGTGATTCAATGGGTACATGAAAACCTTATGTTAGAAGTTTTAGTGGACGATAATACCCTTTGAGAATGACCTTTTGAGTACATTTTTACTGTATATTAGCAGAAGTATTTTTTTTCTATCAGCAAAAGTTTTTTTTTACAGAATGCATTCAATCATATCCATGGTAGGAATAGTTTTCACTGGCAAGGAGAACTATCCTGAATGGTTCCGGATGATAAAACACACCCTCATCTTCAATGAGTTGTGGAAAGGAGTGTGTGTCGGAGAAGGAGACAATGACCCAGTACAGCCTACCTCAGACAAAGAGCTCGCCATTTGGGAAAACAAGAACAACAAAGCCTATGCATTAATCGCAGCATCTGGAAATGAAGAGGTGAGTCGCCATATTTCGTCATATTCAACTGCCTTTGAAGCCTTACAAAAGCTGAAAGAACTCTATGACTCACATTCTGCACTTGAAGTTGTTCAAGTCATGATTAAACTCTTCACTCTTGAACTGCAAAATAATGATCCTCTTGCTCTTGCATCTGAAGTAAAGTCTATAATGCATGATATCAATTCCACTAAGGTTGAGCTGGATATCCCTCTTATTTCTTTTCTCAAGGCACTTTATCCTACTTACTCCAATTATCTTGAGTCATTGCAAGCAAATGGAAATCTCAAAGATATAACCTTTGACTCTCTTGTGAAAAAGTTTGCTGAAAGAGAGAAAGATTTCGGAAAGAAGACAGCCCCTGAATCTTCTGAGGAGACTGTGTGCCTTGCTCATAAAGAAAAACATCCTGCTCAAGATTCTACAAGAGGAAGAGGTGGACGAAGAGGAAGAGGAAGATACTTTAGAGGCAAGGGGGCAGACATTCTCAAGGAGAAAAGGCAGATTTACACTGTATTCGCTGCAAAAGAAATGGATCACATGATGCCTCTACATGCAAGCTACCATGGGACAAAATTGAGCAGAAAACAAACCAACAAAAAGGTAAAACTGATGATACAGACAAAGGTAAAGCACCTGAATCCGCTTACTATGTTGAGGCACAATGTAACATTGGAGTAAATGAAGATTTGTTTAATGCTTCACTTGCTTCATGGAAAAATGATTGGTTGCTTGATTCAGGAGCAACCTGCCACATGACTCATAGAAAAGATTTTTTTTGAAGATTTCACTGACAATGTTGATGGAGCAGTGTACTTTGCAGATCAATCAAAAATCAAGCCATCAGGGCTTGGCACAATCAGGCTTAAACTGCCTGGTCTTCCAAACTTTCTTTTGGATCATGTTCTATATCTCTCACAGCTCAAGAGAAACTTGCTGTCCTTGTCCACATCCGCCAGCAAGGTCACTCCATTCATATGTTTGATGGCAAGCTTGAGGTAAGAAAAGCATCTGACCACTCACTTGTCATGAGGGGAATAGAAGAAGAAAGGCTTCTCAAACTGCAAGGAACCTCTGCTCATGCACAACATTTCTCATATATTTCTCATCATGAAGAAGGTACACTTACATCAAGGTTATTATGGCATGCTAGATTTGGACATTTAAACTATGACAGTCTCCGCTTATTGAAGAAAAATGGTGTTGCTGGTTTGCCTACAATTCCTAGGAAACTTAAGCAATGTGATGCTTGCACTCTAGGAAAGCATAGCAAACAGTCTTTTCATGATTCACATTCAAGATCACATAGGAAGCTTGAACTCATTCATTCAGATTTATGTGGTCCAATGCCTGTTCCTTCTGCAAATGGAAATAAATATATCATGACATTTATTGATGACTACACCAGAATGTGTTGGGGTTTATTTATTGAAGAACAAATCTGATGCTTTTCAAACATTCAAGAATTTTCATAAATGGATTGAAAATGATGCACAATCTCATATTGGGTCTATTCGCACTGATAATGGAAAAGAATACACATCAAATGAATTTGAAAACTATCTTCGCCAACATGGGATCAAACATCAAACAATTGTGCCTTATAATCCCCAACAGAATGGTGTAGCTGAAAGAATGAATAGAACAATCTTGAATATGGTACGATCCATGCTTTTCTTCAAAAATGTAAAGATAATGTTTTGCGCTGATGTTGTTCTATGTGCTGCATATATAAAGAATAGATGTCCATCTAATGCTATAAGAAACAAGACTCCTTATGAATTGTGGTATGGACATGTTCCTTCGGTAAAACATCTCAGGGTCTTTGGTTCCACCTGTTATGCTTTGATACCAAAGGTACATAGAAACAAACTTGGTGCTAGAAGTCGTAAGTGTATCTCCCTGGGGTATTCAAACACCTCCAAAGCATACCGCCTCTATGATGAAGTAAATAAAAAGTTTGTTGTATCTAGAGATGTAATTTTTCTTGAATCATCCAAAACTGACAATGTTGTTGAGCGGCAACTTGATCGCTTGGATAGATTCGCAAAAACAAAATCATTTCAAGAATTTGATAATCATATTCCACATCTTGAAGGGGGGATTCCTATTCTAGATCAACATGTGGAATCTTCTTATGAAGAACACTCTCCCCCGAATGAAACTCCAACAACGGATGATGCTTTAAGTGATGTAATTGATAGAATTGGGAGACTCAATCCTGATTCAGTCCCAACTCAATCAACAGAGCAGCCTGGACCATCTTAGAAAGGTCCCCCAAAGTGGCTGACGAAGACACTTGAAAGTGTTCATCTTGATGAAATTGGAAAAATAGGAACCAGAAATTCAAACCGACAAAATGGAGGTGATGTAGATGACTCTAATTCACCTGTTGATATGGATGTTTCTTATGATTGTGAATTGAACTTGTCTACAGATTTTGAACCAACTTCCTTCAAAGAAGCTGCTTCTCATGATGAATGGAAAGAAGCGATGCAAAAGGAGTATGATGCCCTCATAAAGAACAACACTTGGAAGCTGGTTGATCCTCCATTTGGAACCAAACCAATTGGCTGCAAGTGTGTCTACAAGAACAAGTATAAAGCTGATGGCTCACTTGACAAGCACAAAGCTAGGCTTGTGGCAAAAGGTTTTACACAGAAGGAAGGGGTCGATTATGAGGAGACTTTTGCCCCCACAGCAAAATGGGCTACCATCCGGACACTCTTTGCACTAGCAGCTCATAACGGTTGGAAAGTCCATCAAATGGATGTAAAAACTGCTTTCTTGAATGGAGATCTAAAAGAGAATGTTTTTATGTCCCAGCCTGAAGGATTTGCTGTAAAAGGACATGAACATAAAGTATGCAAACTTGTGAAGTCCTTGTATGGCCTCAAACAAGCACCGCGAGCCTGGTATGAAAAACTAACTGAGCATCTTCTGAAACTCAATTTCAAACATTTTGATCTTGATGATGCAACTTTATTTGTCAAGAAAGTTGGCAAAACAATTGTATATCTTGTGGTATATGTAGATGATCTTTTGATGACAGGGAACAATGAAAGCTACATTGCATCCATAAAGAAGGAATTGGGGAAAAGTTTTGAAATCACTGATTTGGGCTATGTTCATTACTATCTTGGCATTGAAGTAACCCAACATCCAAAGTCCATATTTCTTTCTCAAAAGAAATACATTGGAGATCTTTCGAACAGGTTTGGCATGACAGAGTGCAATCCTCTCACTACTCCAATGGAACAAAACTTAAAGCTCACATCTATTGAAGGAAAACAATTTGAGGATGCAACAAAGTATAGACAGCTTGTAGGAAGTCTCAACTACCTAACTACAACCAGACCAGACATTTCGTTTGCTGTTGGAATCCTCTCCAGGTTTATGCAAAAGCCTTGTGAGGGACATTGGTCTGCTGCTACAAGAGTTCTAAGGTACTTGAAGGGAACTCAAGACTTTGGAATCAAATATACACAGGTGGACGACTTCAGTTTGATTGGATACTCTGATTCAGACTTTGATGGAGACAAAGAAACTGGGGTATCAACTTCAGGATATGCTATGAGTCTTGGATCAGGAGCTGTCTCCTGGAGATCACGCAAACAATCAGTTCCAACAGATTCCACAACAGAAGCAGAATACGTGGCAACAGCTGAAGCAACAAAAGAAATTGTGTGGCTCAGGAAAATTCTGGAAGATTTTCAGGTAAAACAAGTACAATCAACTCCACTCATGATTGACAACACCTCTGCAATAAAGTTGGCCAAGAACCCAAAGTTCCATGATCGAACGAAGCATATCAATACTAAATATCATCTGATTCCACATCATGTTGAGGCCAAAACAATCCATCTCCGTCATTGTTCCACAAATGAGAAAATTGTAGACATCTTCACCAAAGCACTTGGAAGGGAAAAGCTTGAACGATTCAGAATGATGCTTGGACTCACTAACATCCCTTTAGATTAAGGGGGGGAATGTTGACACCTAATCTTCATGATTGGGTGAATTTTATGTAAATAATTAAATTAGGAATGTGAACAGTCATCGGGAGATGAACTGAACAGTCACTCCCTATTGTATATTACAATGACCTACCTATGGAATAATATACGAATCAGTTTTCTGCCTAATGGAGTTACTGCCTGGCTTGACAGGAATTTTAAAATTTCTGGGACATGTATATGACATGCATTTTATATGCATACTGTGGGTATTTGTGGCTTAGGCTGCATCACTATATGATGAAGGAGGCTCCTAGCACCTGTAGGAACCAGGGTGATGGCCATTATGATGGGGTAGAGTTGATGTATTGGCCTTTTCCCATGTGCTAAATGTGTTTGTCCCAATCATCTTTTGCATTTTGTGGTACATTTTCCTGTTGAATGTGGCCAAATATGATTTTATCTTTCTTTATAGTTGCATCAACCTCCGGGGCATCATTCTTGGCTTGACCCAAGATGTGGGCAAGGGAAAGGGGTGAGCTAGCCCTATCTGGACCTAGTGGAGGAATGTGGACCCAGGTGGGAGAAATGATGAATGGGGTAGTAATGAGTGGAAATGGGGTAATATATGTGGATAAGGGAGCAAGACCACGCAACCAAAATTAGGGTTTCCTGTGAAATACCATCCCTAAAGCCAAATGGTCAGTAAAAGAGATCCCATGGGACTAGAATCCAAGGTTAATATCCAAAAGGGGTCTAGGGGACAAGAGCACAGACCTAGCCCATTATTTCTGTCGAATCTCCCCATTAATCCATGCCCAAAAGTGTCCATGATAAGCAAACTACAATACTCAATTACCAAATGACAAGGCATACCTTTAGGTTTGGGAGGCCCACCTTCAAACATACGATCATGGTAGATGGGCGAGGGACCACATGGCTAGTTCAGGTGGCGGAGAAATGGCACAATGAGCTAGTTGGTGGCTGCAAGGGGTTGCTGGCTGTCGACTGAGGACCATCTTGGAGAAAAAATTTCTCCTAGGGATATTACCCACAAAATGGTGGGTAACATCATGCTAGCATATGCTTGCTTAGGGCAAGCGTTGAGCTCCTCAAATGCCATGACAAGTGTAGAGGGGCTCTAAAATCATAATCTAGGGGTTGGCCCCTAGATCTCTCTAAAAATCATCCTGTAGACCCCAAATGTGGGTTTGGGGCACAAAACTAGGTCTCATGGGTCTCCAAGTGGTGAATAAGGTTGACTATGCTCCAACATTGAGGGCATTGAAGATGGTGCTAGCCCTCCCATGTCTCAAAGCATGAGACAAACCTCATCTAGGCCCTGGATCAACTGCCAAACCATGTGATCACTGCTAAGCTGGCTAGTCCAGGTGCATCATCCATGAATGAAAAAGCAGATGTAGGAACGCTGTGAGTGATGAAGGTTCCCATGGTTATGAATGATGCTCTACAACTGTCCTTAGTCCCATGGCTCTCAACAGATCACTTGTGGGTGTCAATATGTCCTTCTAGAGGACCTGGACCCCAGTTAAATTACCTAGACCTATAGATGGATTCACCTGCCAATTGCACACAATATCCACTGCCACAACTTCCACCATAAAGTACATTAATCATTACTGCATCTAAGTGAACCAAGCCTGAAAGTGGGTGAATTAACACTTCATATAAGGCTTCTCTTCCAAAATTGGGGCTTATTCACATAATGGTGTTACCTCCCTAGGTAGGAGTGGTTAATAGATGACCCTATTAGGTGTTCTCAACTCACAAGGGGAAGTGACATGTCTTTGGTCGACCCTTCAATCGATAGTTTCCATGTGAATAATGATGGAATGAAGGGGAAAATACTTCATGGCCAAGTACAATGGTCAAAGGGATTGTTTATGATGGAGTACCTCATCCTAGGTGTATAGATTGAGGAGGGAGTAATCGTGGATGTCGGAGTTACCTCGGCCTTTGTTTTTCCACCCCTCTGAATGTCTTTTACTTTTATTGATTTTTCTTTGTATTGTTGCTTGTAGCTGAAGGAATAGGAGCTTGCTTTCTATGATTTATAACAATTATTACCCCTTTAAGGATGAGGCGATTCATTGCCCATCAGGGGTTGGGACACACAAGGGTTCCTTGTCTTCTATGAGATAGGGCAACATTGGCCTAGGAACTAGGGGATGGCCATATTAGAGAGGTAGAGCTTATGCTTGGATTTTTCCCACGTGCTAATTTATAAAATTATAAGTCCTGGCCATCTTTTGCATTTTGATTTTTCTTTTGTTTTTCTTGTGGCCATCATATGCTCTTTCCATTTCATTTAGCTGCATCAACCTCCTAGGGTGCATTTCCAGGCCCAACCTAGGTATGAGGATGTGTGGATGCCAAATCCCAAAGAACCAATGGTCAGTTGAACTTGATGAAGGGAGGTGGAATAGGGGCTCATAATGTAAGATGGAAAGTGGTAAGTATGGAATAGTGGGAGATGGGGCTACGCTATCACGACTTCTCAAGTAGTGTCCCTTCCTAAAGTCATGGGCCATTAGGGGAGGTTCCACTGGACTGGGATTGAAAATTAACCCCCCATTTAAAGGGAGGGAACAAGACTACGACCAAGACCTTTCTTTCTTCCAAGTTACCCCATAATCCATGTCAAAATGCCCAAATACAAACACGCATAAGCACTCAATTGCAAAATGAATAAGTACCTTTTGATCAGAAGTCTACATTCCAACATGTGCTATTGACAAATGGGTGAGGAGACATATGACTGACGCTGGTGGCGAAGATATGAGTGGCACGTCACATCGGCTACAAGGTGGTTGTCAGGGGTTGCTGGATGTCGGGTGGAAGAGATGAATAGGAGAAAAGTTTATCTTAGGGGTCACCCATTTTTGGTGGGTAACATGGACAAATATCACCTTTCAAAGACAAGCTCTATATAAGAGAGGTGAATCCTATTGTAATGGTGTGAAGCATTTTTTTAATATATTACTGTGTTATCATGCATATCTCCATCTCAACCCTTTCTAGTGTTTTGTTTTTAAATGGGGTAAAGTTAATTTTTGTAAAATGTTTTTTTCATCCATACTTATAAATATTTTTCTATAGATGTAGAAATGCGTTTTAAAAAGGAAAAAAATCATGAAACATAAAAAGAAGGTATATATATATATATATATATATATATATAGAATCTGTCCTTTTACAATAGTTTGTCCAAAGGCCATCTCAACAATATCCAATATAATCAAAATGATAAGAAATTGCACTTAGAGTATTTTAATCCCTCTTAATAGATCCGTGATTAAAATAGATCTATGCTAATTGATACTAAATCAATATGCATTCCATGTTTTGGTGTTTACAAAGTAGTCCTCAAGGCTTTGTCATAGATAGAAAGTTATACCGATTTAGGAAAATGAATATTTTATGAAATCTTGTTCGTAAAAGGTTGTCACGGTCTAGAGAAATCCTTTGAAGAAGCATATTATATGCAAAAACCATTTCCAACTCAATTATACTGACATGCACATAAGGTCATATTGGCCTATTCTACCTCAATGTAATCGATTTGAGCTTTAAATACAAATGCAAATGGCATATTTAAAAGAATCAATACAAAATTCATGTTTGAACCCTACCAATGGCTAAATGCAAATCTGCCACCAAAATTATGTATATTGTATGTCCTTTTTATTGATAAAAGATAACTGATATATCAAGAGCTTTTGACACACTAAAGAATTATAGAGATACAACCAATTTGGTATTTATCCTATTATGGGTTGACTATCCAACGATGAAATTTATGCACCCATTGAAATCCTACCCAAATATTGAAGTGACAGGTTTGGAGTAGGTGATCTGTAAACTACCATGGATATTCCACTAGAATAGTTCATCACAACATATCTCACATGTTTTTGTGAAGTCTTTGTTATGCAAAGCTTTACATATTAAGATTTAATATTACTAGCTTAGTGCTCAAAATGCCGAAATAAGAGAAGCTAAAACAAATACCTCACATCCATACAATGAGTAGAAGATGTACCCTAGGAAACCCAATATGGGAAAGCCCAACGAGAAGGTGAGGAATATGCTTGGCTCATTTCTTCCCATATATGAAAATGAAAATACAAATACAAATGAAGGTGAACTCAATATGGAGTTAACATTGACATTGTGGCCTGTATGACTACTACAAAGTCTTCTACTTCTACTATTTTGCTGCAATGCTCACTACCTTGCTTTCCTCACTAATGGAATGATAATATACAAAAAGAATGGAACCCTTTCATTTCTTAGTGGCTTTGTATTAACATGTCCTAATAATTGTCTAGGGTTAGGGTTAGGGTTTTTCATGCCTCAACTTCTATTTAGAGACCTAACCTTACTGCATACATCAACAACTCATTAAATTCTTAAAACACAATTTTTTTCTATAATTTAACCCTAATTTACCATAAAAACACGAAAAAAAATGTTTTTTATATTTTAGATGAGTGCCACAAGTGAGATAGAGTACTGCCTTCTCAATCTAGGGCATATGGAGTCGAGGATACAAACTATTCTAAGGTTTCTTTGGAGCGATTCTAAATCCAAACAAAACTAACGAAAATAAACCAATTTTAGTTGGGGTTTGTAATTTAGATTCTCAATTTTTTGGATGATTAAGGAAAAAAACTTATCTCTATTCCTCAAATGCTTGGAGTAAGGCTTTAGTTCAACAAGGTACAATAAAGCAAATACTAAATAAACTAACTTAGCACAAGAACATTAATCCCATGGAACATAATGCCAAGTTAAAGCAAATAAACTAACTTACTTCACCATGCAACATCCATGGTCCACCTTAAGCATCCATGAAAATAGATCACAACGCATCACAAGATCTACCCAAGAAAGTTGCTTTACTAGTCCTCCATTACGCACAAGAGAGAGAATATCACTAATGAATAGAAGTTATTTTCCAAGTGTGACAATCATCTAATGATGAAATTGTCTCCCCTATTTATATGAGGGCAACAAAGTTGATTTTGCTTTAAATTAGGCTAAAATCCATAACACATGTTGGATGGGTCATCAAGGCAACCCTCAAAGATGGCCAAAAAATGAAATAACATGAACATAAGCCTAAATTAACCTACATCTATGAGTTTGAAAACCTCTAAGAGTGACATCGTCTCCGAAATGCATGTCTCTCCATGAAAAGGTGCAATGAATGGCTTAAAGTATGTATCTTGTCCTGCGAGTCATGTTTCTCCATCCAAATGATGTGCCTCTTCACCAAAATAGCCCTCTTAAGCCCAATTTAATCCTCCAAAAGGTCACGTCATCATCAAATGGGATGCTAGGATGATGTCATCAAGCTATGGCATGACATCATCAAGGTAGAAGGTGCATCCACCCCTTCAAAGGGTCCCAATTGATCATAATCATCAATCACCATCAACAAAAGAGCAACGTCTGTCAAGAAGGTACAATGCTAGCCTAGGGGCATCTTGTTGTCCTACAAGGGCACTAACTCTCCAAGCCAACACCCTAGCATCAAAGGTCATTGTTCAAAGTATTGTGGTTGGAGGAGGCTCATATCATTTGTGCTAAGTCCTCATCAAGGACAACATTCCTCAAAAGTGCTCCAATGTCCTCCATCAAGTGTCTTGTGTCATTGTGGAATATGGTTGGACATCCTCTACAAAGCCCTAGAGAAGCATCATATCATCCCTTATGGGATCTTGGCTTCACCTGTAAGAATCATCTAACACATACTCAAAGAATCAAGTGAAATCAACTTCATGGGTACAAAAACCATAAAAGCATCAAGGTGGACCATATTTAATGTCAAAGCCATCAAATTATGTCTCACAAGTATCATCTTCAAATGTCCTACTAGCTTATGATTGTGCACAGGTTACCGTAGTTAGGTATGGGAGTGTTATCACACGACCTTATTAAGTGCTTCTAACCCTAAGGGGAGGAAAAATTCCTAGGCTGACCCTTTCAATTGATAGGTGCAAATGATAGGTGTTATGGCTTGGGGTTTTACTTCATGAGAGGTGTGATAGTCTTATGCTAGGTTATGTAACCATTGTCCATGAGCACCATTGTAGAGGGAGCACTTAGCTACTTGAGTTACCTTCCCTCGGTTTTGTTTTTCCAAACCCCCATATTTACCTTTTTCTTCCTTTCTTTGATATGGTTTGTTTAAGAAACTTTGTTGGTTTATCACGTAATAAAGATGATATGATCCCCCTTTAATGATGGGCAGTTTATTGCTTCATCAATATCAGGATGTTCACTAAGAGATCCTTTTACTTTGAGAGGCGTGATATGGATGGATACTCTTGGGGATGAGTTGCTATATAAGAGGGGGTAGTATTCAAGCTATAATTGGATTTTGCTTGCTTTACAATGTACATCCCTTGCCATTCTTTTGCATTTTGATATTTGGCTTATTCTTTTTCTTTTCTTATAACTGCATCAAACTTGGGTATTTTCAACGTCTTCTTCTCATAGGACAAGACCAACAGACAACTAGTTTGAGCGAATGACAACAACCAATTAAAACATGGGATAATGGACATTGGGGAATGATGACGTGTGTTAAGTATGAATAACATGGAGCGCTACCATCATCAGAGCCTCCTGTTTGTGCCCCTACTAGACAATGAAAGGAATACCCTAAGGAAGGTCACATACTAGACTAGGGACACTTGATAACCACCTAGGTGAAGGGAACAAGGACACAATCAATAGCAGTGTATAATCCAATTTTAACTTGTGATCCATACTAGAATGCCTTAAACATTAAATGGAAGCACTTGATGCATAAATGGTTAAAGTACCTCATGATAGATCACTGACCTTCATTGGATGAATAGGCTAGACCAATTAATGTATTGCCTAGAAAAGGGGTGAGAGGCATCTAAAGCTAGCTTTTTGTGAATCATGGTAAGCACTTTGTGTTGGCAAGTTGCATCCTAGAAGAAAATTTATCTCCTAGGATTATTTATGCATATGGATGGGTAACACACCCAATAGGGTGAAACTGGGATTTAATGAGGGTTTTAAACATCTCCCACTTGGTGATTAGGGGATCACCTTCGAGATTAAGTGTCTTCATGCGGATTTCCTACCAAGTTTGGTCATGGTCTTCTTGTCGAAGAATATAACTAGTTTCGATCTTCATAATTGTATGTAAGTCATGATGTAATGTATTTGTCAAAAGAAAGAAAAATAAAATTATTATAAAAGAAATTGACTTATTAAAGCATGGGTTTCATGCTTGGGTCAATGGTTTTTAGGTCAAAGCCTCCATTGTAGGCTTCTAGGGTTTATTTCAAGTGTCCTTGTCCATCTCATAATGTAATAGACCCTTCTTGGGCTTTATCAATCCTTTTTTTCATGTAAAATAGGTCTTTTAGGCCTCCTCCACCAAGTCGGTCTCAACCTGGGCAAGTTAGCCTAATTGAGGAGAAAAATCTACTGTATAAAGGCAACAACTCGACCTCATTTGTAGAACATCCACAAGAAGTTCGATCTGCAGTTACTGGAGGTAGAAAAGGGTGCGAAATTTAAGGAAGAGGAAGGAAACCCTAGTGAAGGAAAAGGAAGTCTTTCTCACATGTGTGAAGTTTCTAGGTTGTTGGAAGGGCCGAAATTGCAGTACTGTAGCTGGGTCGAATTTATGGAGTTGCTGGGTCAAAATTCTGGAATAGTTGGGCCGAAATTCTGGGTTGTTGCTGGGCTGTAGCTGCTGGACTAGAAGAGATTACTGAAGTTTTCTGAATCATATTGAAAGGATGAATCGGTGGAGGAGGAAGGTCTTTTGGTTAGGTCTAAACTCTTGGTCTATCTCAATTTGATTAGTGGAAGAGGTTGACTGGGTCTTCCCCTAGAGAGGGGTTTTAGCCCTCGCTGAGTGCCTACATTTGGTGTCGTTGATCTTCATGTTTTTGATTTGATGATTGATTGATGAAAAGAAGATAAAAGAACATAAAGAAGATAATAAGGATTCAAGAATAACACAAGAAATAATCAATATAAGAAAATATTTCTGCCTTTCTGATTTTCTAACATGGTATCAGAGCTAAGGTGAAGAAGGAAGAAAAAGGAAGCTTGAAGACCTATTAAAGAAAGAGGATCAAAGAAAGGTCATTAAGGAAAAGGATAAGAAGAGAAACCTACTATCTATAAAGACTATGTCAACTACAATGAAGGTAGAAAACAAGTTAGACGAAGCCTCCAACTACAGAGCATGGAAAAAGAGGATAGATCTTATTCTTGCTAAGCACAAAGTTTTGGATCTTGTTCAAGGAAAAGTCAAGAAACCTACAGATGATGCAGGAAAGGAAAAGTTCAGAGAAACCAAAATCTTGGCCATGAATCTGATAGTAGATGGAGTAAAGGACAATCTAATCCCATACATATCCAACATAGACTCTGCTCAAGAAATGTATGAAGCCCTCTCCAAGTTATTTACCATCAAGAACATTGGTCAGATAGCTAGCCTCAAGAATGAACTAAGGACAATAAAGATGACAAAAGATGATATTGTGTCATCATATTTTGTAAGGATATCTAGAATAAGAGATGAACTCCAAGCAATAGATGAAGTTGTATAAAAAAAAAAACTCGTGATTACTGCTGTTCTAGGTTTATCGAAATCTCAGAGTGCTTTTGCATCAAGAATCAGCAGTTGGAAGGATACACCAACCTTTGAACAAATGTGGAATACATGCAGTCAAGAAGAAGCCCGCATCTCCTTTGTAAACAACAAGGAGGATGAAGAAGACAACACTTCAAATGCCTATTCTGCTCATCACAAGAAGAAGGGAACATTTAAGAAGTTCAAAGGACCAAAGAAGAAGGTTGATCTATCAAAGATTGAGTGCTACAATTGTCACAAAATGGTACATTACAAAAGTCAATGTTTTAAGAATCCAAGGAATAAAAAGAGAGATAGAGAACACACAAATGTTACCGATGAAGCTCCACCTAAGAAGAACAAAATTGAAGAATCGGAAGTCAAAGATGTATACTATTAATTCCTCTCTTACATATCGTTCTTGGTCTACTATTTTAAAGTTTTCTAATATGTTTTGATTTCTAGAGTTTGTAGGTGTAATATATCTTTTAGAACTTTTTGAATTATTTTAATAAGTTGTAGGCATCCCTCTGAAAGATTGGTTCAAGAGGGAGCCTCCACCATTTTACTAAAAGATAAGTATCTTGTTTCTTGTTTCCTCTTTTATGTTTGGTTTCCTCCTCATATCGATATTTGTTTGTATTGTATACTAATAACCTTTTCTTTATAATTTTCCTTGGTAGGAAAGTTTGCAGAATACATAAACGCTATGGATGAGACTTCAAAGGAAAGACTTGAATCATGAAAGAAGTTCTGTTGCAAAGGAACCCCTTCAAGAACTGAAGTCATACAAAGTTTGTTAAAGAACAACTTAAGGTATATCTTAAACTACAAATTTTGGTACAAGGTTCTCTTCTTGCAATAGGTATGATCATTCTCTTTTGAAATTTTCTTTACATTAGTGACATTGTTATGTCTAGGATTTTGAATCATAAAGATGGTTGTTAAGGTGATTAATCATTATATTGAATCTACCCTCTTTATACTATCTCTTGTTGTTTGATCATTTTTGTGAAACCCTAACCTTTAGGGTTCACTGTAAAACCTTAGCCTATTATTGCTAAGGGTATGTCAATGTTGATTATGAAACCCTAGTCTTCTTAGGGTTTGTTGATAAATTCTAGAACATATAATGAAATCCTATTCTTTTGAAGTTTAGGGTTTTGGTAATGTCGTGATAAAAAACCTAGCCCTTTGGGGTTTGTCAAAGTTATATAATGAAACCCTAGATATTTAGGGTTTGGTGAATTAGTGTTTATGAACAAAACCCTTGTAAATAACTAAAGTAAGATCCTAGGAATGAAACCCTAGGTGTATATTCGTCTAATAGAAACCCTAGCCTTGGTCAAAATTGTTGTATATCTAACTTTGATATATTGATGTTTGTATATTGGGTTTACCTAATAGATATTGATATGAGACGCTGGTGCATCATAATGAAATCCTAGATATGTATATGCAAGTATGCTAACTTAATTGTTGATACTCATGTTTTAGTTTGTGAAATCTAGGGTTTGTAACAAAACCTTAGTAGAGATTGATATTCTAGGACATGATGATATTGTTTTCGATTATTGATATGATTTAGCTTTGATGATAAAATCTAGGGTTTGCAACGAACCCTGGTAGAATATAACATGTAATTCTAAAAGCATATTATTTAAACCTTAGATGTATAGTGTTGTCTCCTTTTTTAGCACTTGGAGCAACAATGCTTCAGGAGATATAGAAAGAATCTTAGAGACAGCGTCTGGGTTGATTGTAGACCAGTGCCAAGGACATCTTAGATAGAGGATTACATGGAAGATTATCAGTGGGGTTTTTGTTGCACTCCAATTGTCACGTAGTTAAAAAGATAAAAAGGGGGGCTTGGTTCAATAGGCCTTCAGTAAGGTAAACTCACGCCAATACATGGATCCAAATGTGTAGGGGGTAAATTTGGGCAACCTCAAAGAGAAATGTCTTGTTCTGGTGGCTGACACACAACAACAGGCAGCTTAATATTGAAGTTGTAGTAAAGGTGAAGAGGAGGAGATCAAGGAAGGGAATAGATGCATAGGGCTGTAGACAAGACAAAATCCTAAGCGGCTATGTTCCGGCAGAAGGATGGAATGCAGAAAAGATGGAATGACAGGAATTGTGGAGCACGAATTAAGGTCCCAAGATCTATTCCTCATGGGTACATTTATCACCAAACAATATAAGTAAATCTGTGCTCATACAGGTACTGCAAGTTAATCCAATAACACAAGTAAATCTGTAATTACTACAGGTACTGTAGGCTATTGAATAACACAAGTAAATTTGTAATATACATAGGTACTGTTCACCTATTTAGCAGCATACATATAACCATGAGAGGATGAGACCGACAACTTCATTACACAATTTCAGAGAAAGGAAAACATATATGAAATGAGATTTATAGAGGGGAAACATATTGCGCATTGCCATGATTGGAATCACCAAAGAGCTTCATTAATCTGCAAAATGAGTCCCATTCACTAGTCCATTTACATTCAACAATCTATAACTCAAGTCTCTCATGAACAAGCATTTAGAACCAAAATGGAACCAAAGAATTTGGACCACTCAGGGGCAGAATTCCGGAACCTGTATCAAGTGTTTCTCCCCCTTATTTATACAGAGAAGGGGGGCTTTGAATCAACATTTACAAAATATCTCAGGCCAGGGCCAGCGGTCGGATTGACTAACTGTCTAGGCCTGCGATAGCTCTGCTGCCCAAAATGATTTTTAAGGATTTGATCCCTTTCTTCAAAATAAACAGAAATTATAGAATAATAAAAGAAACAAGGGAAACTGAATAATGATGGAGGAAAATGTCCTTCTGCTGCTCCTGTGAAGGCCCTTGATCAGGTCACGTCTCTGTGTTGATGTGCCTTCCTTGCAACTTGGCTAGTTCCCGTTGCTTTCACCTTAACTGCCCGACTTCTCCACTCTTTGTAGTTGGTAGCAATTGACTGTGTTTGCTTGTCACGGAGCAACAACAAAGTTTGTCTGGGCAATCCTTCGTATTTATGACCGAGTGGAGCTCCATGCTGAGGCATTAAGTCTTTGTGAGTACCTATATTGATTTACTGCTGCACCATGCTTTCATTCAATGTCTCAGCTGCCGACCCATCCGCCTTCAAAGCCTTGTACCATACTATCGGGGCGTCGCTGTATCAGGACTTTTACGCTAAGAGGCATTACAGAACAACGGGTCTTGATATCCTTTGGCCCCCCTTTGGTTTAGCCTCTTTCTGCCTTTCTTCTCATATGATCGGGGGGCTGTGACCTGGTGCTTGGTCAAATATCCGAGGTTGGCAGATTAGCGATTTCCTATCAATGTCCTTTGGCACACCTTCCTAAAACTTGCGATCACTGATCGCCTTTATGCTAAGCCCTTGGATCTTCGGCATCTTATGTGACCGCGGCTAACCCCCCTTATCGGAGCCCCTTTATCGGCAGATTCGCAATCGGGGTTTTTATATTGGAGCCGCAACATGTTTGTGATCTTTGATTGCGATAGTCCTTTAGCGCTTGGCCTCCAGCTCTGCCTTTGGTTTTTATGCCTTTGCGCCTGCGGACCAACCCCCTCATCGGAGCCCCTTTATCGCACTTTCCCTTGTGTGCATTGCGTTACAAAGTGCTAATAAGCCTCAACCTCCGACTTGCGATTGCCGATGTGACGCCATCAATGCCACGTGGCACTTCCCGAGTGGTGACACCTGTCACCTAGATATGCCCTTTTTGGACCCTTGAAAATGCCAGATCTATGTGCCACGTGTCCTCCGTACTGCCACATCATGCTAACATCAGCGCCATCGTGTCTTTATCGGATCCAATAGTATTCAGCCATGTGGCCCCTTGAAAGAGAGAGAAAAAGGCCCGCCGATACCTAGTTTTTCGCTGAAATCCTTTGTTGAATTATTTTCAGCCATCCTGGCGCTTTAACACCATCGACATTGTTTTCCTGTAATTTCTTCATAGTGATCACTTTAAGATCGCCGATTGCCGATTGCCGACATGTCTTGCGCTGCTGCGATCGCCGATACGCCATGTCGTTGCCAAGACCTCCGATCGCCGATTCGCCCCAGAGCTCTGACATTTGTGGTCGCCGATATCGGTGATCGCTGATCGCAAGCTTGCTCTGCCCTCTCCTACTTGCTGCTTCGAAAAACTCCGATTGCGATTTGCAATGAGCCTTACCCTTGGTCTTTTTCTCTTTGTTTTTTGGCTTTCAAAGGGTAGCTTCAATCTGCTCTAACTTTTGATCCAGGAGTCCATTTTTGGAATTCCACATATCGTTGGAAAGTTTATTCTAAGCACTATGCAATGGAGGGGGTCCGATTTAGCTTTGAGAGCTTCTGCACCTTGGAACGTGGCTTCATACCTCACTGTGCTTTTGCACTTTGGGCAACTGAGAACACATGTTGCAGTGAGTGACAACATATAGTACTATGATTGGATTGTTATTTGATTGAATTGATGATATCTAAGGCTTTATGTCTCGAAGATGGAGTCTAGGTTTTATGACAAAACCCTAGCAAGAAGTTGAAGTCTAGTATGTAAAAAGATGTGTCTCTTGCTGATTATGAACCTAACTAGGCTTAGGTATTTGATGTCTAATATTTTGATGCTTCCATTGTAATGACATGATTTTGATATAGTTAACTTCATGGTTCTGTATGTTTGTATTTGGTTATACTTGCTATTAAAGTTTTGTAGGTACATAATCTTCAAGATGTTGAAGATCTTCATAATGATGAGCATGATGAAGGAAGCTATACGAATGATGATGATCAAAGTTGACCTTGATGCCATGAAAAATAAATGAAGCCTTGAAAAGATGAAGTTTTGTCCGATATTAAAAAGGAAAGTAGTTGTTGATCTCTCTAAGTTGAGAGGGAGCTTGGATAGAAGAAAATGTATATCTCTCCGGTTGAGAGGGAGGACTTAATATGACAGTCATAGTAAATACCTTGAAGAAAGAAAGAATGAAAGTACTGTAGATGGATTTGCGAACAAAAGAATTGAAAAGTATTGAAGTTGTATTTGCTGCTACTGAAGAAGTAAAAGAAGAAGAAAGCTTCCGACAAATTGTACTTGGATAACTTGATGATGATATAATTAGCATCAGAATGATTGAGGACCCTGAAGGTTTGTGTTTACTTGAATATATCTTTAAAATCTTATTACTGATTGGGGTTGTGATTGTGCAGGATCTCTTAGTAAAAAGATTGAACGTTTGAAGCATGCTTGGAGTGGTGGATATATATTTGATTTAGTTGAAAAGGAGAGATGAAGCATCTTGTGGCTATAAGATGCTTGGGAAAACATTTGGCTAGCCTATGTGTTGATGTCTAGATCCCGAGGTAAGGAGGGTGGCGTTGGTCATGGAGCTCTGACCTTGGATACACACCTAGATCCCTGGGTTGGTGTTAGAGCTTAAAAACCTGATGGTACCTAAAGTGGCTAAAGCTTGAGTACACCTTAGTCCCACCCGATTAGAGTACCCTAGTCAGGTATCTAATCTGTATCACTGCGTGTGCTGTGAACTCTTTATAGATCACTTTGAAATCTTCCATGTACCTCTGTATGTATGTAATTATGAATACCTCCCTAGCTAGGAGGGAGTGTTGAAGAATGTAACTAGTGTCAATCTTCATAATTGTATTTAAGTCATAATGTAATGTATTTGTCAAAAGAAAGAAAAAACAATTTTATTATAAAAGAAATTCACTTATTAAAACATGAGTTTAATGCTTGGGTCAATGGATTTTAGGTCAAAGCCTCCATTGTAGGCTTCTTCGATTTATGTCAAGTGTCCATGTCATAATGTAATATACCCTTCTTGGGCTTTATCAATCAATCAAGAAATTTAGTTTTATGTAAAATAGGTCTTTTAGGTCTCCTCCACCAAGTCGGCTTCAACTTGGACAAGTCAGCCTAATTGAGGGGTAGAATCTACTATATAAAGGCAACAACTTGACCTCATTTGTAGAACATTCACAAGAAGTTCAATTTGTAGTCACTAGAGGCAGAAAAGGGTGCGAAAATCAAGGAAGAGGAAGGAAACCGTAGAGAAGGAGAAGGAAGTCTTTGTCAAGCACAAGAAGCTGAATTTTCTCTCTCTTTCTCACATGTGCGAAGTTGCTGGGTTGCTAGAAGGGCCGAAATTGTATAACTGTAGCTGGGCCGAAAATCTAGAGTTTCTAGGTCGAAATTTTGGAGTAGCTGGGCCGAAATTTTGGATTGTTGCTGGCCTGTAGCTGTTGGACTAGAAGAGACTACTGAATTTTATTGAATCGTGTTGGAAGGCTGACTTGGTGGAGGAGGAAGGTCTTTTGGTTAGGTCTAAGGTCTTGGTCTATCTCAATTTGATTAGTGGAAGAGTTTGACTGGTTTTCCCCCAGAGAGGGGTTTTAGCCTTGGCTGAGTGCCTACATCTGGTGTCATTGAGCTTCATGTTTTTGATTTGATGATTGATTGATGAAAAGAAGATAAAAGAAGAACATAAAGAAAGATAATAAGAATTCAAGAATAACACAAGTAATTATCAATACAAGAAAATCTTTCTGCCTTTCTGATTTTCTAACGCTTCTAACTTTTGTTGGGAAAAGGATATCATTTTCCCTTCTCCTGTGTTATGGACTCTAAAATATACTTATAATTATCACAACCATGTATTAAACTTAACAACATCAATCTCATCTTGATAGGGTATGATGTCTACTTTTGCTTTCATTTTGAAAAGAGATTGGGAAGAGATGTTGCTAGAGCTTTGTTTCTCTTTCTCTGGCTCCTTTTCAGGTTCTTCCTAGTCTCTAGATTTCTTGTTTGAATCAGCTTAAGAGCTAGAGTTATGAAATTCCTCAAAAGGTCTATACTTTATTTGTAGAGTTGTCATGAGGATCATTGTGTTGTGAGAGATGTCAGAGACTTGTGCTTTTAGCTTTGAATACCTCTCATTCAAGTCAACCCTTGGATTGTTATTGTACTCCTTTGCCATGGCTAGGGTTTTGAAATTTCTTTCTTTACGCCAATTTTTGGATCTTGCAATTTCTCACAAAAACTCCAAAAAACATTGCTCTAATACCAATCTGATCTATAAACAGCCATGGATATTCCACTGGAATAGTTCATCAAAATACATGTTACAACTTTTTGTAATTTTTTTATTATGTAATGTTTTACTTAAGTTTAAGATTTGGTATTACTAGCTTAGCACTCAAAACACAGAAATACGTTGAAATTGGATACCAAGATAAAAAAACCTAAAACAAATACCACACTGTCCACACAATGAATACAAGATGTACCTAGGGAAACCCGATACGGGAAAACTTGGCCAGAAGGTGAGGACTATGTCTTGCGATGCAGAAAAAGGTGAACTCACTATGGAGTTTCGATTAACACAGTCACTTGTATGGTTGTTACAAGGTCTTGTACTTCCTCTACTCAATTCCGACATTCCACTCCTTTGCTTTGCTCAACTATGGAACACTAATTAATACTTCAAGAATAGAACCCTTCCTTCACTAGCAACTTGGTATTTAACATGCCTTGATAATCATCTATAATTAGAGTTATGGTTTTGGGTCCTTTAGATTCTTCTTGAAAGTCCACATGTGACCAGTTCCACATGTGTGAGTAATGTAACATCCCACTGGTACCATGGTGGTCAACAACATGGGTCAACTTGTGGAAGGCATAACTTCTGCAGACAAACTCTAGTTGAAATGATCGTGGCACCATTGGAAAGCTCTTGACACATAGAACAATGTTGAGAGGTTGAGAACTACATTGACAAAATTTTGACCCCAAAAACAACCATTAAATACCCAAAATGGGCTTCAGAAGTTTTAGGTCCCCAAATCACCAAAACAAGATCTTCCCTTCAGACGTGCCCTAGAAACCAATAGCTCCAGTTTTCCACTCAAATAATACCGAATTAGATGAAAAATTATATAGTGATCCATTTTGGATTAGTAGGGAACCTCACTTCAATGTCCTGGGTAGGATATCTAGGGGTGCATAATTTCTGCCTTATCCAAGTATTGATGACTGTTCTTGCACATAAATTGAAAGATATAAAGTCACTGTTTCGGATACAATCTTCATGGCAGCCTGTTAATGCAAACATAGAAGAAAATATTTGGCATATACATTTAGGCTTTAAAAATGTATTTAATTGCATTGAAAGGTGCTTCTAGAACCAATATGGTAAAGATGTTCTCATGTGGGTAACATTCATGCCATCATATGTTAGGATTGGAAACAAAATTATAATACTTGTCAGAAATATGAGTAATAATACTATATGCTGTTCAAATATAGATACAAACAGAAATAAAAATATCTATATATAAATGAAAGAACGATATGAGATTTACATATAAAAGCTGTTACAGAGATATAAAAAGAGAGAGATATGGATTTACTCATATGGAAATACTATTATATGAAAAGTGATACTATTTTTACAATAATAATTTTTTTATCTCTATATCTACGTCTCTATAAGTTCTGGATTCTTGAGTTCACAGCTCTACTTACTCTAACCATACTAGATCTATTTTAATTGATCAAAAAATTTACACCTCAAGGGATTTGATCCCTCCCTGTGTTTGATAGATCTGGGCTTAAGATGGATCTAGGCTGGTTTAGGCAAACACTACTACTGTTTACAATTTGAAATATTTCTGTTCTATGGTGAAGTGCTTATCTGCTAATCTGTGTTGCAGATGGTTAGCTTGAGTTTTAGAGAAGGCTTTAAAACTTTAGTAATAAAAGCTTCTAAACATTCCAATGATCTGTATAGTCTGTGCATTTAAAAAAAAGAATAAAGGATGAGCTTCAAAGAAATAGATATTCATAGCATATCGCTTTATTAATGAATTGGGGCCAGCTTTACATAATCAGTCATTGCTAAGTAGACAAAAAAAGAGTTGTAGCCTATAGAAGTCTAGAAAGGAAACAGCTATTTTCCTGTAAAAGATAACTAAACATGTTTTCTTTGCTTAAGGTAAATCATATTCCTACTTACACCAAAGGCCTAAGAAAACTAATTAGGAACTTTTAGTCATGTCCTTGGCTCTTCTCACAACTGCTTTCCATGCCTTCCATATCAACCAGAAATATAACCCTATAACTGGTAAACATTGTTCTCCATATTTCCATATGAATAAGTACGTCTGACAATAGATGAGCTGTCATTCCTAAAGTAATGCCCATAAGAATGTTTCATTCTGTTGAAGCCTTTATTTTCATGGTCTAACAGAAGTCAATTCAGTGCTTCAGGACATTAGCCGGTTTCTTCCCTTGTAGACGTTACCATTTTGTCAGGTCGTTAGCACAACGTTTGTTTGAAATTTGAAGTAAGTATCCCAACAAATCATTTTCTTAAGCCATGCAAATACCTCATATAGTGTGGCAACTACGGGCTTCTTGTTAAACTTCGTGCCTTACATTACTGTGTCAGCCCCAGTAATGATGGCTTTCCTAATCAATTTTTTTTATTTTTTATTTAGACAGAGTTTTAACCTTCACAATTTATTTGGCCTAAGTCCTCTGGGAAGTCATCAACGACCTGCCAGCTGCCACTTGGGTGGCCATACCTTTCAGTGGATCCAGGGTCCTGCGGTGGCAATGGAACCTGGCCACCTTGATGAAATAACACCAACCAGCACATCTGAACCCATTTTCCAGAACTTGGACTTGAACCTAAATAGAGAAGACCTTGAGCTCCAAAGGACCGGAGGAGGGTGGCTTTGCCAGTCCACCTACAGGCCTATGCCCTGTGCTCCTAATTGATTATGTACTTTGTGGAATAGTTTTCCCTACATTGGGATAGAGGGGACACCATGATCTTGATTTTCTCGTGCTTTTAACATTATCTTGTAACCTTTGGGCTGCTATAGAGTTATTTTACTGTACATTAGTTGAAATGCACTTGGAAAAATATAAACCAGAGATTCTTTATCTACTTTTTATTGATGGATAACCATTTGATAGTTTTCTACTTGAAAGCCCTTGTATCATCTGGGGACAATGATTGATCTCTTTCTGCCCTTGACATGCCTCATTTTCTCTACATTTTGTGCTGCATTATATACATTTACTTTTGTTCAATTTAACATGTCTGAGTTTGTTATTTTTTTTATTCCTTTGAACTTTACACAGGAAGCTTCCTACAAGAGAAACAAAGCTTATTTAGATATATGGTGGATGCAGATGATTATATTTACCATAGCGTTGCATGTTTAATGGTTATAATTGAAATTGAGTTGACACTATGCACATTGTAGACTCGCAATCATCCATGACCAATGCTCTCTTAGATTCTTGTACTGGACATTTTTTGGCTGTTTCTCACATCTTATCATCCTTATATTTAGCAGATGTCCTTAATAACACAGCACCAAGCACCGAGGCAATGGAATACACAGATGGAGGAAATGAGGTACATATACTAGTTGTTCCTCTAAAGTTGCTTTCTAAATATGTCTAATTACTTTTGCTGTGTTCTGTTAAATGTACATTTTCGTCATGCCGTGGAACCCACAATATTTATCATATTTCTTATGACTCCTTCTGTTACTGTAGTCTGTATCTGAAAGTGGCAGAATTTTTTTTCTAGCTATTCCTATTTGTTTAGTATGAGATTTCTATACAAAATAGGTTGAGTTTACAAATGGCCTTTTAATAAAGGAAAAAGGATTTTACTTCTAAGTTTTCTTGTAACTATGAAAACAGAGAATAGTAACAGTGATATCCTTCTTGTGCCTACAGTGGCTTGTTCCATTTGTCTCTGTAGTAATTGCAGTGGGAGCTATAGGCATTGCTGTTTCTTTGGGGAAAAAGTTGTTCAAGAAGGGAGGAGCAAGGCCCATGAAGTTCCAGCAACTAAGTCATGTACAAGTGCAAGGATTTTCAGATGATGACGATGATCCACTCGCGCATGAACCTCTTGCTAGGGGCAATGGGACTCATTAGTTTACAGACAAGTCACAGATTGCACGTCCTGTCCATTTATATTGGATAAAAATTATAGGAATTTGCCAAAAACACTCACAGAGAAGAAATAAAGTAGCATTTTAATTCTTTTTCCTTTATGTAGGATCCAAAATTACACCTATTATAACGGAGAACTGTGTAGGTAAGGAGCACATGTGAAATTCTGTTTTGTCTAATGATTGGGTTCGTTTCTGGAATTAGTAATGTTTGCCTAGCATTCAACCATAGTTACAGAAATTCCAGTGTAATTTATACTTGCAGTTAGCAAATCCAAAATAAATCTGTATACGTTTACATGTCTACATGATACTTTTTTTGCAGAATATGATGATAATGATTGATGAGCAACACCACAGGCTCACACTTTCATGCATAAATACCCAGCTATTAGCATCACGAGTGCTGATTGCATCGTTCCTTTGTTGATCATGGAAAGGCCTAATAAAGGCACAGTACCGACTCCCTAATAGTAACTATAAATGATAAGATACTTATTCTCTCCATTTTATCTATGCATCAATGAACTTTTATCATCCTTTGTGTCTGCATCAGTATTCAAGTGTAAAAATAGAAAGTGTTTTTCAATCCAACCATGATGGAATTGGCAGACTTTAGTTCTAGGCAAATTTAAACTGGGATGGTATAACAAAATAACCACTTGAAAAATTATCAGCATTTAGCTCTACACAAATATGTTATATATGTATGATACAAATTCTTGACCTCATAATATGTCCAACCATGCATAACATGCTAATTCATTATCCCCAACCCATGTAAACCTCATTATATGTACAATTTCAAATGACTATCAAATAAGTACTGTTGGGAAAACACACTGCTGAACCCCGTGCAGGGGCCTGCCGCCCCCCTTGTAACACCCCCACTTGTGCAGCTGGTCGTGGAAAGAATATGACACATACTCAACAATTAGACCACTGCATTAGAGCCCTCATCTTATATGAATATCTTGAGCTTATTGTTTAGGTCTACCATGAGGAGACTCATGTTACAGTTTATATTTGCAACTTGTGCTTCCAACCACAAAAACCCCTCCTATGTAGGATCATGAGGGTCATTCACAAATTTGTCACCCATGATTGGAGTTTTATGAATTTTGGCTTAGCGAATCTATATTCCTTGCAAATCTCCACAATATAACCAAAGAAACCTACTCTGATACCAATATGATCTGCAAACTGTGGTGGATATTCCATTAGATAGTTCATCACAACATATTTGATAAATTATACTTAAAAGTACAAATAATCTACCCTATGAGGGTTTATTTCTCTTTAGATTTCTATATCTGTAAATTATTATTTAGTGCATATGCATGCAAATCATAACTATGAAAAAAATAGATAACATCGAAATAGAAACTCACAAACGACGATTGACACAAGATATATCTTGGGAAACCCTTTTGAGAGAAAACCCATATCGAATGTGAGGTCGCTTTGCCCTCTTTCTCTAAATAGAAAATGATTGCAAGTACAAAGAAGTAAGGCATGTGGCTCATGGGAAACCACAGTGCACAAATCTTCTTTATGTGGTCTTTGGCTATCCGTCTCAGCGATTCTACTTGTCTATGGAACAAAATGCCTTCGAAAAGAATGGAACCCTTTTCCTCCTAATGGTCCAGTTATAATCTAACCCAATAGCTTACTAGTGGTTAGGTTTGACTCCTTCAACTCTTAGCTAGAGTTACAATATGGACTCTTTTACATTATTCTCCATCATGATCACATGGCTAGCCCATTTTTAATGAATAATGGAGTTGATGTTACATCCTCTCGAATTATGGTGATAAAAATAGCAGTCAAATTCTGAGTGTCATAACTTTTGCATATAGACTCTAATTGAGGTGATTCTTGCACCGTTGGAAAGATCGGTGTGTCTAAAATAAAAAAAGAGGGTGTGGCACCAAAGTAGACATTCTTTAGCTCCAAAAAATTTACGTCTGATGACTCAAAATGCTTCTAGAAGGTTTCAGATCCCAATTTGCAAAACTAGGTCTTGCCAATAAAAATGGTCTTGTGAGTTGATTCCCCCACTTTTTCCACTCTGAAAGCATATAGATGGATGAAAACAATATAATAACCCAATCCAGATCATATGCAAACGAGGAACATCTTTTTCTTTAAACTCACAAGGTGAAAAGTGTCAAGGTTTTGATACACAAATATTAGAAAATATACAAATAAAATATATACATAATTCACCAATGAGCATAAATTAACCAACAAAAATAAATATGCATTCATTTAACACAAATTTGGAGAGAAAATAGATTCAATATATCAGTTGTCCTTGTAGTAGGTACAAAGCATAGAACAATGCTCTAGGGGCATCTTGTCTCATGCAATCTTCCACCTATTATAATGCATTTTCCTTTAATGAACACGTATGGAACATAGTGCATGGTTGAGAATGGATTTTTTACTCCAGTAGGGTTTTTTTTTCATTATTATAATCCACACTGTCAGGGTTGTGTGCATGTAGATTTATCTATTGGGATAATTCAGGAATTTTAGCTTTCGAGTTCTTATTTATGTTTTGATGATTGTTAACAAAATCATCCTCGCATGTTATTCCATTAGCAATGATGGGTTTTAACATGCAATAATAATAAAAATTGATCTTTTCTTATGGTTTTTGTTGTGCACCTCAATTTGGTGAGGGAGCAATATGTTGGTGTGTGGATTTCAAAGTTGCACAAAATTCACGCGAATTGTTGTGAGGACATTATGCATTGTCACATAGAGTGCCAACACATGGCACATCATGCATGATGCTTGCTTGCATGGTGCATGTTTACAGGTTACAAGAAGAGAAAGCAACATATATCATAGTTGTTGCAAAAAAATATAAGTCATGTAGAATCATGGATTAAGGAGTAACTACCATGGAAAAAGTAGCTATTTTGTCTCGTTGAATGGATTTTGTCCATTGGCAATGGTGTTTTCATATCTGACATGGCTAATCATGTGGTTGAGTATGCAAAGGAGAGTCAACTTTGTGATTGTTAAGTAGAAAATTTTACATGATAGCTAAAGATGGAGATTGTCGAGAATAACTTAAAGGGATGGCACTATGTAATAGCAGAGGCTTGGATTTCCAAGGATGTATGTGAAAAATTGTTTTGATACTTTGCATTGCAAAAGATAATTTGCATAGCATTGGTCTTGAGTAGAATTACAAGTGTGGCATAGTCAAATCATTATTTAGATGGGTTCCCTTGTCCTACAAACAAAGGGGTGTCATGCATTAATTTGGCATTTGGTTATATTGCGGCCTTAAATTAGATTTAAAAATTAACATATGTGTTTCTTATACTTGGGTAACTCCATGTTTGGCTTCATATATGAAGTTTTGTTGTTTGATGGAAAGGGGATATCCTCTAAGACCTAGTGTGGCATTCATAACCCTTGAATTTTCTATCTTGGAAGGTGTGGATATAAATCTAGTTAAGCATGATTTGATCCCTATTGTTGGAACAAAACTAGATGTATTGGTGAGGATTAGAGCGTGCTCTAATATGATGTAGCTATCACTAATCTTGTCCTTCTCGAGGTATAAGTGTGTCAATAAGGAGACCGTGATTGTTGCAACACATACCATTTCTAAGGGAGTACTCCTTGACAAGTATGAGATGAAAATGTGGCAAGCGGAGACCTAGGATGTTGGATTCACAACAAGGCTTGTTATGAAGAAGGATGTTGGAGATGTAACTGCCACTTCTTATGTCATGGGCATATTACATTGTGTGTGTGAGACATGCTAGGGATAAGTGGTTATGTGAGACCATAATTAACATGAGGATCTACATGCACATGGATAAGTAATATTCCCTTTGATGGTGATAAAATATCTCATAATGTGTGGAAACCCTGGTTAAAGTGTCGCCCTATAAAGTCCTTTGTATTATCAATGAATGCACTTTGAATACAATGCAGTGTCAAAGGTATATTTTTTTATCTTGTTGGGGGTTTTTCTTCACTATAGTACCTCATGTCAAATGTATTAATGCATGTTACTTTCTCTATTTGTTGCATTCAAAATTTTGTTTGACAAGGTTCTATAAATATTTTTAAGATTTCAATCAATGATTCTAGGAATTGAAAGACAAATCTTAATCTTCACTATAATCAACTAAAATTAAGTGGAGGAATAAAGATATATTATAAAGAAATCAAACCTCACAAATTTCTATTCATAGAACATTTTAATGTGCATATTTAACCTAGCATGATTTCACTCGAGAGAAAATTGTAATAGAGCACAATGCCAAATTCTAAATTTTTCATATATATTTTGTCTTAATTTATTAAATGTCCTCATGCAGAAGGATGTTAAGAAGACATACAATGGATCTTTGATTGGCAAACTTGTTATATCTTTAGGCCTTAATCATTCAATGTCAAAATTTGTTGTAGGGTAAACTAACATTTAGAAATTTACGCTGTAACAACCCAAATAAAAATCAATTAAAGATTAAGCTGATGCCAGTAAATTAAGGTTACTCAAAAAGTTTGAAACAAAGTAAATATAAAGGAAAAGATAAAATAATGATATGAAGAGTTTTTAAGGAAGGAAAAAAATCACCAATCAAAGAAGGAAGGGAGGAAGATTAATATCTAGGAAAATGGTAATGTTGATTGAGATTTGTTGGTCCATAAGGACAAACATATACTTTAGGAACTATTTGAAGCATATGAGGATTCGAAGAGAAATAATAACGGTTAATGCGTTGACATGGATGAAGAAATAATGGGAGAATGGTAAGTTGTTCACTGGGTCAAACACCATGATCATGTTGCATTAACAAAGTGGTTTTAACTTGAGATCGACATGGTCATTATATCATAAAATTCTTATGGTGAAGAAGGCGAAACACTAATCTTGGATAGGTAGACCTAATAAAATATTAGGAGAGGAAGCTTTATGACATTATGTAGCTTGGGGCTAAAACTAGGGAGTGTAATATAATTTAATTTTAGTGCTAAGGCCCCACTAGCTATGTGCTTAACCCTCATAGCATAAATAAAGTCCATGACATGTCTAATGAGCCTCAGTATTACGATAAGAATGCTGCAACTTTCAAGGCTACCAACTTACATTATCAACCCGAGGTTCATACAAATTTAAAAGGTGTCAACACTATATGTGAAATATGCAATGCGTCCTTATTTCATTGATCTGATGTAATGAATATCATGAAATCAAAGCCTAAACTAGTTGGAGAAATGGGAATGTTACTATATTTGCAAGAAATGGAAATGATGCTTACTCTAGTTGCATAAATGTAAAAATTAGGTTTTTTGTAGAAATGTAAATTCTATGCTACTTGTAGGAATGTAAACACTATGCTAATTGCAGAATGTAAAAGTTGCATTGAAAATGAAACCTAACCTATGCAATGGAAATAACAATGCTTACAAATAAAATCCTAAAAGAAGCATGAATCTAAGAGAAATGGTCCTAGTCTACCTTGCATAGTTAAATGAACATGAAATCGACCTTTAATCGCTCTATTCAAAGAGAATACCTTTAGTTATAAGTTCATTAGGCATTTCATGAGGCAATAAAAAAAATCATCATTGTATCTTTAAATTTACAAATCTGTCCACTAACCATAACTGCAGTTTCGAATTGCAATAGAGAAGAGACAAGGCTTAAGAGGTCTTTGGTCTTACTCAATCATGGTTATGGAGCTTGTTGTATCTTTGGAGGTAGTTCTAGGCTTGGGAACTATGCCAAAGCATCTAAGTAAGGGATTTCATTTAATTTGATGACCAATGAATCAAACCATTAACACTTGTACAACCTAAAATCTTTTGAGACTTTCAAAGTGTTGATTTTCACTCCTAACAACATATAATCCTTCAATTGATTTTGACAGAGGAAAGGAGAAGATATATGATAATTAAACATTCATTTTGAATACTTAATCAATCAGATATAGTAGATGCGTGTAGAAAAACATCTACAACCAACACATATATATTCAAGAGATGACAAAAGACAATAATTAAATGATGTAGAGGTACTAATTTAAACAACTTGTTTAATTAGCTAGTCTTAGTTATGATGATATATTTGCAGTGGGCTATCAGGGAAGTTAATATTTAACTTAGCCTTACCCTAAATCCTATGTTATCTTGAACATATGATGAAAAACATAAATGAATACACTAGAAAAATTCACATGAACACACTGTTGTTATGATCCAGGTGGATATTGGTGGCCACCCGCCTATTCCACCTAGACCCCCCAGTGATTTTCATCTGTTTCCTTGTTCATTCAACCATTTACTTTTTTAACAGTTTTTCGGGTCTTGAACTTCCGAAGCAGTTTTGACTCTCTAAACGACGTTTTTTTGGGGTTCGCAGCAGGCCCATAGCCATATGCAAGGACCTACAACAAAACCTGTAGTACTTAGAGAGACCTTTCCAACAAGGTATCGTACGCCCCAAACTGAGACAATATGACCAAGTTACGACCACGGGAAGTTGGCTACCCTATTAAACCCAACGGAGCCCACAAACTCTTGGTGTTTCATATCTTGGAGTTAGGGTTTTGGTTATTTAGAGTTTTTACATGTTTCCCAATAATAAATAGGCCTTTGAGTCTCATTGTAACACAGTTCAAAGGAATATATTTGCCACATATCTTCTCAGTGATAAGCTACCAACGCTTGAGCTATCTTATTTCCATTTTGTTTGTTAGCATAGTTCAATATTTTTCTATGAATGAAATGAAATGTTTTTCTTCTGCATCTCTGTGTTTATGATTATATTTGTAAGTTGTTGTGTTCATGTTTAAGTTCAGATCATGTTAAAACTAAACTCAGAATCCTTTGATTATCTTCAAAAACTTTCAGAGAAGTACAATGATGTTTCTTGGCTATCACAAAGGTTCAACCCTTTTTAATTCGAATTACAATGAATATATAGAGCGCAATTAAAAAATATCTAATTTAATACAATTCTTTACAAAAAATAAAGTCTTATCCAAAATAATTTGGATATATCTGATTAATACAATTTAAAAATAGCAATGTGAAACTGAATATGGAAAATCAACACACTATTTGAGGGTGTTGTTTGCAACTCCTGCCTCAAAATCTATATTTGCTCTTTATGCTATTGTCTTCGCTATACTAACCCCTGAAAAAGTGCATGTTGTTCCTGCTTTTTTGCTCTGCCGCCTGAAATTGTGCATTTGGTTTACTCCATAAGTTCAAGGAACTTATCCCATTTGTCATCAGATGGACATGAAAATTTAATCACCTTCTTGTAGGCTTCATCGACTTTTGTATACTTCTCAAAAGTTGGCTTAGTAATGAATAAGTGATGGACTTCATGCAAGATAAATAAGTCATATTCTAAACCTTCTATGAAAGCTTTGCCACTTATGATTCCTTTTACCTTAGCAAATATTAACTTATCTGATGCTATTTCATGTAATTTATACTGGTAATTCTCAAGTGGAATCAATTGGCCACTAGAATCCCTTAAAGATGGAAGTCCTTTTCGCTGGAGGATAGTAAATTTTCTATGGAACTTTTTAATTTGAGCTTCCAAGTTCTGGCATTTATTTTATAACTGCAACATTAAGTTCATTTTTGTCAATACTTTTATGAAATATAGGACTGTGTCTATCCTATCTTCGATTCCCAGCTCCTAAAGTTCATCTTTGGTCTATTGAATCATCCATGTATTTTTCAAGTTGTTTAGTTAGCTTGAAATTCTTCTGCACCTTCGAAATATATGCATTATCTGCCTTAATTTTGTTTTTTTCCATTCTCTGTAGGGATGCTTTCAATTTCTCTATTTCCACATTTCTTAAGGATAAATCTCCCATGGCCTTTGATAACTTCTTAGTGGCTTCTTCACTGGTTGATTCTATATGCACTGTAGAGGTTCCTGCACTGAGTTGTTGTTCCTTCTCTTTCAAGAGATTTTCCAAATCTACCTCCATTTTCTGAATCTGAATATTTTGTTCAACTATCATCTTCAACATGTTTTCTTTCTCTTTCTCTAGCTGCCCCACTTCTTGAGTTTGGGGATGTTATATTGTTGGTAATTTCAACTGTTTTCTGAGTGCTTGAATGTCTGCATTCCTATTTTTGATGATATCTTCGACAACACTAACGTCATTAGGATCTAATCCTAATTTTATTACTAAATATTCTAATGCTTTTATTCTAGTATCTTTAGATAAGGAAGACATATTTTCTAGCTTGAGATGTGAATGAATATTGGTTAAGGAAGCCTGTAATTTTGATGTAGCCATAATAGAGCTTGTCAATGTGGAATAGATCATCTCACCTGCTTTCTTATGAAGATCAATTTGATATATTGGAGGAGTCTTCTTTGTGTCAAAATAAAACATGTAAGTCTTGTAGTCCTCTGTACTTTTAGGCACTAGAATCTTTGGCTTAAGAAGCGCTAATTGAAACTGCGCTCTGTCAGGGTCAAGTGCGGATAACATTCTAGTTTGAGTAGTGGAAGACTGTTTCCAAAATTCGGAATATGTAGAAGTCTTCAATGCCTGATTTTTCTTCTTCATCTCTCTAAATATTGAAAAAATAATTTGTTGATCTAAAGAAGGAGAAGCGTGGGAATCAATAATTGTTTTTTCGACTTGTTTTAGAGAATACATAGGCTCACTTGATAGTACCACTATAGTAGGTTCCTTTGGATTCCTGACCTCTGATGATTCTTCTTCTATTTTCATTGTTTTCCTTCTTTTGAAAACTTTGAATCCCATTGGTCTATGACTTGAACTTGTAGGAGATATACTCTGTCTAATAAATTCAAGGGCAAAAATTCTCATAGGCACCAAAGCTGGCAACTTGTATGGAGGCAACTCACAACCATAAACTCAGATTTATGTAATTTTTTGGGTAAAGATACAAATCTCTTACTTTAGATTGTTCACAAAGATGTAAAATCCTTTTGATTTTAGTTGATATCCTAGGAACTTCATCACTTCTAAGAAGACACAATGATATATATATATATATATATATATATTGATCAACAAAATCCATGAAAGAATACTCTTCTGAATTTTTCCTGGCCAATGAGGTCCAATGAATAACTGGTTGTGGCCTTCCCTGTGAATCCAACTTTTGCAATGGAATTCTGAATATTTTTGACTGGTGATATAGGAATATATATACCACTAGTATAAAATGGATAACTAATTACTAAAAAAACGACTAAAATCTGCATATAAATGACCATTTTTTAGTCGGTGGCCAATAATAGCTAATTTACAGTATCTTATAACGCGACCAACTTTTAGTCGTTTTTGACTTAGTCATTAATTGGTTGTCTCAA